>WBNO01031247.1:260522-530660 GCA_013400575.1 Peucedramus taeniatus
TCCCTTCCCTTCCCATCTGATGCCAACTAAAATTAACTCTGACACTTAAAACGAAGCTGTACCTAAGTGGACATAATGAAGAGATGTACTAAAGGCATTTCTTTGCAATGAAAACTTTAATTTTTTCTGGACCTGCCAATATTTGTATGTCAGTGAGGAGACCTTAGCTGCCTGAGTCCACCATCAGCATTCAAGCACAGCTGTGAGGAACTGATAAAAAGATTGAATGAGTGCCACTGCAATGTTAAAAAAATATTAAAAATAATATAAAAAGCTGCAAGTAACCTTTCTTTGCTATTTTTCCCTTTAGGGAAGCAAAAGCTAAAATAGTACAAGTGAGACAATAAAAAGTGAGAATCCACAGACACTTTTGTTTCTGATTTGATTTTTGACCTGTGTTGGCTTGGCAGATTCTATTGACTTCCCCAGACACATTTGATGGTAACATTTTCAAGGACAGCTAAACAAGTTAGGATCCTAAGTCTTAAGACTTTCAATAGTCTATTGGGACCCTAAATACCCTTTTAAGTCAATTACACCTAAACTCCAAAGGTCTAACCCTAAAAAAGGGATTTATATGCTACAGTAAAAGCTGAAATACAATTATGGACATGTGACTTAGGTACATCACCCTTGAGATTGAAAAATAACTACATGTTAAGAGAAGCAGCTCCTTCAGCAGGCATAGTTAGTGCTGAACCCACAGCTCAGCAGTGTGACGGCTATATGGCACCTTCAAGAAAAATTTCCATTTAGGGAAGATCTGCTTTGTGATCCACCTGTGGTTACCAGCTTGTTTTTTAAGGTTCTGCCACAGCAAAGCAGGAATTCAGTGTAAGCCCAGGTAGGACAGGCCAAGCTGAGCATTTCTCCATTAGAATTGTGGGATGCCAGAAGTGAGGAGACCAGCAGAGGATTCAGTCCCACTCGCTTCAGCTGCTCACTGTCTCACTTTAGTGACCACACAAGGGTATGGAACAACTTCTGATGTCTTAGACACTGAAAAAAAATTTAGGAAGGGGAGATGTTAACAAAGCAGCATGTGTGATCTTATTTTGCTTGAAAAGGTCCAGTGAATGAGCACATTCCAAAAAGTCAAAACCTGTAGCAATTAAAATGTCTGTGCCATTTTCCATTGGCATTTCTTCTTCCCGAGGTATCTAGTCTAAGATGGCCAAAGCAGTGTTCTATACACCAAGGCTAGAAAACTGGGTATTTGCTGTGTATTTTACTACTTTTTTTCTTTTTTTCCTTTTGTTAGTACCAGAGTTTTTATGCCACTGCTAATTTTCCTCCAATTGTTTTCTTCACAGCTACTGTGAAGGTTCCTGTGGGGCTGAGGCCTCTGTACAAGCAAGACACCCACTGACATTTCCACTCCAATCTCCCATTCTCACGTCCTTTGCCTCACTGTCTGACACATTGCGAGCTCTTATTTTCCATCTCTACCTCAGCAGCACCACTGACAGTCAAACGTGTAACTTAGCACTGCTGTGACACTGCATCAATCAAGTGCACACAGATCCCTTGCTGGTGTGTTACTTGAATGAATGAGTAAAACTTGTTCTTAACTCAGCTAATCCACTTTTACTTTGGGGAAGGAGTCCATAGTTAAAAATGGACTGACCTACTTCTTCCATGGCTAGAATTTAACTGTTGACAGCATATAGTTATATTCTCCTCCATTCAAGAAAGTTTATATGTGCAGTTTATATATGTTCTACCACGCAGGGATCTCCTGGAGCACCCCTTTGCACCTACATCAGCCCTCACACTAGGCTTTCCTCCTTGTATGCACCAACATCATGAGACAAGTGGGCATACATATGCCTGATTCTGTCCTGTCACCCAGCTGGATGACCCTAACCTGGGAAACCAGGAAAGAGTAATAGCAATCCTAGTACTATGGATGTAGTCCAAGCAGTGTGATCCATAAAGGCCCACTAGGCATAGTTAATGAAAAATTTTAATTTCCACTACAGAATCTCTCATCTTTAATTATTCCTCTTTTTGTTTGAGAATCACATCTCAGAAAATGGACTGTGGCATTTTGGGGGGTAATAATGTTAAAATAAGTACATAAATAAAAAGAATACATAAACAGTCCTTTTCCAGCTCCCAGATTTTTTTTCTTGGTTTGAGGGTTTTATTTCCTACATAATGTTTGCTATGGGTATAGCTAGTACATGACAAAATTTGTCAGAGAAAGGTAACTATTGCTGGATGAGTCTTTTACCCTTATTCTATTATTTCTCTTTTTTTAATCATGAGAAATAGAGAAAAACAGGGCTGAAATGAAATACAAAAACTATAAGCTAAAAACTTTTGAATCTGGTAATAAGACAGGAGTCAGGCCCCAATATTAATTACATCAACAAAAAGCAATGAATTTTTCATTAGCCACAAGGCTAAATAATTCACTAGGAGGAAAGGGAACCAGGAGAACAACTTCAGCTTAGCTGAAACTTCACCCCCACAGCACAAATCTTCCTTTCTCCTGTGCTCACACTCCAGGAAAAGAGCCTTATCCTCAGACAGCTTGGTACTCAGAATGGAGTATGCTCTTCATTTCTGCTGAAACCCTTCAGCTTTGTGGAAAATGTGTAACTCTCCTGGGGCACTGAGACTGAAACCCAGGAGGTCTCTGTCCCCAGTGTCCCCTGCCCAAAGCAGCTGGTGAGAGGAGGTGGAAAACTGCTCCATGATGTTGAGCCTGTTCACCCAAGAGGTCAGCAGGGAGCATCTGAGAAACTTGGCAGGGATCTGCAGGACTCTGAGGACATTGGAAAAGCATCCTCAAGTCAAACAGCAAAATCCAGATTAAATGGTTTGGGAAAAGAAACACCAACCAGACATTAGATTAGTAAAATAATATATGTCTTGACCAAAAAAAAAAAAAAACAAAAAAAAAAAAACAAAAAAAAAACCAAACAAAAACAAACAAAAAAACAAAAAAAAAAAACCAACCTGGATGCTAAGAAAAAGAAAGAGATTTCACTGTAAATCTGTGGGGAAGTACCTCAGTAATATCTTGCCTTCATTCAAGTCAGCAGTGGAATACTTTTCAGACCACAGGGGGCTTCAAGGAAGTGAGGAAAATTAGCTGAGACTTCTATTTCACAATACTTATAGGAGACACTCAAACCTCATTCTAAGGAACTTGCAAATGTGTCTCAAGGTGAAACCTTTTGCAAGCATTTGTTGGACAGCTGCTGTGATAATTGAGGCAGTGCTGTGACTCCTCTCATGTATCAGGAATTACACTCTTTTTCCCACTCCAGAGGCAGCTTTTTTACCTTACAGACTTACAGAAGGTTATTTATTTAGAACCTTTACTAGGGCCCACAAGGAGTTAATATTAAATTCATGTTCATTGAAAAGAATGTTGTCATACAGATTTTTTAAAATTCCTGCTTTCTGGGCATGCATTTGTCAACCAGAAATTGGCAAAAATGCAAAAAAATTACAATGGAAACTAATTTCCCTAAAGGAATAATTAAATCTTTCTCCTCCCTTTGTCTCCCCATTTGCTCCTTCCTCTTACTTCATGGGCTCCAGTACTGTAGCTTTTAATTGTCTGAATTGTCAGGTTTTGACATCCTAATTTCTCACTTTGAGGAGACTTGCATCTTAGTAACTTAGCATCTGAATACTAAACATCTCTTGGTTCACAACCCTCCTGCAGCTGAGCCCCAGTTTGTATCAGTTTGTTGCTGCAATTTGCATGAGCCCCTCTCATGCTCTCCATGGTGTAGATAAGTAGCTCAACAACCTTCTCCAAAGTCATTCTCTTCTTTTTAATCTGACAGTCAGGATTTCATAATCTGCAAAATTTACCTGTAACAGAAAACCCAGGCATTCACAAAAGAAAATATTGCTATAAATTGTGCAGTGTATTTCTGCTGAATTTTGCACCACTGATACCAAGAGAATTTGCTGATTTCCACCATCAGAGCAGAAGCTGGTGTGCTTGTACAGACCGTGCTGCCCAGACCTGGAAGCCTCCTCTTCCCACTGGGAACACGTAGAATCAATGCCATAAATTTTGACTCTGGATGATAGCAATCAAACCTGTGGTGGTGAGTGTTTTGTTTGATTTTGTTTGACTTTGTTGTTGTTATATTTCATAAGGTTTATAATGTTATCTAAGTTAAAATAATGGTTTGCCCCATGTTACCCCTATCCTTTCCCCTCATAATGGTTTAGCCCAAGTTGTTTTCTCCAAGTTTTCCCGCCACTCAGGGTGCCCATCAACCTGCTCCTCCCTCTACAAAGGGGGATTCTGCTGAATCATTCCCAATTGTTCTGCTCCTTTTTATGTCAATCAAGTTTTCCCTGCCCAGTTTATTCTTGAAGTTTCTGTGTCAGTCACCCTGTTCCCTGTATATGATTTGTTATGCTAGCCTTCTCCCACCTCTATGCTTTCCCCATTGGTTCAGTTAAACATATTGTCATCCCTATTGTGATTGGGATGACAATATGTTTAACTGAGCATATGTGGTTGTTATGTGTACCCACCTCCCTGAGTCGGAGGATTTTTAAACTGTTGCTGAGCCTTTGTCGGCGTCACTTCGTCCTGACCCTTCCGGGAGATTAAAACTCTTTGGATGACCTCGACGGAGTGTCCGACTCCTGCCTTCTTTACCTTGGGATTCCAGTGGTCTTATCCTCGCAGCTCCGCCCACGCTGCTGCCCTCACCGCCACCAAGCCAAAGCTTCGAGGGAGGCTTGGGGCAGCCACTCCTGTGGCTCCCTCCACTACAAAGGGGCAAGCTAGCCGGCCTTTCTGCCTCGTGGTGGCTAGGGGAGGCTACACAAACCTACAGGTGGCATTCTGTTATAATGATTGAAATGAACCTGGGGATCTCCAGGAGTAAGGAGGCTGGGAATAGCACAGCTACATGTATGGAAGGAGGCAGACAGCCATGGTCTTGCAAGTGCTTTAATGGAAATGCTCGTAGGAGAAGAATGAAGAAATATGCTCAGAACAGAGAAGCAAACTGCTTATATTCAGCTGGCTAAATGCAGGGATCAGTTACTAATTACTGTGCTTGTTTGGTGGGTATTGTCTGTACAGGGACTGTGCACCAGTTACTCTGCTATGAAAGGCTGGAGTTTTTGTTCAGGGCTGCACTTGAAGAAGAGGGACACAATGAGAGGCTGTTGTACTTGCTGTCTCTAAGGAAGTCTCTTTTGACAGCTCTTGCATGGTCTTGCAGGTTAGATGTGCCAGAATAGTGCCAGACAAGACACAAGTCTTTCTCTCTGAAAATTGCGATTATGTAGTACTGAGCATCTTTTCTGATATAATTTTCCTGTTTCTACACACACACATATATATGTATATATTTATTCCATTAGTGATAGCATACCTTTTTCCTAGAAAAGGCTGTTACCAGTAAATGTATCTGTAGGGTGCTGAAGTAGCTGCTGGCAGTGCACTTATGTCCATTATAGAGATACCTGGAGACCAGACAGGCCCTACTGTCATTTATTTTTCTTTCAAAATCAATTACTGTCACAAAAGAAATGGAAAAAAAAGGAAAATGTGAAAAAATATAGCTACAGTGTTAAAGCACTGACAGTTAATGGTGCTTCACTGGAAGAGAGAAATTCTGCTTACAAATTATTCAGCCCAGGAGAATGTGGCAACTGTACAGAAAGACCAGAAATATTCTGTGCCTGGGTCCTCCCTATCCCAAATGCTCATGAGTCTTCCAAGCCAGACTCTTCCAATTTAGCAAAAAACTCTGTGGTCAACCACTCTCAGTTGGTTTTGTAGATGACAAGGTCACAGTGATAGCAGACCAGGCTTGCTGGAAGGGGTCATTCAAGTGCGTGGGAGGAGAAATACTTCTTGGAGTCCTTAGGAATCTGGGCAATGCTTGGTTGTACTAAATGCTCCTTGGCAAACCAACAGAGAAGCAGAGGGCAAAAAAGATAGAATAGAGTTACCTTCCTCCAGTTATTTGTAAATATGCCCTTGCATGCTTGCACTTCCAGGATCTGCAGCCCACTCTCTTTCTCTGTGGGCAGTATGATGAAGGGTTAGTGAGCTTGGAAATCTAATGATTTTTTTGGGGTTTTTTTGTATATTTTTAAGACTCTCATGTACTGTGAAGCTAAGAGTTTTATTTTGAAACACCTCACAAAACCACTGTAAGGATGGCAGTATAGACTGAAATGTTTACTTGCAGACTTTCCTGATGCCACAATAAAAAACTGCAAACATAATTTCCTATGATTTGAAGTAGCTCAGCATTGAAGCCATTTATTGATTTACTAATGACAGATCATTGACTCAAAATCCATGAACCATTTATGCAGAATCAATATTGGTAAAACTTTTGTTTTTTTTAAGAGAAAGGCAAAAATACTAAACAATTACAAAATATCAATGTAACCTACAAGTTTCTAAAATTGCCCTTCCATAGCTGATCCCAAGAAGGTCTGATCTCAGATACACTTGCACATGAGAGATGTGGCTGCTCTGGCTACATGTCACCCTCACTGCTCTCAACACTCCACAGTGGGGAAGCCCCCCAGGTCCACCAGGACATCCTGGGGTATGGGTCCCCCTGCACTGCACCCACACAGTCACCCCCTCTGGGTGCTCTCTGCATCCCCATCCCCTGTGCCCAGGGACTCTGCCTGGGCAGGTGCTATGGAGCCACAGGGCTCTGGTGTTCTGTTCCCATTCCATGCCCTCTCTCCTAAGATACAAATACTTTATACGTCCTTTTTGCTAATTTTCAATCAAATTTCAAAAGTGTCTGTGCAACTCCCCGCTGTCATTGAATCCAGCAATGATTTTCCTCCTCAGCACTGCTCCCTCTGCACATTGAGGATGTTAGACCCACACACTGCATGTACACATGCATCATTTACTGTCCCATTTCTGTCTTACCTGCTGATGTTGTCCACACCACTTGACACGGGAAATAGGGCCCATGTAAGCAGGATCATGACTGATGGCATAACTTATGTTTTCCTTCTGAACAATACAAATGTTTGAAGATTCAATGAGTATGCAGTAATAAATGCTGGCAATGTGCTCTTTTCACTGATATCTATTGTTTTACAGTTTGCCTAGAACTAAACTGAATAATTCACGCTTGAATAGTCTGTTCTAGCTGTGTTGCTGCCTTCTGAATTATTTCAGAGACATTTTGAAAATATATAAAAGCCTTCTTGCACAGATAGAGAATTTGGATTTTAAATGTTAACATTTAAATAAATCAGTCAAAAGTTGGAGTTTTTTATTCTGAACAGAAAACCAGCCCACACTTTTACCTGAAACAAAACATGCAGCTGAAAATGTTGCCTCTAAATTGAAACTGAAAACCGAACACCCTTTGGTTTCAGTAGCTGAGAGGACTTTTGCTATGACTTACAATAGTTTTTATTTCCCACTGAGAATGCATTAGTACTGGCTTGTTTTGACCCACTGCTGTATTTAGTTAGTATTTCAAAGCAAAGCGTCATCTTCTGTGTTTTTCCTCCTGCCATCCCCATTATCACTGAGGGCAGGGGACTGTCTGGAGCCCTGCAGCCAGCACCAATTAGAGCCAGACCTGCCGCGTGGGGCTCACCTGACCAGATGTCCGGATTTACACTGTAGATTTTCATGTCCTGGGCTTACATCCACAGGGAGAGGCAGGCTTTTCTGTGTGCCATTTAATCTGTCCTAACATGGATGTTTAAAATAAGCCAGAGCAAGCAAGTTCCAGTGACTCCAAACCGAGCCTGGGAAGACACGGTCACGTGTGGGCACTGGCACAGGCGGCTCTAAACAGTGAGGAGAGGTGACTCCAACCCACAGTGCCAACCCACTGCAGCTCCCATAAATTAGCACCAGGCTGGAAAGGATAACGGAGGATTTAACAGATAGCAAGAAGTCTCAGTGGTGCTCCAGAGGTGAGCAAGGTCAATTTGAACACCAGAGGAATGTAAGCAATGTTCAGATTAATCCACCCACTACTGTCCTTTGATAGCACGCAGATAAGTCACAGATATCTCAGTGACTTTGATGGGAAAGATGCAGTGTGTTCTCCTAGCACTAAATTTACCACTGTGGATTTCTTTATCTCTGTCTTTTAGAGGATGTGTGTTTTATACCAATCACTAGGTTAAACATTGAAAGAGTCTTCAACTTTAAAACAGAGCCAGTTATTTTTGTTGCCTACCTAGGGATGTGGAGCTTGTAATTTACTAGGCTCTAGTTTCATAGTAGGAGTGTACTGGAGCACAGCAAATATATAAATATATTTATATAAACATAAATCAGAGATAAGATTCAATGTCTTTTTGTATGGCATGGCAAGAAATTATATGGACTTCATCAAAAGCTTCAATTTGGAGACGAATCCCAAAATTGTGTATAGCCAGGAGTTCATATCAATTTCTAAAAGACAAAGATTACATTTCATGTCCAAAACATATTGGACCCAACAAAAGGTAGCTCTTCCAGACCTCATTTTGAAGGGTAAAGGTAAATTCACTACTTCACTAGGGATTGGTATCTACTCGATACCGGTGTACACGACCTGATGACATTTGGTAGGGATAGAGGACAGTTCCAGCTGCTAAACATCGCGTACTCAAATTTTCATGCTTCAGGAAGCAAGTATAATATCACTGCCAATGCATTCTGTGGATGTTGTAGACTATTAAGGGAATGAATATAATTTTACATATGTTTATGACATATATATATTATATACTGTAGAAAGTAAATGTTCTCAGAAGACTCCGTGGAGAGTAAAGGCAGTATCACTGTGTAATGTTATGAATGAAAAATTTATGTGATCTTCATACTGATACATAAAAAGAAATAAAGAAGAATATGGAAACAGTCTTCTTGGAATTTAATGTAAGACCAAAACAAAAAATCTCCTCTTCTGGTGTCAAATACAATGAGGAAATGAAGAATGCCAAACACAAAATGTTAAAGAGGCTGAAAAAGATGCCTGTTAGGATGAGATTTTAGAAAGAAAAGAGTACAAAGTAATGACATAGAAAAGAAATTGTCATAAAGGAGATCAAAAGGTGACTTGACTGTAATATTTAAGACCTGTCCCAGGAAGAAAAATAATATTAAGAATATTAAAATATTGCCTAATCTAACAGGGAGTAGAAAATACTAGTATCCAAAAGCTGGTATCAGACATATTTAAGTAAGAAGTCATGTGCAAACTTTTAATAGAAAGATAAAATTACCAAAATAAATTGAAGATCAAGCTCTTTCTCTTTGGAAGAAATACTTTAGTTAAATGCAGACTGTAGTATTTAATTTGGTGACACAAGAATGGGATATAAGAGCCTTGTCTCCAAGGCAGAGTGAGCCTAGTGGCACCTCCAGACTCTAAAATATCTGAAGCTACAAAGTCAAATAACATTAATCTACAGTTTTCAGCTTCTCTTGGGATGGCTGAGGGGAGAAAATAAGATTTTTTTGAGTGGAAAAACGTTGCTCTTTACAAAGAATTACTACAGCTCACCTAAACATCTGCAAGAGAGAAAGAAGCAGGAAAATGATGTGTATACAGACTGCAGATGATGATATCCAGAAGGAAAGCGCTTCATGGCTAAAAATTTTGCTCTTGAATTTAAATTTTGATGGTGTATTATGCAAAGGAATATTAAGAAGACAATAATCATTTAGAAAGATTAAGATATTCATGGTAATGGCTTTGCAAGCTAAAATTTCAGGAACACAAAAGGCTCCAGGTTTTCTGTGTCACATCTTTTTTTGAGCCATATTGAAATGTAAAATTAAAGGACCACTCTTTTTTCAGACTGTTCTGCTCTTCAATATAAAATTATCATTCCTTTTCTGGGAATCAGAACATGCTCTGCTTTTTTCAGTCTGCTTTTGCAGGCGCCATTCAGAACTTATCAATGTAATAATACCTGTGTTCCTTCTCTTTTGCTTATCTCTCCATACATAAGCCTTTCTTTGTTAGGTCCATTTGCCCCGTTGCAGCTTATTTGGGTCTTTAAGATGCTGAGTGAGAGGCCTAAAACTGAAAGTCATACCTTGGTAAACATGCTTGTTTTTATGGAAGTGCAAAAATAACTGCACACAAAGAAAACAAGATAAAGCAAGTGAAAAAAGAAGGAATTAATGCCAGAAGCACAGAAGCACTGAAACTAGTTTTCATTTCAAACTGCTTGTTCACCAGAGAATCTCAATTGTCACAGAAGAGGATGCACACTAAAAGTAGGCAAAATGATACAAGAGCTTACTCTATCCAGTATTATTCTCAGGGGAAGGACGCGTTCCAGATCTTTCATTTTTGTGCCCTCTTTTCATAACATCACTGAATAATTTAGATAGGAGGGAAACCTTGGTGGTCCTCTAATCCAATACCAAAGAATGTCCAGTCTGCCTGTATTGCTTAGTCCAGCTGCAGTTTAAATGTCAACAGGTATGGAAATTCAACAAACTCTTTGGGAAATTTTGTCTCGTCACCTTCCTAGTCAATCAGCAAAAAGTTTCATAAAACACACTCTTTTCCACAATGAACAGGTTCCTCAGTCTCTTCTCATTTGTTGTGTGCTTCAGCCTCTGACCCTCCTGATGGCCTCCACAGCATTAGTCCCAGTATGAAAGAATCTCTCTTGCACAATGGAGCCCCACACTGCACAAAGTTCTCCAGAAGTGGTCTCACAGGTACTGAGGAGAGGTGAAGGATCCCTTGCCTCCCTGACTGTGTGTCTACCACGGCCCAGGTGTGGTTAGCCTTCCTGTGGCACAGCAGGGCAGCACAGTGTGGCCAAGGCAGGGCGTTGTGCCGCAGAGCTCTGCGCTCATGTGGCGCCAGTCTCAAGTGTGATGTGCAGCTTGGGACACCTCAATATAAGAGGAATAAAAAGCTCTTTGAGTGTGTCTAGAGTGCTACAAAGATGGTGAAAGGCTTCAAGGAGAAGACTTTGGAGAAGTAATTGAGGTCACTTGATTTGTTAAACTTAGAAGAGAAGACTGAGAGGTGACTTCATCATAGTCTGCAGCTTCCCCAAGATGGTTGGTGGAGGGCAGGTCCTGATCTCCTCTCTCTGGTGAATGATGACAGGACACATGGAAATGGTGTGAAGCTGCATGGGGACATTCAAACGGGACATTTTTTTCACACAGCATGGTTGGTCACTGGAACTGGCTCTCAAGGGAAGCGGTTACAGCACCAAGACTGTCAGAGCTCAAGGACCACATGGGCCTTGGTCATATAATTTTAGTTTTAGGGGGTCCTGCAAGAAGCAAGGAGTTGGACTAATTTTTTTTAGAGTCTTGTTTTGTTTTGATTTCTGAAGTGTCTTTCTGTTCTTTGTTATTACAGTTTGTTTTTCTGAGTTCACTGAAGTTACTTCTTGCAAATCCATCTTCCAAAACTTTGAGAAAAGCAAGGAATGGTCAGGGACATTCATTCCACATTAAAGAAGGTGACATTTTGAGGACATATGCAAAAAAAAAAAAAAAAAAAAAAAGACTGAAGATTCGACATTAAAAGCAGTGCGCAAGATGTTTTACACATGAAATATTTTAAAAATCAAATGAAAAAAAACCAACCTGGAGATAACTGTAGACTACTTCTCCTTCTTTTTTTATCTAAAAAAATATCAGTCACAAAATTTCTGGCAGCCATGGGAGAGCAAGAAAAAGCTTCTTTTATGTCCTCAGAGACCAGCCCATTCTCTTCACTTCTCTTAGCAGCATATAAACTTACTGGTGCTTCAACATCAAGGTACATAAAGGCAAATACCTTTCTTAGTAAAACCCTTTCATTATTTTTCTCTGTATAAGTGATTCATGTTCCCTTATAAAACATGACTGTAGAAGTTTGGTTCCTTCAAAACTTTTTTATAGACTTAACTCCTAGGCACGGAGACTGGCTTAGGGAGATTCATAACTAGAACTAGCATGTTTGTCAGCATGATTTGTCACTGCATCAGGTGAAAACTTTGAAGTTAATTGGTTCATATTTAAGCCATGCTTTGAAAATGCAAACTCAATGCAGCTTTTTTCCATAATGAGGTCCATTTCTTATACTGACTGATAAGCAGTCAGTATAAAATGATGGGCTCTTAAATCTCTGGGAATTGTACTTAATGAGAATGACTTTGATTCTCATTATATTGATTTCAGTGGGAAAACTTCCATTCATTTTAATGGGTACAAGACCGACCCTTGCTGAGGATCTGGAGTCAGTCCAGTAAAGATCATAAGTATATGAAAGGGAGGTACAACTGCACATTGCCTTCACTGCCTGAGCTCCTGTTATTAGACTGTGCTGTCAGCAAACTGTCCTGCCTGAGTTCATGGGATAAGCTCAGTATTTAAGAGTGCAAAACATCTGGAGACCCTCTGAGCACATATACTTGCCTAAGCTTCACATTTTGGACCCTAGAAAAGGAGTATTAAACTCTGTTCATATAGAATCCAGAGCCTGAATTTCTTCCTAAGAGCCAGATGCTACAAGAAGTTTTTTAATGAATTGAGTAAGACACACTGCTTCAAATGGCAGGGGCTACATATCCCCTTTCTTACCACAGCCTAGTAGTTATAGTAATTCATTATGAATCAGAAAACCCAAGTTCAATGCCTTGCTCAAGCATGTTCTGTCCCCTGAGCCCCAGGCTAAAATATACAATGAGATTTCTCAAATATTGCATGAATTATTTGTAAATATGATGGGAATAGTACAAAATTAATGAGGGAAGGTTGGCAAAATAAAACACAAATCACTATAAGACAGCCTTTTCAATGTTGTTTTTCTGTTCCCCAAAATTTTAAAATAAAACCTGTGTTTTAGTTAAGAAGATAAGATTAATGGGACAAAACAACATGTTCTTAAAAGTTGTCATTTCCCAGAATTATGATAATGACAGAAGTACAAAATTGCAAGATAAAAAGTGCACTCTAATGGTGCTTTTATTTCTCCAATTCTTCTGCTAGTTCTGAGATCTGTTTTGAAGCAAGACACTACTCTGAAGCACTCTGACACTTTGGGAAGAATTCCAAGATCCAGTCCTAGATCTTTAATACCTCTTAGGTGCCATGGAATAAGCCCCTTGTCCTCCAGCTGCCACTCTAAAGGCAATGCATCTCTTGTGTTAGATTTCCCAATGCTGCACAGCCTCAGCAGGGTGTCTAAAGTGGCCTGCTGGAGGCCAGGCATGGCAAGGCAGGTAGAATACTAAATCCCACTCTCTAATGCTGCCAGGTTGTCTGAACTGCTCAAAGCTCTGTCAGGAATCACAGCTGTGGCTGCATAGAAAGCTATCAGAGCTATGTTGCTGCGTCTCCTCCCAAGTTCCTGAGCCTTCCCAAGGACAAGAGAATGTATAGCACAGTGCTGTGCAGAGGAGTCAGCCCAAGTCCCAGATCCAGTGTGGCTGCACTTGCATGTTGCTGTGCTTCCAAGCCAGCTAGCAGAGCATTGCCAAGCCAGATATCCAGATGGATTTTCCTATGCTTCCCCCAAATCTTCCTTCACATAACCTGTGACTTAGCTGCAAATAGGACTACTTACAATGCTTGCAAGTTACTGTAAAATCACTGCTTTGAAGTGCACTCCAGTGCATTATTTCCATCAAAGTAATTTGCTGTTCAGATTATCATTTCATTTCCACCAAGACAAAAAAAAAAAAAAAANAGAGAACATGCAAATTGCATGTGATTCCATGAACCTTCTGCTTTAAATGAAATATCCAAGTAAGCTTTGAGAAAGCTTGGTTGGGATGCAGGTCTGAAGTATTTTTCTCTTACTCAGCACCTAGCCTGCATTTCTCTGAAGATTGAGTTCCTCTTTATGATTTTTTCTTCTCTTGTATAATTGCACTGATATGGAACATCTGTCCTTTTCGAGAGAGAATTTTTTTAAGTGAACATAGGTTTTCAGCAGGAGGTATCTGGGATGGGTAGGAACATGATCTATTCACAAAATACTTTTTTTTCCCCCACAGGTGATCGTAATTAGTCAATATAGCTGTGTCAGCATTTATTTAAGATGATAATTCACATTTGCTGATACATGTCCAGTTGTAATTTTTTTTCCCACTGGTAGGTCTCAAGAGTTCTATATTTATGCAATGAAAATATATGGAGAGATATTTGCTGCTTTACTGTAAGCACCCGTAATAACTGAATCAAAATAAGTTTAAATTGTTTAAATTTTGGTTAGAAGAGGTCCAGAGAAAAAAGTGGCCTGCATTTTTTCTCATCATCCTGAGACACTGCCTTTGCTAGAGCCTGTAAAAATACATTCAACAGTAGAGCCCCCTAATTTCAGTGCTAGTGAGTAATTTGAAAATTCCCCCCATGGAGGTATGCCATTTGAATTTGGCTCTTTGATTGTCCATGAAACTATTTAAATAAGTTACTAGGAATCAGTTTTAAAGAGTATTTATTTAGTTCAATATCCTTTTTTTTTCTTGGTACAAAACACAAGGAAAAGTTCTTTCTGATATATGTCCATTATTTTCAAATATGGAATCTCTGAGTACAAACATTGAAGAAATGTGACTAAATCAATCTGCACAGAATCTTTAAATAACCCTTTTTAAGGAAGTCAGAAGGATAGACAAGTTTTTTTGGTAATGAAGTCTCACTCTTGCTAAAATGTATTTTTGCCTTTATTGTCATACAGGTTATGTGCTGTGAAGGTATCGTACTTGGTTTGGTCTCCTTCAGTTGTAGATCATAGTAATCACTCATCCAAATAGCAGTTTGATGATCTTTTCAAGACCTAGGGTTGGTGGTACTTAATTTTCTCATTAATCCAATAGTCAAGATGACTCAGACTGAAGAAGCTGTAAGTCAAGCACTAGGAAATCTGACAAATATGGGATAGACGACTTATCACTGAGGGAATTTTTTTCTTCCTCAATCACCTACCGTTAAAAATGAAAACACAAAGGTACACCTGTAGTGCCAGTAAACGAGAACAGTTGCAGTACAAATTATGAAGAATAGTGTGTTGCCAAAAATTCATGCAGAGAAATGAATGTCTTCTTGATGGGCATCATTTTCCAAATGGGCTCTTGCATTCTGTTGTGGTTTGAATTATGGGTTTCATGCAGACAAAATCTGCAGTTCAAGTGCACAGGCTGGTGAACAATAGCTGCTTGTCTAGAAAAATGAAAACAACTGATAGCCTAGCAAATGAGTATGGTAAATTTAAATTAACAGCGAGGTTGTCTGTTTTAATCTCTGAGTGAAGGGCACATTGCTTTCCAAAATATCTTAGTAAGAGAAACAATTCCAGCCGAATTAAGTTTTTGACTTGTATGATCTGTAAATGTAACTTTGATAAATCAAGGAATTAAATCCTGCTTGTTGTTGATATATCACCTGCAATGAAACTCTCTTAAATGTCTTATTATTCACAGAACCTGTAAAATAATGTCTGGTCCCTTGCTCCTCTGTACACTGTTCAAACTGTGGCAATTGTTAGCTAGGGCCGGATGCTATATTTCCGTGCAGGAGAAAGTACATCAGCCATTTGGAAGAAAATGAACTGGAGATTTATTTTCCACAAATTAGGCCTTACTGACAATTTTTAGTCTTTTCCCAAGAAAGCACATTTCTTGCAATGCCTAAGTAAGCAGTTTTCTGGGCTATGGTCTCATGACTGTTGCAATGGGCAATTATCAGTATGTGTGTGTGGGCCTTGCAGATCTGCCAGGCTCAGAGGTTTCAGCAGGCACAGCAGAACAGTAGCATGGTCTCACATGGGTGTTGCTCAAAGCTGATCCCTCGTGCAGCTCTTTCCTGTGATCTGCAACACAGCAAACCTTGCTCTGCATCCTTGCATATGGCTTTCTGCTCAGGTAATTTACCCTTAGGTCTTTTTTTTTCGATGGCTTATTAGTCCTCGAAACATTAGGAATGTTTCAGCGGAAAGGCTTTTAAAAAATTATTAATGAAGCATTTTCTATACTGTTAGAAAAGATAGTCTATTTTTCATCATCATAGCCTCTTAAGTACTTCACAGTATTTTTCCTCATCTTCACAATTTTCCTTGAACAGGGAGATGTACCATCAAATTCACCTCACACCTGAGAAACATAGGCTACTTAAAGCAGACTTTGAGAACACGTATATGTCTGAGCTCAAACCGATGACCTCTAAAGTCCCATCCAACTTCTCTGACATCTTAGAGAATGTAGAGGCTTAGGTGCTCACTGGCAAAATTTGTCCTTGGTGTAACACTTGACTTTTGTGGGTATATCTATATTAGCATATAAGCTCAGTCAGGGGTGTGCATCGGAAGCTGATCTCCTGGCTGTCCTTTCTCACTGTGTGGCATGGACAAATCTCACAAGCCTGAAGGCAGATTCCTTTCAGATTAGTTAAATAGGAGATGAATGAGGAGATGTACCAAATGCTTTTCAGCTGGTGATGGTCGCTAAGTCTGGGCTGAGGCTAGAGCCACTCTATGGAGGAAATATTCATTATAGATATCAGATCCTTCCCACCACCTATCTCATTCTGCAAATTGAATCCTTTTCGACCACACTATTTTCTTGCTAAGACAGAGGTTGGAATGGTGATGGATACTGAGGTGTTTACTAGGCAGATCTGACTCATCTGTAGTCCTCATCCCATGATAACAGAATTTGATACATGGACACAATTCACTCTGACAGGCAGGACAGTAGAAAAATGAAAAACTGTGCTAGAACATAATTTAAAAAATTAAGTGGTCATTTTAACCTTAACCAGGTTAAATTGCGGTGTCTGCAGAGAAGTTGTGAATGACTCAACCCTGGAAGTGTTTAATGCCAGGTTGAATGGGTCTTTGAGCGACCTGGTCTAGTGGATGGAAGAAAGTGAACTAGATCTCTAGGTGATCTCTAAGGGCCCTTCCAATCCAAACAACTGTATGATTCTATGATTCATAGAATTTCCAGGAAAATTATTGGTCATCAGTCAGACACCTATGGACCTCTGAATTTGGTTTATGAAATCTCAAGTTATAACAAGCAAACGTTATGTTTAGAAGATAAGTTGCCTTCATAATACTCATCTGCTCTGCAACCTAATGGTGTAATTATGGTTTATTTAAATTTTTAAGTTATTCAAAAGCCTATTTCCTTTTTGAATAGCTACAAAAATGCATAAAGTCTTAATGTCTTGGGATACTAAAAAAGCAAATCAAATGAAGAACAGCTCCTGAGATTTATGAAGCTGTGGTACTACTTCAATTTTAATAAAATATAGCCAAAGACAAAAAAGAAATATAAAATTATCTAATTATAATTATATAAAATGTAATTGTGCACATTATATAAGTGTAAAATTGTATTAAAAATTGATGGCTAAGCTAGCCATTTAATCACATCTCTATTGAAATTGGTGGGTAAAATGCAGATGGCATTCCAGACAGTTGTCAAATGGAGAGGCACATTTATTTTCCATCAGCATTGTTAATTTCAAGCATGTTTTTTATACTCTAATTCTTTCAAAATGTTTATATTGTAACTACTTTTATAATATAACTATTTTACAATATAACTCTGTCAACCTGTGACTTTCCCTTTCTCCTTCATTTTCATCTCCTCCTAACCTGGTGAACTACAAGATGAATGCCTACATGTGAGCAACTGGCCCGACTCCACACTAGTCCATTGCAAACTACCAATGGCAAGAGCAACTCACTGCAGTCTGAAGCAGCCACTGTGTAAACCACCCTGTATACACCACGGCTTGTTTACTAGACCTCTGTCACCACTAATAGGAACTAAGGGAGATCAAAATTAGACAACAAAAAAAAGCCAGATTAATCCAATCCCAGACATCTATTCTCTTGGTCCTTAACATTCACCAGCATTTATATGCATGTGTTGCTGTGACTTCCTTTCTGTAACAAGTTTTTTCTTGTTCTTACCAGTTCAATTCATCAGTTCTGTGTTAGCAATACTTTTGAAGTGATTGTCTGGTCATATGTTTTATGTGACTTCCTTTCACAGTTTACCATAAACGGTACTACGTGACATTTATATAAATGAGTGCAGTATAATGATTTGGTAATTCTTTACACCAATAATCATATTTAAGTCTAGGCATATCTTCCAAGACACTTAAGTCTTAAATGCTTATATAGACACTCCATTTGCTGTTTTGAGAAAAAGGTCAGTGACTTCATATTGCTAAGATGCCTACCCGTTTTTGTAAATATTTGCAGGCGGTGTTTCTGGCTTTTTTCCAGTATGGGTCCTGTTTGGGAAATATTTATGTTCTGTAGCAATATGCAAGAAACTATTCTCAGAAACTTGATTTTGAGTTTCCTCCCAGAGCAGTTGTTTATTCTTCGCTTCTTTCAGTACTTCTCAACTCTGCTGTATTGTCAATCTCAGGTTTTCAGCCTGGAGAACAATTCAGCTTCTTCAACTTTAGAAAAACAAAACAAAAAACGAGACAATACAGACCAAAACAACATTCCCTCCCCCGCTCTAAAACCTCACCAGATGTAAAAATACAAAATAATAAGACTATCAGAATATTGCATTGACTTCAGCTTGTTAAGTTAGGCAATTTATCCTCAAGTCGTTCAAGGCTTCTGGTCTTCATTGAGTGAAAGTCTGGTGTCTTAGTCTGCTGCCACGAAATACACTGAAACTTCACCCTGCCCATTATAGTTCAGACTGTGTTTGTGCCTTGTGGGCAAGATTATGATTTGAATCACAATGACACTAAAAGGTGGAGATGTACTATTCATTTTCTAGCAAGAAATAAGTTAGCCAGCTGCTGATGCATGTCTCATATACGTAGAGAAACTGGAAGAACAAAATGGGCATAAAGCCCAAAGTCCATTCCAGTGGAGTAAACAAGAAAGTCATAGAAAGTGCTACCTTGTTGACAGGAGGAAATCACATTAGGCAGAAGATAACAGAGCAGTAGCTGGTGGCCCAGAATTGGGTTCTCCTAACTTATAAAAGAGTGTTTCTTCCATTTTATTGCCTGTTCATGCTAATTTTCAGGAGTGGAATGCCCCAAGGAAAAATGTGCATGATAGGGCACTTAATGCTAGACCAGATGGATCTGTTGTGCAGCTTCTGACACCTCTCTTCCTTAGATTGCTACTATTGTCTTCGCTAGTTTTACCACACTGCACTTAACTCCTTAGCACCCTTTTGTAGCCCTTTTCCTTGAAACCCCTCCAGTGTGACAACACTTTTCTAGCTATTTTTTATATTTTGTAAGAAAACAGTCAAGGTGCAGTAGATAAAAGCCACTTCTTCCCTGTTTCACAAGTTTTCTGGGTACCCATCCACAAAATGTTGCTGGATTTTTATTCCATCATATTGCATTAGAGACATGAGTGTAAATCTCTGCTCACTATTGCCTTCCATCTTTCAGCATTTGGGCAGTCCAGCATCTTTTCTCACTCAGAGAATGTTTATGATGGAACTTACTGTTATACTACTTACTATATTTCAGAATTGCATTTTAAAGTGTGGGTGAATAAGAAGATGTGAGTGAGTGAAAGTGATCTAATGCCATTATGTTTATAAACATGTGGGTTATAAAAGAAAGTAACAATCACTTCATATTTAGTAAATTTTGCATATTATTCATAATGTAAAACTATTCGTTTGAACATGCAAGTTTCATAAATGTAGAAATCCTGAGAAAAACACAAAGTCTTAGATTCCTGTTATAAACCTATATAGAGAAAAAAGAATGTGTCCACCTTCCCTTGAAGTCATGTCACTTCTTTTAGCTATCCAACATGTAGGCTTCCATTTTAAACTTGGGTTTGGGGTCACGGTTTTAGCATATAGGGGAAAAAAAGCACCTTTCTAAGTTGATGGGTGAATTACCTTCTGGAGGTGCCTGTTTTTCCTCATTGACCATAGAAATAGGATGTTGAGCTGAGTCATCATCTAATTCAAGCATCTGAAGCCTGATCTACATCTGAGCTCTGTCCTTTTATGGTCACTAGACAAACAGACCTCCTCCATGTTGCAGTTCATCTCATCCTTAATGATGGGAGCAGATCAGGTGAACCACTCTGTCCAGATGTCTTTTACTTTCAACTAATAGGAAATAGTTACTTATTGTGAAATTGACCTCTCGACTTTAGACGCCTCAAATCTGGTGTGATGAATTTTTTTTTTTTGGTCAGACAACCTCAGGCTCTTCCCCAATGCTTGCAAGCTAAAGTGACATCAGTGTCAGAGGAGTCAGAGATATCTGTGCCCACAGTTATGCATAGAAATGGCACCTGGCTCTCCCTCAGACAAGTGGGCTTCAGAATTCAAATGCCCAGCGCTGCTGGAATCTGGATTAATTATCCAAGCTGGATAACACTATCTGTAAGCACAAGCACTCTGCTTCCAGCCAGTGTCTGACTGGCATTGTGGCAGATGAACAATGCAGGCCCATCAGGTCCTTCTGAAGCAGTTCAGGTACCTCCATCATGGAGCAAGACCAGGGATGAAGATGGTTTCTAAATCTGCTGCTAGAACTGAGAAGTCCATGTGGGACAATAGGTAAACAAGTGAATTCATTGCACTGGAAAAGGACTTTGTGTCTGTTCAGGCTTTCAGAGTGTAGTCATTGTTATGTTACCCTTTTCAGGAGAGAGCAAGGAGTAATCTATGAGAAGAACTGTGTAAGAATATCTTACTATGAAACTGCACACCTTATAGTGCTCACATTCTGAGATCAAGCACACAAAAGACATCTAAATTATTTTGGAAAATTTTCCACGCAGCTACAGGAGTTCTTTGTAGTACAATTCGTTTCTATCCTCTCTGTGGTCATCCCCTTGGAAAGACCAACTAAGACATCCTTTTCAAGAAACTCTTTTCATTTTTGGTCTTTTGTGACTCAGTTCTATTGTAATTCTGCTTCACCATATGGGTTTTTTTCCCAGTTTTTTTCATTTTTTAAAGAGACCTATATTTTTCTTAACTGCATGATGTCCTTCTCTTTGCAGTCTTGCTCCATCTGATTAAAATTACACGGCTTGTTTCAGAGGCTGGATCTAGTAATTAGTCTCTCATGCCATCAGAATCCTTTCCTGCTCCTCCATACAGTCTGACCTTGGTGCAGAATGGGTATCTCTGTGTCATTGCACCTCTTTCATAGTCTCTCCCCTGTGATGTTTCAGTCTGAATTTCATCTTTGAGCACATTCTGAAGCTGTAAAATAACTGTTGACTCAAATATTACCTTGTTCTTCATGACGGAACTTCTCAAGCTAATCTTTGCAGTGAGAGCCAATACCTAACTGCTGCTCTCCAGGTTTTGCAAAGATGGAGAATGGGATGCACCTGAAGTCCTACTCATAAATCCTCCAGCCTCAGCAGTGTAACAAAGATGGAGTACTGCTGTCCCACAGGTGAGGAGCTGTGCTACCTCTGACCATGACAAGGTGTGATGGGAAGAGGGATTGACAGCCCACCAAGAAGAGGCTCAGGACCCTTGGTAGTGCAAGAAGAAGATGAGCTGCCATACATTTATTCTATATCTGCATGAAAATTTATTTAAAAATATTCCTATTTATCATTCTAAGCAAACCAAAGAAATGGCACAAATAAAAGCAGTAATATCTGTTCACATTATCTGTCTTTGGTTTTTACAAGACCAAAACCAAATTATAAGTCTTGCAATAGGCATAAAACTAAGTTGTTCTAAACAGGGGAAAGAAAATAATCAGAAAACACTGAACTGACATCCTGCATGTCTTAGAGCATGTCAGAACAGAGTTCTACTCAGTGAAAGATCCAAACCATATACATACCATCTATATAGAATTTAATAAAGTCAAGATTAATTCTCCACAGTGGAAACAAAAGGTGTCCCATAATGTTGTCTCAGTATCAAGTGTGAATATTTTTAGGTTTTTTGTTACTCTGTGTGATAATGAACTCATTAACCTTTTAAAGCTGGGTTTTTTTGGTCTCCTTATCTGCCTGATGATTTTATTGTAGCATTATTAATTAGCAAAAAAACCCCCGCCATTGTAAGTAAACCTTTTGTTTTTATAGCTGCAGTCATCCTACAATATTTTAGTCTTGATAAGAGTAGCTGTAATTTTTTGACAATTAAAAGCTCTGCTGGATATCTGTTTTCCCTTTACAGAGCTATTGATTTCAATGTGTAGTTCTGCCTATCCTCTCTCCTCCAGTTTGTCTTTGCACTGTCCTCAGGCTCTACTTCTTCTACCTAATGTCATGTTTTCCAGGGCAACTCTCTGGAAGAACTTGCGTCTGCCAACAACAGGGGAAAGTTTTGTGAATGTTGTATGATCTGACTTAAGAAACTCCTTGAATTTCAAGCATCTTTTGAGGGGGGTGGTAAAATCCTTGTCCCCTTGGAACTGCCCACATGAACTTACTCATTCAGTAATAGTCTGGTTTTAGAAAATTAATTCTGAAGGAACATTTTGTACACCATTTATTATGACTGCAGACAAGGAGCCAGAAACTGATGAGAGAAAACCATCTTTTACTTCTGTAAATAAACTCTCTGATCATTCTAATGCAAGCTGTGCCCCAGAAAATGCTGTGCCCTATATCCTTGCTTAGTTTACTCAATGACTTGCCCTCTGATTAATCTGTTGCTGTAGGGCGGGAGCAGTTAGGAGCCTCCCAAGGACAGTTCTGTGTGGTATCCCATTGTTGTCTCTTCCCACTGCTTTCCAAGACCTGAAGAAAAAAGACCAAGCTGATTTTAATATCTTTACACAATTCTCACTACTCAAGAGAGATTACATTTTTTTACATGTTTGGTTATTGCTATTGTATCATGTTTTTACACTTACATGTACCTGCTTGTCTGCCTCATATGACATTAAAACTACCAACTGAATCAATCAACCATTTCCTTTCTCCTGAATTAAAAAAACATATTGACAGGCCCCATGACATTTCTGAAAAGCAGTTATAAATTAATTTTAGAAATGTGAGAATATAGTTCAATGAAATAATGTTTTTAGCCTTTTACGCTTCTAAAGCCACTCTCAATGGTTATGCATTTCTACAGGTCTTCTCTTACTATAGCAACTCTGTGGTAAACAGAATAAACTTGTCTCCCATAAACCTTATAGCTCTTGTAATGTATCTTCTTTTTTAGGAAATGGAGAGAATGTTACAGTGGCACTTCTCCACCAGAAGCTCAGGAATTAGTTACAAATACCTTCTAATTTTCCAGTAGTCATCTGTTCCATTTTTTGAGTCCCTCAGCAGACATAACATTCATAAGGGAGCCATATGGCATCACAAGAAAAAGGGGGGTAAACATGTGTCATCTGTGTACAAATAAGTTGAACTTCTTTCTAGAGAGACATTCAGTATTAAAAAATGGCAATAAAACTTTAAATCAAAATACTAATATCCCATTTATTATTCCATTTCCCTATGTTGTTAATTCTAAACTGGGATTATTGTCTCTTTACCTGGGGCACAATCTCTTGTTTTAAAGCAGAGATGAAAATTTAAATTTAATTTTCAACTTTAAAAAAAATTTTCATATTGTAAATTTAACATTTACCTAGTTGCAGAAAATAGTGTAATCATCAATGGATGGTGAATTTACACAGAGAATGTGTACTAGGCCTCTTTGCAACCCTGTCTTATTGTATGTGAGAATTTAGCCCTGTTACTTTTATAATAAGAGAACAGCAGATTGTATGTACCTTCATAATGATTAATGGTCTTTTTCCTCCATCATGATTAATGATGGAGGAAAGTGATTCTGTTCAGTCAAGTGTGATTATTGTATTTAAATGCTTAAAATCAGAAGTACATAAACTATTCACCCATCTTTTTGGTCTCTTATGAATAAACTCAAGGAAAAACCTGATCCAGCTGATGAAATTCCAAATGCAAGCTTCTATTTTGAATGGAGGTGAAGAAGGTCTTCTGGCACTGATGATATTTCAGTACTGCTGCTTGTGCCTTTGTTCACAGGAATGGAAAGAACATCAAGCACACTTGGTTTCTGGCTGATCCTGGTACTTAAATGAGGTTCTGTTGCAGTTCCTTGGGTTGAACAAAATGAAAAAGAGCTTTTTTCCCAACTAAGTACTGTGCTGTACTGCCAAGAGGACTCTATCATAATAACAGAACATTACTGGTATAACTCTAGGATACATTTTATAGATGAAATTTTAGGTTGAAACCCAATCTGCTTTAACAATTGTGTATATAATTGACCTTCTGTTTATCTAATTTTTTTACTTCCAAGAGCATTTTCTACCACAACAAAGCAGCACATTGGAACTGTGTACACTTGTGCATACTAATGAGTTCTGACCCAAACATGCTAAAGGTTTTTCATAATTTTCACATATTTCTTATTAAATACAGTCGTATTTTTTGTAAGATAAAGATATTAAGAAATATTTGATATGAAATTCCCCTTTTCCAATAGAGACTGTGGAGGCCTTACAGAAGTGTATGGGGAAGAGGAATGGAAAAAGCTAGGCTTGAGTAGGTGCTGGGAAGCTGTTGCTCACTCAGTCTATCACTCCTCTTTCTTACACTGATGTAACTGAAGGAGGAAATGCAGATTTGCAAAGAAGTTGAGTCAAATCTATAATACAATATTGAGATCCATTTCTTAATGCAGGCATACTGGTTGCTTCTCTAGCATTATGCAAAGATATTAGCATATGTTCCTGCCAACAGCAGGACCAGTCCAGCTGGGCACTAGCTAAATGCAATTAAAATTTGCTATGTATGCCTTTATTTTGAGGCATGTCTTCTGTTTAGAAAATGTCGTGTTACAGTATGTATGAAAAAAATTCCCAAAAATGTGATCCATTTCCTGAAGGTACTTACTCCTTGTTTTCAAATAACTACCAATCCCAAGTGCAAAAGAAGATGGAGGTAAGAGGAGGAAGAAGAGTGATAGCCAAGCAGTGGAAAGAAAGAGAGAAGCAGCTTCCATGGACTGAAGAAGCTGTTTCATGGATTTGCCTTCACTAGAATTATGCATTCATGAGAACCATGGTTGGATACATACTCTAGGTTTACAAGTTAAATTCCATACTATGTGTATGGTGCACTGGAGTACTTCCAGCAAAAATGAAGCCAGAAAACAGCCCAAATCCAGACTGAAGGCCTTGGTGGATTCAGATGGTGAAGTACAAGGGGCTTTAGAAATCACATAGAAATTTTTAGTCAATCATAAAGCTTGACATGTAGAGCACGAGGTGGGGTGGGTGTTGCATGCTAATTAAAAGCTCCTGTAAAAATCATCTCTTCCAGCTACAGGCACAGCATAGTATAGAAATTTCTGTGAAGGATACAGATTTGTTGCATCCAAATATTTGGAGTGTATTAAGAACAAGAAAAACCATTCTGCAACAAGTATTCAAAAATATTTTGTTCGGTAATGTTCTCATCTAGGACAAAAAGGGGGATATAATATTATTATGTGTAGAATCTTTCTGTTGCCTTTAAAGTACCTTTGAGCTTTCATGCTGGACCAAGATTGATAGTCTGTTTACAAGTGAGTTATAACACAAATAAATACACTGCAGATCACATCTGGGTTAAGATTATGGAGGTGGCTACCTCTAGCTGATAAATTTTTTTTGGACTGGAGAGCAATACATGATGCCATCCAGAAGCATAATTCATAATGTATTAATATGTAAGTCTTAAAAGTGAACTAACAAGAGATTTACAGGCTGAAGCTACTCTTCTGCTACAGCATGAGACAGCCTCCAGATCAGCTTTTGTAAACAAAATAAATGTTTAAGGACTCCATATTGACTGATGGAGTTCAACATAATCAGTTTCAAAAGGATGTGGAATATTGAAAAAGTTGTTTCACTTAACAAATAAATGGTTGAAGCTTTTCTAAACATACAACAAATAAAATAATTAAATTGTCTACCTGGTTGCATATATACAGAGTGCTATGCCTCAAAATGTAATCCAGTAATGCTCCACTATCATGCCTATTTTTTAAAAGGCAGATAATATTCTAGCTTTCACTGGTTTTATTTAGTTTCTGAGGAGATCTAACATTGCTGGATTTAACGTGAAGAGACTGTTCATTTTTCAGAGATTATATGATGTGCTACATATAAGCATTTAAAAAATAGTATTAATTAAAATACCAATTTCATCTAAAATACCAATTTAACACTGGGTCATATTAATATGCAGGAGCTATAAAAGGTTTTAATAAGAATATTAAAAGTGAAAATGTCTTTATTTTAACATGTCACTGTTCCCTTACCGGCCTCACTGAAATCAAAGAGGATCTTCCAGTGAGTAATTTCTCAGTATTAGGAGAGATGAGTTCACAATACAGTTTCAGTGAGATCTCATTTTTAAGTAATGTGCAATCAGGAATCTCTGGATTGGTTTCTGGTCTAAGAAGTGAATTATTTGGAAAATTATTCTGATAGTATGCTGAGGAAAATTTAAATAAAAGAATTAGGTATGCTGCCTAGAAATAAATAGAAACAAGTTGTTGAGCTCTTACTCAATTTTCACTAACTGATTAAAGAGACAGGCTAAGGAAGAGGAGCTGGTGCTACTTAATTCATTGATTACATGTCATTTGGACTATGCATGTACTAGTAAATAAATATGCTAATGACCACCCTCACATGGCACAGAAGAGCCCAAGTGTGCACTATTAATGCTCTCACTCCCCAGAACACAGTGGCTGCATGCACACTGCCCTTCAGGAGTAAATATTTGTCCATGCTGTGGTCTGAGCTGTGCTCAGGAATTTGGCCCACACTGTGTCAGTACTCATTCCAGATGGAAATGGAGACTCATCCCAGAGTCTGGAAATGCTTTCTGGCAGTCATTAATTTGATATTTTAGAACTAGACCAAGAAGGGAGTATATTGTTTGGAAGGCTCTTCTCTCCATTCCCATCTCTATCACTCCATCACCAAAGATCAGGATCTCCAGGTTCAGCCTCCCACCAAATTTGGCACCAGAAAGCATTTTCCTCATCCTGGATATAGAAAGCTCATTTTTCTGAAGTTGCAGTGGGTTGAAGCCTGCTAGAAATAGACACCTAAATATTTTGGAAGGACAGAACCAAGTTCAGTAATGTGACTAGTCACCCAAAAAAGCCAGCAAAGCAAGATGCTTGTGATGGACAAAACTCCTGAGCAATGCAGAAATCAAAATAAACATTTTAAGGCCAAACAAGATCATGAGTTGGTCATCCTGAAATGGGTTTGTCTGTGACACTCTTTGCTGAAGGCTTTGAACAAATACCATATACAGCTCTAACAGTGCTCATATGTTGCAAAGTCATCAAGTAACTAATTCACACACACATATTTTGGTGTGAGTACTGACTGAGGTTTTCCAGATTTCCTATATTGTGCTTACATATATTTTTGGAAACAAGAGGAGAAAAAAAAAAGGTTTCAACTGTGAGTTTTATAATAAAGTGAAGAGCCTCTTCTGGTTTCACTCAACTGTATAATAAGATGATCCTGTGTCTAACCACAGAAGAAGAAAGAATGAAATGTACCTATGTACTGTTATGTAAGATGATTTATGGCTGATGAGATTTGTGAAAACAGCAAAATATGCTTTCATTTGCTAGAATAAGCCAGTGCTCATATACGTTTGAAATTATTCCTCAGTATTTTGTACAATGATGAATGTTTAATTATTAGGCAGATGTGTTCAGCTTTTATACAAAATCCTCCTTAAGGGCAACAAAATGTTTGTTCTTCAGCTTTTGCTATGTTTTTCTTCAAGCTTTTCAAATGACTCTATGAAGACTGACAGATAACTTGAGTAATAAACAGCCTTACTTATGAATTCAAGCTTATTTTCTGTGTATGTATATTACAGACCTTATAATTTTCTCAATTATATAGGAATCAACTCATGAAGTTCAGCGAAATAACACATGAAACCAAAGACATATTTCTGTAAGTATACTCCAACAATTAAATGCTCCTGAAAACTGCCTCAACTTAATGACCCTCAACTATCCCCCAGTGGATTATGGGAAAAACAAATACGTAAATAGAAACATATTTTAAGTTTAAAAAATATATGTTTTTAAAAACTGATATAAAAAAACTTTCAAAGAGAAAAAAGGTAAATCCTGAATCAGCAGGCAATGTTATTAAGGCAATGCAGTTAAGTGCAGGTGCTAGTAAGACACAATGTGAGAGCTAGAGTAGACTCAGTATAAACCACTATTTTAACAGCATGAAACTAGTTACAAATTGACAACATCACAATATTTTTTTGCATATCTAATTTTTTTTTTAGATTGATTACATAAATGAGTGAAAATAATGATAAAAAATGGAATTCATATTCACTGAAGACTATGTTTTTGACAGAAAGTCAAGACAAACACTTCATTTTCTATATCTTTAAAAACTGAGTTCTAGTCAAAGTAATTTGACAGCTGTGAAAGAAATCATTATCCTCATAATTATTAGTTTGCTGGATGACAGCATGGTATCCTATCCCATTTTACAGAGATTTTAAGACATGACACACACTGGCCTGAATTATTTCCTATCTAAAGAGAGTCTAAAGGAAATACACCAAAGAAAGGCAAAGGAATGGAGTAGATATAACATTTATAATAGCTGTGGCCAGTATATCTAGTAAAGCTTGAAAGAAGAAAGTGGCATAAAGGTGGACTTCATGTTGCTAGGGTAAAAAGAGATCTCAATCCTGGTATGCAGCAAAATAAAGGAATGAGGAAAGAGGACCCAAAACTCCCCCAAGAATTCAAGAAGAACAGCTAGAAACAAGGACAAAGCAGGGAGAGAGCATCCAGGTGCAGAGGCAGCTGGCTTGAAGTTCCTAGATCTTGTAACTAACTGCTGCCTGCAGCTCCTGTGCTAATGTGGAAAGGAGCACTTCTCCAAATGGAGGCTGGACCTGATGGCCCTAGCAAATCTCTCCCAGCCTAAATTATCCTGTGATTTTGGTAAACTGCCTGGTAAGGTCTTCCAGCCTGATCTGTTACAGGCAAAGCTTGGGCAGGTGATGTGGTGTAGGTACAATCCCTCTTAATTTGTCAGATGCTATGGAGTTGACTCTCTGCCATTATGTACTTCTGATGTTTCTGAAAAGGTTTTGTACGCCTGATAACAATAAAACATAGATGATCTGGTCTGAGAACAAGTGGACCTCAAAATGTTGGCACTTTGACATGATTTTTTTACACTTTCCCAAAAAACTCAATTGGGTCACGAGTAGAGGAAGGAATATTTGTCCATTAATTAACATATGTATGGATGAAAAAAGAAAGGTGCCAGAGGGATAAAAGAAGAGAGCAAGCCCATCTTTATCAGTTTTGTGAAAGAAAGTAATGTAGAAGTCTATATAAATAATTCCTAATCATTAATTATCTCAAATTCCCGAATAATATGCGAAAGCCTCACACATAACTGAAGAGTAAAAATCTGACACAGAATTTTCCTTCCACCTTCTCTGCACTGCATCTGTAGGCCTGTGAGGTTTTTAGTAGCTGTGTCTTATAACAAAGCAAATTAATCTCCATTTTGCAGCTAAACAGAGTAGAATTTTACCAACAACTTGCTCATTAGTTCTGCACTGCAGGCTGCATCTGCCTGATGCTGTCCTCCCTATGAATTTTTATCATTGTGGTATTTATTTGGTCATAATTATCTCATCTCTACCTACACCAACCTGTCAGAGAGAGTGTTAGTTTTTCTTTACTGGTTTGTAATTCTATTACACAGCCCATCTGCAGCTTGTTTCTGATTATTGCAAGCATAACACCCTTCTGATAGCAGATGTTAATATTTGCCCTTGCTTTATTATGCAACAAGTGCATGTTGCTTGCCTATAATAATGTGGAGCTAGCAATGATGTCCCAGCCTGCTTCCTGGGAAATTATGCTCTCTCTTCACCTTTTCTTTATTTGCAGACTACCAACCATATATTTAACCAGCTATTTAATATGTCCATCATCTTGAAAAGTCACAGGAACAGAGAAGGCCAGCAGATATGGCAAGAAGTAAAGACTGCATTAAAAACTGGCTGGCTCAAGGCATAGAGCCAGCAGGGAGATACCGGAGTACATGGGGGAAGTCAAATCTCGTGCTAACAGAGGGATTTTGTCATCATGGTGCAGTCAAGACCAGGGCTATGCAAGGCACCTTTTAGGCTAGTTTATCCTAAGAGCTATTTAACAGGGAGGGCTTTTTTTTTTTTTTGACAGGGACAGTGCCAGGCAAACCAATTTGTCATTTTCTTTTTGCACTGCAAAAGACTGAGGGGAAAAGTTTTACAGAGATTTATCAAACATTTGCAAGCTATTAGTTCCTTTTTAAGAATTTGGTTTGGTTTTTTCCTCTTTGTTGATCAATGCCATTCTTTGGACTGTTGGAAGATCTCACCCCCCAGTCACAGAGAAAAACTATTTTTCTTTGAGATACTCGTAACTGTTAAAAGAATAGTGCTAGTGGCTGCAGACAGGATTTCATCTCTCCATATTCATTCACAGTTGCTGTTCTCACTTTTGAAGAGTATTTTTACCAGAAGTTTCAAATTCCTGACTTTTTAAAAATATCTCTTCACACTCCAGATGTCTGCAGATGAGGGATTTCGAGCTAAGCTACTGAGATTGTTTCTAAACATCTTTATTCCTGGGATGCAGAAACCTTTCAAGTTACACTGTGCAAAACTATCTTTTAAAGTTATGCTTTGATAGCATTCAAGTCAGTGGAACTGAGGTAAGTGTTGATTTTAAAATACTCAACACTGGGAACTTCAAAGCTGTCTTCTATCTGAGTGTCCCTTTTCTTTCTCACCCTGTCTGCCCCTCAGTCCAAGAGGGGCTTGTTCAGATTTACACAGAGGTCAAAATCTGTTTGTACTAAGATTTACCTTTTACACATATTTTGATACACTTTTTAACTTCCAGATATTCACATGTCAAGATTTTAAAGAAGAAAAAATTCTTACCTTAAAATTATATTATCTTTCATTGATGAAGGAGTTAAGATATGGATAAATCCATTACATTAACCTTAGTGTATAAGCATGAACTCACCTTAAGCACCTCTCACACCACAAGAAGCATTGTTGTGACTCTCCCTTTCCAACTCTGGCAGAAAACTCTCAAAAGCAGGAGGGACACCCACAAAAACTAGACTGAAATTCATCAGAACTTGAAAATGGAAAAATTAATGAAAAGTGGCCTTTTGTTCTTGTCTTCTTGCTATGAATGACATCCGTTGGAAGAAAAGTACCAGTTGTGAAAAGAAATGAGCAACCAGGTCAAGTGAATTTTCACCATAGGTAATTGACTAACTATTTCAAATTGACTTGCTCTCTTCCAGAGAGATCTAAAAGTTTGGGATGCATGAAGAAGCTGAAGAAAGTGATGGCAGTGTCCTCACCCTCTGTTTCCCTAGGTAGGAGACTTGCCTCTGATGTCCACTTTTGTAGTGTCAGTCCCTAGAGGTGTGATTGAGAGAAAGCTGAAAGTGTTGTAGCTGCCTAAAAATAATTCATAGCCAAAGGCTGACCAATGAGTTTACTGAAGTAGTGAGATCCAAGCAATGCCTGCAGTAATTCTCAGCACTTAGAATATCAGCTTCCTATCTCAAAATCCCATCTTAGCTTACCCCATTCAGAAAATTTTGTCTTAAATATACATAGCTTTCGACGAGTAGAGATCAACACTTTGTGTTTTGAACTGAGGCTGCATAAAGACAGTAAATCTGAAGAGAGATTCTGTAAAGCTGTGGAGCTTTATAGCCAGAGGCAGTGGGATGAAATTAGAGTGAGAAAAACTAAGCTGCACATGACAGAAGTATTAGACTGAGACTTGGGTGCCAGTGTGAAATGGTGGAAGGTCTGCTCTCTGTGATCCTTGGTACTGTAGTGAGCTAAACTTGATTTTCTAGGAATTGCCTTTTATTGTAGAGAATGCAGGATCAGCAAGGCTTTGGATGAGATGACTGAATAAGCTTTTGCAGTATCTAATTGCAATGCTTATATGAAATAAGCCATAGAATAAATGAAGAGAGGAAAGAAAAGGAGAAATTGCATGATTGGAAAGTGGAATCTCGCATGCAGTATTTCCAGACTTAGTGCAAAGATGTGTCAGTAGTATATTTACCTTTTTTTCTAGCTAGATTAAAAAGCTTTTCCTCATTGCAAGCTAGCAAAGGACAGGTCTATCTAAATCAGTTCTCTTTCTCAACATCTTACAAGGAAATTCAGGAATATTTTGCTGCTCCACTTCCTTTGTTGTATTATGCAATCTCTAGGATTGCAACATACCTGGAGGTACTTCCAGCACTTGCTAATAAGAGATCTTAAAATAGGGTCTGGAGCCAGCACTTTTGTCACATTCCTTCAAGTGTCACACAAAATATTCACTAAATAATTAATTCAGCAGTTGACATCATGTCACAAGCAGTTGTGAATATGCAAAAAAATTTTGGCAAAGTGATAATTTGGATTTAAAAATCTCACTGTGAATATTTCTGAAAAGAGAAATCTTTATGCAATAAATAGTAGTAGAAAAAAATGAAAAGTTTGTAATTGTGAATGGGTGTCTATTACACCACCGTGAAAGAGATAGCAACACTCAAAATACTCTCAGTGTTCTTAAATTGCAGGAAAGGTTTGTTGGCATATTTTTGTATTGTAGTCATCTGTGGAATCTACTGACCAATCTATCTAAAACAGGCATTTGTTAACAGCACTGGTAAAGTTTTCCTGGGAGTGTTTGATAGGAGATTCCCAGAAAATCTACAACCAGGACCCCAAAATATTTAATGCTCATATTGTGCTGGATCTTATTTCAGGGCCTAAGACCTAATCTTCTGTTCACACACTTTATGAAACTGTCAGACTTTGAAATGTATGTGCACAACTTGAGCTCTGGGTACTGCAACTTCTAGAGACTGGGAGATAAGGGAGATAAAAGGCTCATAGAAGCCTTATCAGAGAGACAACTGGTTCAGAGGAACTGCCTTCTCTACAGTATATAACTCTGTAGTCCCTGAACCCATTTGTAAAGGCAACTTTTTACAAAAGCCTTGTGTGTTTAAAATTTTTTTTTCCTGCATCTACATTTGATAAAGTTTTGTCCTCAGGCTCCTTGGCTCAGATTCCTCACCCCACTTATTTTTGGGCATGTAATTTGTCTCCTCAGTGAGGAGCCAAGGCTCCCAGTATTGCCAATTAAAAGAAATGAGCTCCTTCAGAAGCAATTCAGTGCTTGGGAACTGATTCACCCCCCAATGAGCCTGGGTGAATGCCCATCTTACTCTGGCCATGCCAAAAAGCCAAGGGAAATTAACTCAGAGGTGAAATTAATTCTTCTCTCTTCCTGTGTTCTTGCCTTGTGTATGCTCTGTGAGATTTTGAATGCACTTAGAATCATAGAATTGCTAAGGTTGGAAAGACCTCTAAGATCATTGAGTCCAACCATTAACCCAGCACTGCCAAGTTCACCACTAAACCATGTCTTCCAAGGTTCTGCATGTCTTTTGAATACCTCCAGGGATGGTGACACCACCACTTCCGTGGGCAGCCCCTTCCAGGGCTTGACAACCACTTCAGTGATTGACCACTTATTTTTTCCTAATATCTAATCTAAGCCTCCTCTGGTGGAATTTGAGGCCGTTTCCTTTTGCCCTATTGTTTGTTTCCTGGGAGAAGAGACTGTCATCCACCTTACTCATTTGTCCTCTTAACTAAGAACAGGAAGACTGTGAAGGCAATTTATAGGATGCTGCATTTCCCTCATGTCACAGGGGAGTAAAGCCTGAGATGTAAAGCCTGAACTAAAGCAGACAAATTCCTGCAGAGATCAGAGCCACCACTCCTATGTTGCAATGCACATACTTGGTCCATTCTAAATGAGTATTTTTATGACACTCAGTTAATTTGTTGGAAGATGATGTAAGTAGCATCCAGAGAAAACACAGCAGGTGCCTCAAATGGAGAGGAACAATATGGTGACAAATCTTGCAAGCAGGTCCTCAAAAATCCATAAGACCTATTTAACCCACTATGAAGTGGTACAATCTGGTGCTGGAAAGCTAGCAAAGATTTCTCAGGAGATGAGTGCAATCAAGAGCATTTGGTATTTCCAATTAGCTAAAATCTTGCAGTATCCTGGTCTATTAGCTGACTGTAGCAGATTCAAAGAAAACCTTTTCCTTACCTTTTTTGCCTCCATGTTCAGCTGCAATCAAGAGGTGGGAAAATGAGGGAGACAATGCATCAGTGGTATTTAATGACAGTCCAGCCAAGAGGTAGAAGTCAACCCTCCTCCCTTTCAGGCTTCAGCCAAAGACAAGGTCTCTTGTCTGCAGACAAGAGAGACTGCAGAAAATAAAGCAAAACCTCTAAACCTCATGAGCTAATGGACTCTGCCCTCACTTTTTCCATAATTTTGCAGTTTCATTCATGATATTTTCTCCTGGGTTACCTGCAAAATAGATTGTCCTTAATCCTTTACCAACAGACTTATCTAGAAGAGACAATTTAGACAGTTAGGACTCATGATGATCACAGCCTACATTGCTTTTTTTTTTATCCCAAAAGCTCAGTCCATCTGATAGTGGCTTTGCTCCTGACACTGCAGTGGATGGGATGGCAGATGGGCTTCAGAGGTGTTCTGCTTGCACTGGATTGTTGGTAGACTTCAAATAACCTGTTGTGATGAGTGCTTATGCTGGACAAGAGGCACCATGGTAATGGCTTTAGATAGAGTCTGCTGAGGTGTCCTGAGCCTCCCTCCACCTCTTCCAAGAGATCTGGGTTTCAGTTGCCACCAAGCAGCCAGGGGAAGCAGGAAACAGTGGGAGATTGAAGCAGCAGTTATTTCTGAAGAGCAGCACAGGTTAATAATTATGTTTGGAAGGAACCCGTGGCTGCAAATAGCAATAATCAAATGAAATGGTCTGTGATAGTGAATGGTTTTATCTCAGGGAGGAAATGCAAGAGGGGAGGAAGTGCAAGAGGGCAATAAAGCAGGAGGGTGCCCAGCTCTTTTAGAACAAGGTAGCCCACATGGGGGCTTGCACAGCTGGCCTGAGTAATTTTTAAGATAACATGACACTGTGGCACACAGGGAGGACCTCTCTCAGCACTAACACCCATTCTACTCACCAGCTCACTGAGACAGGCAGCAGTACTCCTGAGTCCATACCCTTCCTGTGAATTTCCCCCCCTTTCTAGAAATGTGTCTAGGGAAGAGAGTAATAGATATGAACACTGATTCTTTCTTTATTTTCTTGAGAGTATAATGATGACAGAAGGTGTCTGGATAAACAATATGAGAAAGAAAACAGAGTGATAAATAAATTAGACCTACATTTCTATCATTCCATCTTCTTCTCGCTATGGAAATAGGTGATAGTTGTTTTGAAATGTCAGATAAATATTGCAGCACTTCATCCTTTTTTTTAATCCATTCTTCAAGCTAGCTATGAAATAGTTGTAGGATGTTTAGCTATATACACACCAGGTGTGAATACTTATTCTAAAATGACTCTCTCCCTCCTCTTTAGGTGCATAGCAGTCAGAAACAAATGATACATTTTACCAAATATGAAATTCTAATTAAAGGAAATAGGAAAGGGGTCAGTTAACAATTACATCAAAGTGCTTCATGCAAATTTGTTTTCTCTCCCTCACAAGAGTGTTAGACATTAATTTATGTCTATGGTAAATGATTTGTATAAAAATCTTTCTTCATCCATTATGGAAAAATAAAAGATGCTATTGAGGTTTTTTTAGGTTATTGAGGTTGGGTTTTTTTTCAAAATTCATCTTATTTCTGACAAATTTCCATGACATACAGTGTTTCTAACACGACAATGCTTAAATTCAAGCAGCAGACCACAACCCATCATACTGAGTGCTGTCAGAAAAAGTTAAGATTTTTCCTGACCCATTGCTCTATGTTTTGCAACTTGAACAGGCAGACTCTCCCCTTGGCTGTTTAGATAGGGGAGAATGGAAACTCTGTGGGCAAAAATGCCTCCATTTTGGTCAACACAATGATCAAATGATCAATGATGTCTTGATTCATACCTATTTTCTGGCACTGGGGAAAGGCTGCAGGAAGTGTAAGCCAGAAAAATGATGGAGGAGAGGAGCAGAAGCACTTCTTTGCTATTGCCAGAAGAAACTATTAAAGCACCAGAAGTGATTCTCTCTTTCCACTGAGCTCAATCTGTGGAATGGACCCTTGAAAAACCCAGCTCTGTGGAACCCATTTATGTTTTCAAACACAGAAGCCTTCATTTCATGCTGCAACAGGAATCTCCTCCAGGCCACAAGGGAGCAGAGCACATCAATGCATTCACTAGTCCTGCTGCACTAGCACTCGCAGATTTGCTCAATAAAAAGTCCGATGCCCAAGCATCTTCAGCATTTCCCTTTGTACCTTTTAATGTTTCCTTTCAGTCTTAGACAGAGAGATCTCTACATTTAAGACAAACTTTTCAGGGCCACTGCCATGCTGGTTATCAAGAGACAGAGCTTCTGTCAGCCCCTGGCATGTCCAGGACCTCCCTGGATTTAGGGTAATGTTAATGTGACAGGTTGTGATCAGTACCTCTACTGAGCTAAGACAGATAGAAGAGCCATGCATTTTGGTAGTGATTGACATGGTTTGAACTCTGAATAGGAGCTCCATCCTGGTTAATGACAGCATTGTCAGTGGTTTGAGATGGGCCATCATTTCACATCCAGTGTTCTCATCCAGCACCTGAGAAAGAGAATGTAAACTCTTCCTTAGGGACACAGGAAGTTTTGGAGAGTAGTTTTCCTTCCTCTGCTACTTAATTCCCCTACAGCAAAGCTTTGCACAGTACCACCAGCAGTATTAGAACCCAAATAAGGTTCACTCTGACACCTTTTCTAGTTGTCTTTAATATACAGACCTGTTGTGGCTGCTTCTGTTATAACTTCAAGGCTCCTACAAAGAATTAGAAGCTACAAATAACACCAGTTTACCCGAACCACTGTTTCAAAGCTCTGTAATTTTTTAGACCATGGGTGCTTGATTGGAGCACCGACACTTTTGGAGATTATGTAGGTTATGCAGTAAAAATAGATAGTTAAATTATATTGTGGTTGTTTGGAAGAAGTCTCATCACAAAACACCTACTTCTCCTTGGAATTAAAAAGAAAAAATCCAGCAGCAAGTTCTATTAAAAATTCATTCTACAGAAATGTGACATGTGGACAAAATATGGCACAGAGCATTCCCAGGTCCAGCATGAACAAATGCTAGATGATTTTCAAAAATGTGGTAGTCCCAATGCAGGAACTGCAAGATTTTTTTTCCATAACCTAATGCTGCATAAAAGGTTAAATATAATTATTTAATATATAACGTGTTTCTAGTAAGAACCCTAATGACAAGACTTTTGACAGTTGTCTCTACCCATCAAAAATTTCTGAAACAAAAACCCACATCAGACTTTTGATGTAAACCTTTTTCTCCAGTTCAGTGTTAGCTATTTTGGAAGGAGGAGCTGGTTTTGATGCCTTTGGACAAGCCAGGAAAGAGAAGTCTCCATAAAGGATAGCAGTCAAGAGAGAAGCTGGAAATACCCAGGAAATACCAGAGAAGTGCCTAACTTGATTGTATCTGAAACAAGTCTAAAGAAAACAAAGCCTTTTACTACCAACTAAAATAAAAATAATAATAGTATTAATTCATCCAACACATATAATTTGTCACAGCGTAAGTTGCAAGACTGCAATGTAAATTTCAGATTTCTTGATTTGTTGTACTTTGATATCTTAAGTCCCCAGGAACTGGACCTAAACTCTCAAGCAGCTCAGATAAACTTTCTAAGTAACCGATCTACTGGCCAATTCTTTGCAAATCTTCAGAAAAGGTGTGAATTTCTCCAACATTTTTCTGCTGGCCTTATGCCTTTCTTTCCTAGGAATAGTGACCTCCAACATTTCACATTCTCACTTGGCCAAACTACATGCCACATACACTTTCTCATTCATTTCCACCTTGTCACTCAGACTAAAATCAGAGCAGCCATTTTGCTGAGGGTTTCCTACCCCCGGGTTTGTGTATGAAGATTCTTCAGCACTTCTCGCCTCTTTTTTTTTTTTTTTTTTCCAGCTATTCAGTTATGACAGAAGTGTTTCATAATAGAGAGAGGATTGTATCTGAGAGCGAGGCTGGAAAACTTTCCTGTTAGATGTTGTCCATACCACATATGATTGAAAATCCAGGACAATTAAATGAAGCAAAGATAAGCAAAGTTCTTCTGAATGGAGAATTGGTCAAATGACAAATAAAAATGATTTATCCTCATGCCTGAATTAAAAACATTAGCAGAAATGTGAAGACTTGTGAAGTGAGCATTGCATAAAATTCCAGGATACTGGAAGTCAAGTGTAATAGAAATTTGATTTGATACCACTCGTTCTGTTTAATAACTGCATTTTCTTTGGATCAGCCCTCCATCTTGTGAAGACTGGGTCGTGGAGAAAAGAAACACATCTATTAATGGAATAACAGTCTTTAAAAACTGCAGTCACCTGATTTCTGCAGGATTATCTTTTTAATTATGTTTAATCTACATGACAAGCAGAGAAAGGAAACCTGGAAAGCCTGATTAAAAGAGAGAAGCTGTGGTGCAGATACAATCATCGATTGTTGAGGTCCACAGTGGAATGAAAATATTGATGCCCTGGTATGGGTACCTTTGCATAAGCACAAGCAATTGAATTAGTACTTCTGGAAAAGTTACTTTCTTTACAAGAAGTTTGTTTTTACCCAGCTGGAGTGTGGTAACCACCTATCTTCCTTGGGTGTAACACTGTGAAGTGAAATGTTTTGCTGTTCATGATCTCATGTCACAGCATCTATTTCACTTACCACATCATTTTAATGTGATTCAAAATGCAAAATGTTGCATGTCACAGATGGCTGAAATCTGATATTCCACTAACAGTTCCATTAAGACTCTTGTTGATTTAAATAATTGATTGTACTTCATGTTCCAATGGGCTTTGAAAGCCAACATGGTCAGTTGCTTCATCTCAGCTAGAGAGCAGCGCCTTCCAGCTATGAGGTTGCAACTTAATTACTTTTTAGCATGTCCCTATATACTGAGACTTCACTTACTCTTCTAAAAGGAAAAGAAAGCCCAACCACTGACACAGTGAGATTGCAGAACTAATCCCTGGCAGAAACCCCCTTGGAATCAATCCAAAGGCTTGCTAACCTCAGAGAGCTTCAGTCCTGACTAAACACAGAAACCTGTTTAGTACTAAAAAAAAAAAAAAAAAAAAAAAAAAAAAAAAAAAAAAAAAAGAAAAAAGGAAAGAACCCCACTCTACTGCAATATAAGTAATGATTGTGCAATGATTCAGCACTATCCTCCTAGCCTGCAAAGACAGAAATAAGCAGGAAAAGTAACATCTCAGGCAGATACGTAGACTTTCTTCAAAAATTAAAACATTTTCTTTCCCTAATTAGTCCTATCTATTTCGTGGGTTATTATTTGGTTAGTTCCATTGAGCATCACTGCCAATTAACTGAGGAAATGCTCTTCTACACCTGGATAGAATGCTTCATAATTTTGTGTATTACTGGCTAATTTGCATAAAGATATCATGAGTCTCCAAACCTGTAGATGAAATGGTTTGCAGACCAAAAGCATACAAACTGTCCTGTATAAATCCAGTGCACGTTTTAAATGCTACTTAGCTTTTGCTTCATGAAAACATACTGAAAAATGTGGGCTCACAATCTCCTGAACTGGAAATGTTATTATCATGCAAGTCTCCAAAATAGAAGTGACTGAAAACCCTTAAAAAAAAGGATGCTGCTGAATTAAGTTCTCCTTACTTTGGGGATTCTTTTTTATTTTTTCTCTGTAATTTATGTATCTACTTCCACTGCATTTGCTAAAGCCATTAAATATTTAATTTGTACTTGATTCTTCTTTCATGGCTGGAGTTCATCAGCTACCCTTACTTGGGGTAGGTACTAATGCTGACACACAACATGCATTTAAAGGAACACTCCTGTAGGCTTGTTACTGGAATGTGAGTAATTATTAACAAACCATAAGGCCAGTTTTCTTTCTGCTTAAATGTCATTTGGGCTCAATTACATGATACTAAGGTGAACAGGTCATTAAATTCTTTACTCTATTGATTCTAGTTTTTGCTGAGCTCTGTTCATTTTTTATTTGAGCTCATTTTCTTTAGTTTGGACTTTGACTGTGTTATTTGATTCAAAGTTATCTTCCATGGAAATTCTTCAGAGGATGAGGCCTTATACCCCTGCATACATCCCTGTATTCAATTTGCTGTTAACTTTTCCAGGGCATTTTTTCTCTTTCAAGATACTATGTCATGGCAGCAATGTTCACAAAGCCTCATAAGTCTCTAGGACCCCACTCTTGTATGTTTATGCTTATGGCCTGAAAAGAGGCTGCAGTGAGGAGGAAAGACTCCAAGAACAGTCACATACAGAGGATGATGGGAATGGGAAGTCTGGGCCTCTTTCAGCCAGAGGGACCAAGTAGGCAAAATCCTGTGGGTTTACAGCTGGAGGGGCAGCAGCAGTGGGAGCAGGGGCTGGCATGCAGCAGACAGCCACTGCCAGATAATTCAGCTGAGGGCAACTTCCCTGATGTGGGGATCTGCCCCAGAGTGGGGCTTCTTTGGTTCTATGTGACTGTGAGAAGAACCACTGCAACTGTGAGAAGAACCACAGAACCTCCAGTACAGCTCCAGAGGTTTCAGGAGGTGTAGAGAGACAAGAGTTTATTGGGGAGGCAAAGCTTTGGTGCCGTGCCCATCCACAGCCTGCTAGGTAAAACTTGCTAGAAAGGTTTCTGAAGTTAAAAAGTCCAGTCTCCAGATCCATGTGTGACATTGCTGAGAAGTTAAATGGGATGGATTAAAAAAATTGAGAAATAAAGCATCTCTAACAAGGTACAAAAATATAATATTTCCTGGAACTGCCACCATTGCATGCAGCAGTGTTTAGCAATTGAAAAGAAATCACGGTCCAAATGCATTTTGCAGCTAGCTTTCTCAAGTAAGAAGATTCTTACATGAATTACACCATTTTTACCATGGAAAGGAGTAATGTTTCTGAAAAGGAGAGCCTGCCCTGTTTCAGAATTAATCTTTTCTCGAAATGGAGGTAATGACTGCCTCTTTGAGATAATTACATGGAGTGTCTTTCCCATTACCATGAAATATGATTGTTGATGATGTATGTGCCAGATAGGAATTTATAAATAAACACTTCCCAAATAAATCACTCAGGGGCCATCCAAAGCTCCCTCTTCATCACTGCAATGACAGGCTGGGTATGAACCTGCAAACCAGAAGGGAATAGTCTGACCATGTGAAACCCCTCAGTGCTTTTCAGTCAAGTTATCATACCCTTGGACCTATGCAGGAGGTGTCAGCATCCTCTGAGAGAGACCAGAAGAACTAGGTTGTCCATCTTTAGTTTTTTCTAACCTAAAAAGTACTAGAATTCAACCAAAATTTAGCCTTCAAATGTCACAGTGACACAGTAATTGCAAGAGGAGGGAAGGACTACATGGGCTCTTCTAGGATGGTACTAGAGGTAGAGACGGAATGAAAATCCAATCCATGTCTGTTGTACCATAGTTGTGCCACTTGCAAGAAAAAAAATCATAACTAGGGGAAGAAGGGATATGCAGGAATGGGATACTGTCACTGTTGACTGATCATGCTGCAGCAACATGAAGCTGAATTCTTTCAGGCAGGGAGAAAAGGGAATTGATTGCTCCCAATTTCTTGCTGAGCACTCTATTTGTCTGCTGCATAGATTGCTAGTTCAATTATTAAGCTGGTATACAAAATTAGATTCTCCCTTTTTAAACTATGAAAAGGCACACACTCTCCTTTCATCTCATTTAACACTTTGACCAAAGAATACCACTGCTTTTGGGGGTCCATGCTTTCCATCCAGGGCTGGCAAAGATGCCTAGTTCCCAGAAGGGAGAAGGGTTTCACCTTTTTCTTCTGGCATGGCACAGACACCTGTGGCATGCCATCCAAGCACCTGGCCTGCACTTCAGTGTGTGAGCACTGTCACTTCCCTCTTTTAAGGCTCCAGGTGTTTTTGTGTCTTAACTCTGAGCTCCATAGCAGGAGGCAATACTTACCAGACAATAGCCAGCAGTTCTGTATGAAGTGATGATTATGCTGGTATCACCAAAGATAATGGGGTTGCACAGAGACTTACCTTTGTAGAGAAAACTTAGATTTTACATGGTTTTTTTTGAGATACAGAGAATAAAGGGAAAGTGAACAAGTGTTGACAAAAACAACCAAAAAAAGGACATTATAGTCAAGGGGCACACCTGAGAAAGTCAGATATAGAAAGGAACCTCTCCCAGTTTTCCATCCCTGTTTCAGGGATGCCACTTCAGGGGAGCAAGCCAAAAGCACCTGCCTGCTTTTCAGGACTTCACAGTTTCCAAGTCTGTTTTCTCTCACCCTACTGCACATTTTTTCTCTTTGCTTGGAGAACTAGAGCAGCATGTAATGAGCCATGTTTCTCATCTACTCCTAGCCCTAGGAACCCTATTGATCTCATCAGTGTTAAATTAGCCTTGATAGTGATACGGTATTTTGAACAGTACTAAGCTGCAATGCTGCCACCTCCTAAACAAGCCATGGGCTTTGTTTCAAATGAACACAGCAACTGATTAATCAATACTGAAAGGTTATCAAAAACTACTTCCTGATAGCAGGCTTTCATGATGCCCAAGGACTTATTGTTTCCTCCCAGTTATATGAAAAGACATGAGGTTTTTTTAGTGCCTTTTCTGGAGCCTTATTTTCTCCTTCAGGCAGTCCACCCTCTTCCTACACATTTTCCTGACTCTGGTGGAACTTCTCCTACCCCTCTGCCCAGAAGGATCACAAGCTGGTCCTGCTCTCCAAAGGAAACCATAGTGGGCTGGCTGCTTTCCTAGGGTCTAATTCAAACATCTACGTATGACTGACATGAGCAAAGTGTTCCCCACTCCCTGAAAGGGACTCAGTCTCAGGGTTGCTGACTGCCTGCTTCCAGAGAGCAGAATATTGAGGCATAAAGCTCCTTGAGGACCAGACAAGTTAAACATGGCATGTTTCTACCCTCTACTGGGTCAACTCAAAAGTTTGTTGGGTTCTGTGATAAAAAAAAAAAAAAAAAANTTGCAGAAGGAGCAGGGCTGCCCACAGTAGGAGTGGGAGGTGAACTTCATGAAGTTGACTGGGGCCAGTGGATTTCCCTGTCCTGGCCCCTCCTGGTTGTCACTGGGAGCAGCCACCCCATGAGCTGGATGAGACCTCTCAAGAGGAGTCCACGGGAGAGACTTTGCCTAGGTCACTTGAAAGATGGGGAGGAGCTGCCTGCAGGAACAAGATTCTCTATCGGGAAAGAGCATTTTGGATGGAACTTTGGATGGAAGCATTTTGGTTTAGAGAAAGGAATTAAGGTGGTGAAAGCGAGGGAGCAAGTGGTCCTGAGGAAAAACAAGCACAGAAAAACAGAGGTAAAACAGAGGGAAAATGGAGCTGGTGCTGTTTGAGTCCTGCTCTGTCCACATGTCCAGCCAGCACAGTCTCTCCTGTTTTCCCTTTAACTCTGTTTCTGATGATTTTCTCAGGTAAGTGCTCCCCATCTCCTGTGCCCATGTGCAGAAGCACCAAGTGCCCTTCTGCGGGGCTGGAACGGTGGGGCCAGCACCACAGGGATGAGGGCTTGTAGGCTGGGGGTGCAACCACGGACAAGGACAGGCCCATGAGGAGGTGAGGAGAGGACAGTGAGGAGATGACAGGCTCTGTCCCTCAGAGAGGACAGTGAGGAGATGACAGGCTCTTTTCTTCAGAGAGGACAGTGAGGAGATGACAGGCTCATGTTGAGAGGGACCCTGAGGAGAGCCAGGGCTCTGTCAGCTGGTGGCTGTGTGTGGTGCAGTGCGTGTGCCTGTCCTGCCTGTTGCAGTTCCTGCACTACCATAGGGCATGAATCACTGACATGCTCAAGTGAGAATGGGGGGATGGCTCTACAGACTAATTGTTGAAACAATCTGATATGGGGGAAGATTTGTGTTCTGGGCTTTGCTCATAATGAGTGTTTAAGTACATGATATAAATCTAAGAGGCTTGAGAAAAAAAAAAGTCTCCTTACCCTACACAGCACCAGTAGACAGCAGCTGGAGTATTGCTTGAAACATCCATCTCATCTCTTTTCAAGAGCAAGGAAATGTTGATTTGAAAAGGAATCGGTAAAAATGAAATCTTACCTTTGAAAAGCTCTGAAGGAAATGTTAACATTCTTCAGCATTGTCAGGGCTTTTAAATAAAGGTTTGACTGCCCTAATACTTGATAAGAAAAGGCATTAAGTACCAAACTGCAGAAGAGGTATAACATTCTGCATCCCAAAAAGCACAAGGTGTGTTCTCATAGCCCAGAAGGGTCTGATGTGGATTTCTTACCTCTCCTCAGCATCCTGGATACTCTCTCAGCCTTGAATTTTCTATAGATTCTATGTTTTAGCACGTCATCTTTCCTCTGTTTTGATCCACAGCACCAAAGGGGCATTTGTGAATGGTCAGGGAAGCCCCTGTCTGCCAAGGTGCCTTTGCCTTGAGCTGCACATGGATCCAGTCCCCATCTGAGGGGACAAATAGGTTTTTCCAGAAAACAGTTTGCATCACCCATATTCATAGAACCTTAGAATGGTGTGTTTGTTTTCTACTAGATTGTTAATTCTTTAATTATTTTCTTGTTCACTTCAAGAATAAAAATAACTTTTTACAGCATTTGTCACTTAAAGGAGAAAACTTTCAGCTCCCCTTGTTTACACATTCAGCTGAATTTTGGTTGATTCTTCCTGTGTTGAGTCTGGTCCTAAAATGTGCTGAAGGATTCATTTCAGAATGTAGAAATTTAATATATAATACATATAATATACTATTAGAGCAATATATAATATCTGATATATACTATTAATATATTCAATACATTTTAAGATATATGTGTGATAAGCAATATACTCAAACATCATATAACATATGTGATATAAATTATACATTTTGTGTTGTATATCATATTATATTTTATATTTTTATTATATATTGTGTATTTATGCTTTATTTATATTTCTAGAAGTGCAAGTTGTAGAGATTTCTATTTTGATATTTCCTTTAATTTTTTGCCACTTGAAAAAGTAACGTCTCTATGACAATAAATTGTATTAGGGCAAGAAGAGAATTGATCTATTAAGCCATCCTGTGCCTGTTTCTGCTCTGCTGTCACCCTACACAAATTACTCCCTTTATTGTACCACCTTCATCAGACCTTCCCTGTTTACACAAGCACATGGTACAGAAATGTCATACATAGCCAGTCCCTCCCTACTGCCTACGGTTTTAAGGTAAAAACACACACTTCTGGAGAAGTTTTAAGCACTCTTCTGCCAATGATCCCTCTGCAATGTTGACCTGTGGAAGCAGCAAACCTGTATGGCAGCCAGAGTCCTCTGTTTATTATACTCTCAGGGTTCTAAATTGAAATTTTGTTCCATTAGACCCTTTCCTCTCTGCTAGCTGGCAGTATTCACTGCTAGTTACTGCCCAGCAAACAACATCTGAGATGAAAATGCATTTTTGTTAAAGAAAAAACAGCTGGAAAAATTTCCCAAGCATTGCACCAACTAAAATTTCTTGGTAAAATGTGAAGGAGTTTGATCTCAAACAGTGGAGGGAACTCTTGATAGGAAGTTTCCTGAGAGAGAAGAAAATGCTTTTGTCCATCAATACTTGCACCTCTGGCACTCAAAAACCTTAGCTGGATTTTCTTATTTTGACTTTATTATAGCTTTTGGAAGCACTTTTCTCATGTAGTTATACAAAAAAAAAATAAAAAAAAAATAAAAAAAAAAAAAAATTAAGCTTAGCATTATCTTGTTCAAAAGTAGAGGAATTGTAAAGCTGAATCAATATGACTTTGAAAGCTGCTGTTTAATTAGTTTCAGTTGATTAGGCAGACATTTGAGTTTATAGCAGTGCAGCCTGCTGGGATTAACAGGCAATAATATCTACATATATTTTCTGGTTACAGTTTTGTCCATGTCCATGTTATAAGCACATCTGCAGATGGCAGCAAAAAAACTCCTCTATGGGAGGTGAATTTACCTATTAAAATGACATATGATACAGCATTCTTCCATCTTGTCTAAGAAGTGGTTTGACTGTTTTGTGTTCCTGCCCTCTTTGTCCAGAGATTTCCAGAAGATGTGCAAGCAGCACAGTGAGTTGAGGAATTCAGGGGATAACCCTCATGCCCTCTGTGTGACAGCCTTGTGACCCATGAAAGAGACTCAACTTTTACCACTACTCCAATGCAGCTTTTTACTGGGAACACTACTTAGAAATAGTGGTGAGGTTATCAAATATATTATTCTTGAAAAGACCACCAAGATCCTTAGACATGCCTGTGATGTTCAGAGTGAGCCAATGGCAGAATACAAAAGAATATTCAACTTTGAATAAATGAAAGAGTGAAAAGATTTTTTTAGCACATTTTACTTAAACAAAAACTGTAGTTTTGCCTACCTAATGCTCTCAAAGAAAAACACAGTGTTTCCATTTGTGCCAGAGGATTTCCAAATTTAATACATGGTAGCAGCTGGGAAAACGCAAAAATGCAGCTGCAACAATTTATAATTAGTGCAGTCCCCAGTGAAATAAAAGTCAAATGATTTAATAACAAACTACTATTTGTGGAGTTATCTTACAAAGAAGCCTAAAATGTTGTGAGAATGTTACCCAGCACAGACTTATTGCAACCCACATGTAGGATGAAAGGTGGGGCTTGGTGACTTGATCTTTAATGCCAGTTCAGACACTTCACCTTTTTAAAGCAGCAGCCTAACAGCAGTGCCAGAGCCTGAGCATACATTGTAGTCCTTGCACATGTGAAACTGCTTTTCATTCCAACAGGAGTTTTACCTGAATCTGAAAGACAGTGTCATCTGTGGCCCTGCCTAAGGAGATTAGCAATTTTTAGAGACTACTAAATCCCTTTCTAGTTTAAAATAACTAGATTACAATTCTAATAAATGCTTGATTATGAAGGCTGGAAATTTGTCATCCGTGCCAAGCAGACAAAAATGAACTGAAATTGCAAAGAATAAATGCTTTCAACATTAAAATTATATTTTAAGACAGAAGCTGTATTCTAGGAAATCTAGGTTATCATTTATATATATATATTCCACCTGGCAGTCGGAATCCTTCCTAGTATACCCTTGTCATGAGGCTATCCAGAGCATAATTTAGCATGCTATTCCTGACATCAAGGTTCTCTCCAACCGGTTTTGAAGAGAATTTTTTATTCATTTGGTCATCAGGGCACAAAATCAATAACACGAGGAAAACATACTTGCAATTCCAAAGTCAAGCCTGGGATTTCACTCTCAAACCCTCCCTTTCTCTGAGAGATTTCTTTGCACTACCTTTACTCCTCTCCCATATTTGAGATGAGTTTTGGGAACCAAAAGGCCTTCATTGCAGTTTCCACAGCTGCTAAAGGCAATGAAGAAGCACTGTGCAATTCATACAGCAGTCTCAAGATCTGCTCAAGAGAATACTAAAGGGATCCAGGAGAAAGTTCTGCCTTAGGAAATGGACAGGACAGGTCATAGAATCCTAGAATGGTTTGGGTTGGAAGGGAGATTAAATATCATCTAGTTTCAAATCCCCCGCTATGAACAGGAACACCTTCCACTAAACCAGATTGCTCAAATCCCAAATCCAGCCTGGCTTTGAACACCTGGAGGGTTGGAGAGTCCACAACTTCTCCAGGCAACCTGTTCCAGTGCCTCACCACTCTCACAGTAAAGATTTTTCTTCCTAATATCTAACTTAAACTTTCAGTTTCTCTCAGACTCTCCCTCCTGTTCTGTCAATACATACTCCTTGTGCCTGGCACAGCAACTGTGGCCACAGAGGTGGCATTGCCAATAAAAAGCTGAACAAGGTATGGGAATAAAAATACTTGCTTCAAAAGTAAAGATGGTGGTAATGTAGTGGGTTTTGATTTCCCATGATCTCAGCTTTAGAACTGTGTAAGAGGCAACCAAGATACTACCATAATATTTGAAGAGTCTCTGGTACTGTTGGTCCATTTTCTAAATTTTTGCTGGTGGAACTGTAAGGCCAAGGCAGGGTGTTGAAAATTCACTTCTGTTGCAAAGCTTTGGCATCTGAGCTCCCCATCTTCTGTTGTGCAAACACCTAGAAGAATTTATATAAAGGAGGAGATGCAAGTAGTTTCTGAGATCCCAGCTAAGGTAACAGAGTGAATTCAAGGTGAGACAGAGCCTTTCTTTGATCCCCTGCCTTCCAGCTGTTTCACATTTCCCCAGTAAGCTTTTCAGCAGTGCAGATTTATTATGCACCTTGTAGGGAGTGAGAGGCTTTGCATACTGGAGGACTGCAGGTACTGGAAGGTTACAGTGTAAAATAGGGTATCCTGTGAAAAAGCAAAGAGCAGAAAGGGGAAAGAGAATCACCCCCAGTGCTACTTATCTTCCAATGGAAATACCCCACAGTTTATCAGCCAAAGCAAATTAATGAAAAGCAGTAAGAAAAGGAGAGACAGACAGGGAAAGAGAGACTTCTACACTAACCCTCAAAATAAAACCAACCTAAACCAACCCACCAACCAAACTAAAACCAGAACTAAAAAAATTACAATAATCCTCTGGATGGCATTCTTGGTTTTATCTATTCCCATGTGGAAAAAATAATATGTACAGCAACAGCTCAGTTCCAGGAATTGCCTTGCTGTCCAACATGCAACATCCTTTCAGATGACCTCTCACTAGTTACCTGCAGACCTAATACACAGCACTGAGAGAGCTGTGCCCTCACTGAGCAGTCAACGTGAGATTCACAGCTGCAGAGACAACTCAGATCTACACCTGCATGACCTCCTCAGCAGAGCAGATAACCACCTTTACAGATTATACTTTTGAAGTGCTCTTCAGCATGTGTCCAGCAGGGCTATGGCTACAAAGGAGGACAAGAATGAATGTTAATTCCTACTTGAGTGCCCACATCCAAGGCAGTCTTAGGGACAATAACTACTGTAATGAATTTCCAAAGGATTTAGGCAGCAAGTGGCAAAGCTTAGTGAAAACCCCAGACAAAAAGAGTAAGCTGAGAAGAGAGTCAATAACTGAGGAGATAATTCATTTGAAATGTCAATAGTGTAAAGAGTCTCTGAGACTTGAACACTTAAGCTGTGTGATTAAAATATTAACAATAAGTGTTTTGTTAATGTGAAAATATTATATGTAAAGTGCAATGATCCACTTTCTAAATTCTTAGTTCTGCCCTGACAATAAAAACACTGTACATAATAGTAAGTCAAGCCTTGCATCAGCACTCCAGGCAATGGTGAGGAATGGAAAGCCTTTTCCTCTAGGACCAGAGTAAGGATGGCATCTGGAGTACAGAAAACAGTGCAGTACATTTCTGTACTTTAGTTTACAGATTGGTGTTTGTAATTTAGGCAAACCCAAGCCTGTTTCACTGGTGAAAAACAGCTCTGACAGTGCAACAGGACATAACTGCACTAAAAGGGAGCTCAACACAGGCAAGGCAGAGCCTCATGTTTGGTGAACCCTGGAAGTGCTGAGATGGCCATGCTACAGCTGCAAGAATGGGGCAGTGCAAAGTGCTGGTGCATCCTTAGGGATCTGCAGTGCTGGTGTGCAAAACCCTTGCCTGTTTCATGTGGCTGATGGTTGGGGCAGTAGTTTCCAGATGAAGTATGCTGTAAAGATTCGGAAAGCATGGCACAACAACCACCTTCCCACCCACTTGTCCACTCCCAGGGACTTCTGTACAGAAGAACATCATTCAGGACATATTTGCATTCAACCTAATAATTAGTAGCAACAATTTTACTTTTGCCATGTCCTTGAGAAGCAAGGCAATAAACTGCAAACAAAGTAAACACCCTTCCTTTAGAAAATGCAATTTGGACATCATATCCAAAAGAATAAATCATTCCTGAAAGGCAGAAGCAATATTACTGTTGAATTAGTGCTGGATGTTCTTTTGTTAAATTGTATACAATCAAAGCAAGGTGCCAAATTACCAACTAACTGTCTGGAGGTCGATTTTTAAATTCATGGATGAGCTAATGCATTTGTGCCAGTGATCATAAAGGGAGGAGTTCACCTTGCATTAGCCTTGACTCATAACTATAAATCCACAATGTTACCAGAAATAGATGTCCTATTTCTTGTCATTGATCTGCAAGCCATAATTTAAACATTTACATGTCCTAATGTTGAGCCTTCCAATTGCCTGAAACATGTCTCTCCAGGGAATGCCCTCCACGAGGAAAAGGACTGTAAAAATAAGAGCATCTTCGGCAAAAACTGGGAACCTTTGACATCTTGAAGTTTATCAAAAGTCTCATAAGTCAAGGAGAGTCAAAACTGAAAGATAAAAGGATATTTATAAGGGTTAAATGAGGACATAGCAGAAGTAAAATAAGCATACACTAGATTATAGTGTTGATGGGCAAAAGAAATTAGAAGTGAAAGAGTTCTGCATGACTGTTAAGAAACAGAGCTGTAGGAATTGCTATAAAATTACCTCATGTATTGTCTTATTTTTCAGCAGAGCTAATATCATTACAATAGAGTCATTCATTAATAGAAAAATCAGAGAAATTTTGGTTCACTTGAAATAATGCTATGTGTTTCCCTGACACTGATATTTTAAAAACAATACATATGGGAAATGAATGAGTCACAAGTTATGAAAATATGTATCATTTAGGAGAAGTGAAGCACATGGCAAACTTAAAGGAAATGGTTTCAAGGCTGTAGTATGAGCAGATGTGATTTGTAGGGAAGATGGGGGAGTGCATAGATTAATTTACAGGCGTATTTGTATACTTCATAAGTGCACAAGCAAACTTCTTGACAGTTTCTTGTCAAGTGCCCCCTCTCCTAAAGTGTGGAAATTGCTGTTAGACAGCTAATTAAACCAGTGCAATGTGAATGTCCAAACACCAAAGTACCTGAATATCAATGTGAGTCTCAAGAGCTTTTGAATGTTTAATTTAACTGGGTTTGTTCAGACCACAGTTCAGAGATCTGATGGTACAATAAGACTGAGAACCCTGCAAGGAGTTCAGTGCAGTATTATAGTGAATTTTATATGTTATAGTTTTTATATTAATTTGAATATTCACTGCTCCTTGAAATTTCATTCTTTATATAATCTGCAGATGCTGAGTTCTGCTGAGGCTTTTAAATGAGTCTCATAAATAGATAATGATAGAATTTTTGAAAGTGTTGTGAAATTCAATAAGACTTAGTGGTCTTTCATCATGATTCCAGTTCTGAATATACTGCTGCACATCTAAAGCCTACCTGACTTCATTTTTTCAGTTTGCCTTTTGTAGTAGTGAAAAATCAGTCGAACAAAACTCTGTCTTCTTGCTTAGATATATCTTTAATGGCCTGTAATTTTTAATAAAATTACTTTTTAATTACTCTTTAATTCTGGATCACTACATCTTTCAGAAAATTCCATACAAACAAACAAAAAAAACCAAAACAAAACAAAAAAAAGCACAAAAAAAAACCCAAACAAAACNTGTGTATTAAATGATGCTTCAATTGTCCAGGTGGGCCTAGTCCACCTTTAGAGGCCTCTCATGATGTCTTCAGGTGTGCGTGCATATGTACATTTGGTGTGTTTAAATTCTCTGCTAGACTAGGCAATAATTGAGCCATTTTTTTATTGTAGGAAGGAATAAATCACAGTGGCTGCTCTTACCTTCTAACATGAGCTCCAGGGGTGCTCCCTTGGTGGTGGTCTTGGGGAGCCCTGCAGGCTGGGGAACCTGCAGGATCACGTCCATGTCCTTCCTCATCCCCACACCTGGGCTCCTCCTGATGAAAAGTCAGCCTCAGGAAACAAGGGAACTTTGAGGACACGGATCTCATCTACTTCTCCTGGGGCCAGGAAACCCCACCTAGGACAAGGAAGCATTCCTGAGCTCCAGAGGTCCAGTGGAGTCAGCAGAAACATTTCTCAGTTCACATCAAAGACAAAGCTTGTTTTGACATAGACTCAAACTTCACTGCTGGCCATGTTTGCAAGTAGTACATGATATTTTGATGCAGTTTGGCAAGACCTGTGCTCATACTTCCTGACAAAGTTTTATGATCTTAGCATAACTTTAAGGGAAACAGAGAAGTTTTAGTACTTTTGTATTGATCAATTATTTAATGAATAAAGCAAATTTTCTGACCTTGGCTGTAAAGAAAGAAAATTTCTTTGACTGTTACTTGATGCCTCTGTTAATATTTTTTAGCTCTTATATACCATATAAAATTGAATATCATGTCTTTATATAGGAAAAGCTTGATCCTGTTTTATAAAAGTTTGTGTGCACTTTTCTATTGCTTTGGAAGGGATTGTTTTTGATATCCTAAAACATAAATTCTTGTCTGGCACAGTTGAAAACCTTCTGCAGCAGAGAGACAAGGCCTAAGTTGCCCTGACGCAGACTTCATGTGAGTTTCAGATGTCTAGAACTTCTTCAAACCAAAATGTGGAGTTCTATCCCTCTTCTTATCTGCCTTTTTTGGCACTGTAACTAATAAAGCTCTTATTCTACTTATCCCTGTAATCTCCAGACACTTGTATCAATCTTTTAAAACTGTAACTTCAGTGTTTTATCTAATATTTCATAATGCAATAAAAAATTTTGCTGTTGTTACTTTTGAATTTACCCCTCTTTATTTCACTGGCAGTCCTCATTCTAGCTTTGAGGCCAAGAAGAGTAAAGCCCCTCACCCATCTTCCTTTGATTATCATAATTTCAAATATATTTATAATTTCTTTCTTTGACTAGCATCAAGCTTAGGTGTGGTGACTTAGTACCTTCTCCCACCAGATGCTGAATGTCTCCAAACTGTTCCATGACATCCTGAGACAACATTGTGCTGTGCTGAACCACACTTATGAGAAGAATCTTTTCTTCTTATATCCATATGAAGGTTTCCTTGCCAAATTTGTAACCACCCTCTCTTGTCCTTGCACCTTTGGAAAGCATCCAACTCTTCTTTCCTACAAAGTCCCTTGGAAAACAATTAAATTCCTCTTTTGCCTTCTCTTTTGCTGTATGACCAAGTCAAGGCCCCACAGTGTCCTTCCACTCATCATGTGTTTCCCCAGGGTCCTTCCACACACTCTCTTCTGCTTATTGATGTTCTTCCTGAATGAGGAAGACAAAAGCTGACACAAATTTCCCCCCCCCCCCNCAAATGCCAGGTAAAAGGGAATAAACACTTCCTGGCTATATTCTTGCTAATACAGCCAGTTTCTACTAGTCTTCATCATGATGCTGACTCATGTTCAGCTTGCTGTATATCACTTTCTCCTGGTCTTTTTGGGCAAAGCTGCTGTTTAGTACCTCGCTCACTCCCTGCATAGTTTGTCTTGGTTTGAAAAGACAGGTGTCTGCTAAGGAAGGCAGGAGTCTCCCTTGAAATGGAGACTGTAAACCCCCTCCCTCCAAGTTATTATAATTTTGCAATTAAGGGGCTCTCAAGCAAAGATATGGGAGTAGGAATAACAGTTATTTATTAGGGAAAAAATAAAATAGAAATGCAGTAATATAAAACAACACTGACAGAGTCAGAATACGACCTGACACCCTGTTAGTCAGGGTGTTGGCAGCTGTCCAATGGAATGGTGGCTGCAGTCCTCCTGGAGTGGCAGATGTGGTTCTGCTGAAGCAGTGATCCTGTACAAGGGTGGAGTTTTCCTCTGAAAGTCCAGCGATGGTGTAGATGGGCCTGGTCTTCCTTTGGGAATCCAGTGGAGAAGAAGAGCTGCTCCACTGGGAATCCAATGGGAAAAGGCTTCTGTAGTGTTCCGAGTCTCGGATTATAGTCAGGTAGGAATGCTTGGCTCCTCCCTCTGGGTGGGGCACCTCACAATGGGATGATGTAATTTTATCAGTCATGCAGGGAGACTCAATGGCCCATTAACAGAAGATATTTCCCAGAGGGAGGATTGGTTGTGGAAAAGATAAAGAAAATTTCCCCATCTGGTTTTAACAGGTGGCCCAATTAACAGAAGGTAACGGCCCCGCCTCCAACAGATGTCAATAGAATACACACCCCCAGCCACATCTTGCAACCTAAGTTATATGGAGTATTCCCAGGTGCAGGAGTTTGTATTTTAATTTGTTGATCTTCATTATTTCTTTCAGCTGATTCTTTTCTTGTGGCTCTTGTGGCAATCTACCCAACAGCATGTAAAGAACTCTTTCCAGCCTAGTGCCATCTGCTAACTCAGTGAGTGCTTTCTCCTTTTGAGGGTACAGAATTTTTATGGAGGCCATCAGCACTCAGTCTCCATATCAACTGCCAGTCGCTGGTGCATAATGTCTTCTAGTTCCTGCCAGAAATACCTTAAAGGTTTGATATCAGACTTCTAATATTCAGACAATTCCTCCTTCAGAAATTAACGGTGTGCACATACGACAAATATCTTGACTGCTCATTAAGGTACATTTGAAACACCATGGCATTGATTTATGCAGGGCTAGATAGGCTTTGGATGCTTTCAGCAGCATGTTTGTCCCCCACCTTCATTTAGGAGAATTTTCTGTGATTTAGGAGAACTCACTGTTGAAAATAATGATTTTCTTGCCTCTTCTTTTGCTTAATGCTTGTTTGTTTCACCTTGTCGTATCCTGAGTATTTAGTTTTCCCTTTTGTTTGCATCTTGAAGTTTCCACTCAGCTACATAGATCCTCAAAGCCTAATGTATTCAAAAATACATCTCTGTGCCCAGGGAACACAAGAATAAACTAAGGAGAATGACACTTTCAAATAGCTTCTGAGATATTTTTTCTCTCATTGCTGACAAGGTCTGCAACAAAGTTCAAGGATCTTTCAAATGTGCTAGCTGAGTACTCAAAGTTCTGGTATAACCACACAGCATCTCTTACTGCAGAGTTGTATTTCCCAATCAATTTCCACTTTTAGCCAGACATGAATTTAAGTTTAAAGAATCATTCCTTAAATAACAATTAATTGGCTATAAAATTTATGCTCCACTTTGGAAACAGAAGGCTCATTTCCTTAAAGGCTACTCACTACCTCATATTCAATGCTCAGTACATTGCTTATTTAAACAAAGACATAACACACCCTACTTGTCCACATTTAGCTAAATTTCATCAGCTTTGAAAACCACAGTGTCTTTTGATTCCACTGTGACCAGTTTGGATGACAACCTCCAGTTTGACTTGTCATTCAATAAGAATTTGATGTTGAAGTGTTCCCAGATATAAGCATTCTCTGAAACTAGCCATGGCCAGGACTACTGTATTTGTATTTAAAAAATGTAGAGTCCAAACCCATCAAAATTAGACAAATAATGCAGAAGCAAAGTTTCAGGTTTTATACTTCACAGGCATGGTAGATTTCTGACTACAACTACTACCATTCTCTGGAGTGATATAAGGACTACCTTGCTCTTGGCAATTAAATTCCATTCTATAAAGGGAATACCAAAAATTAGAAGCAGGCTCAGTTCTAAAAACATAAAATACTCATCCAAAAACAACAGTGGGATTTCCAAGGCATTCATTTTTTCTGCATTTGCCAGCAAAACACAGGTATGGTAATACATGGCTATCCATGAAAGCTCAAGAATTGAGCCATGAATAGAAAGGTCTGAGGATAATATGATGTCTGGGGTAAATACGTGTCTGGATTGTATGGCTGCTCCTGCTAATATTCCATACTTGTTACCAACAGGGAATGCTGACACCAGAAGCCAAACATGGAATCAGGGCTAAGAGCAATACTGAATCCAAAGGACCCCCAGCAATAAAAGTCACCCAGAAATCCAGGCAGCACAAATTATAAACAAGATCATTACAGTAGCATTTTACCACAGATGAAAACACCTGGGCCAAGTGCATGCCTTACACATGCTTGTGTCAACTTGACAAAAGCGGCTGCAAAGCAAAAAAACTAGAGCAAATGGTCCTTCAAGCATGGAACTTTTAGCTGCAGGGAGTTGTTTCCTCCTAAAGAGTTTAAAAATTAATTTTCAGGAGATGCCTGAAGTCAGCTTGTTGCCTTTTCTCCAGAAACTCCTATCTGGAAAGGGCGATGTCAGTCAGACCATTTTGGCTTTTTAGGTTTCTCTTTGAATCCAGCACTTCATGCCCCTGTCAGTAACTGTGTCTCAGAGCATGTGGATATACCCAGTTCAGAGGCAGAAAAACGCTATATTTATTACACTGTGCCTGGTTCTACAGCTGGGGGGTGAACCTGAGGAGTGCTGTTGCCAAACTGAATGTCCTAAAACAGGAGCCCATCATCAGGTGCTAAGGGTCTTGTAAAAAGCTGTTCCAAAAGTGGGGCACTGCAGCATATGAGTGCTTGACACTGTTCGTTTGTTTCTGTTTTCCTTTCCATGTCCTCTAGCAGAACTGGATGGAATTGCACTGTTTATTTCCAGGGCAGGTTTACCAGACAGGCAGGGGGAAAAAAATGATCAAAATGAATCATACCAATGGTTCATCTCATCACTCCTGGGTGCCCACAGAAGGTTCTGCTTCATATGAGGATGTTAATCGTAGTTCTCCTGCCCTCTCAACACATCCATTTTAGGCAAGAGAAAAAACTAATCTATAATATTTTTTGCTACCTGGCAATAAATTCTCTCTCCTTTTATTGTGATACCGTTGAACCCTTTCATAGTTTATGATGTGACTTGATTTACAGAATTCATAATGCCACTAAATAGATCTGCAGCTCTGACCTATAAATACGGAGGTATGTGGCTTCCTCATTTATAAACGGGGTTGGTGGTGAGAGCAAATTGGATAAAGTGTTGTGGGTTGCAGGAGGTGTGAACTGAAAGGCTACCACTCTGCCTTCCTAATCTAATCTTAATATTTATCACTCTGCTAGAGAGAAGTCTCCTCCTTTCATGATATCTGCATTGCAAATCTTTTGAATTGCTAAGGTTTTCCCTGCACAGTAATACTGCCCCTTATGAGAGATGGTGAGGGAGTATGAAGAGTGTAAAAATTGACCATTGTTGATGGTCTTTCTATTCATTTGAATGGGGAGAAGAAAGGCACACATAAAAATGTACTTTCCTTGACTTATTTCAGACTTTGCACAGGAACAGGGAAGTTCTTATTTTTAGTCAAGATTTACTTGTGTTAGACTCTATATTCCTATCAAAAACATGAGGAATGTCTTTATTTCCAAGAAAATGGCCATTGTATTCATCATTTTCAGAAGTAACTTCATATTACAGTGATGGCCATCTCTTGCCTAGTGTTAGTAAGGGGTACTAAATATTTAAGAAATGAATGACAGAAAAGAATTACAAAAATTCTGGCCTTACTGGATTTTTATGCCTGTTTTAAAAACCTGTGGGGACAGGTATTATATGACAATGTGAAGGGCTGTAAAAGTTTTCCTGCTACTAGCTTAAGAAATGTTAGTGATGACTAATGCAGCTGTGTCAGACTTGTAATAAATTTTTTGTAGTAACCTATACCATTATAGGTTCTTTTTGGCTACATATTACTTGTAGTACTTCAACCATCTGCTAACACTGAGGCTTTAGAAAAAGTGGTCTTATGGAAATTGGGTGCCATTTAGCAATCTTATGCCAGCAGCTACTGAATGGAAAAAATATTGCACTCAGTGGGGAGGCATCAAGGCAAAATCCTGCTTTGATATATGGTTTGCTCTCTTAAAAAACAGAGGAACTTGAGAGGTTCAACTCAAATCACCACCATCCCTGGAAGAACTCTTAACCTCTGTTTTCTGTGGCTCTGCCGTGCAGGAAGAGCAACAAGATCATTAGATGCCAAATGCAAATTATTGCTCTATTGAAATGGAAACTTGCTGCAGAGGAAGTTCATCTTTCATTCAGGTTGGAAAGCACACTTGAGGATAGTTTTCAACACAGAACTAACAGAGCCCATGAGTGTCTAATAACCCTCAGGGCTTTTCCGCTTGCCACAAGACAGGAGAGAGCCAAGAAATATGTGGTTGAGGACATGCTACCTAGGTAATTTGGAAACTAACCTTCTGTGTCTCCTTTCCATAGTTTCATTCTCTTTCAGAGAACCCGTTAAAACTTCAGAGGAAATGAGGAAGGAACAAGATGTTATAAACCTCTTTGAATTGTCTTGAGCTGCTCTGTTGTCAAAATTAAGTTAAACAAATGTGTGGAAAGCCACTCTTAGGGCTGACTCTCCAAAGCTTTTCAAAAGAGATTGTTTTTCCTTTGAAAGGCCCTTCAGGACCTACACTATTCTCTGGTTTTTGAGTGCCATATCACTCAAGTTCTGTATTTTCTGAACTACATGATGATCGAGAACTTCCCAGAACTGGCGGGCTGTGCTCGGGACTCTTACAGATCTAGTCTTTTTCTCTTTTATCTCCTCCTTCTTCTGGAGCTCTGTTGCTGACTGAGAGCAACTTACTACTTTTATAAGAGTATAAGGGATAAAGTGAAATGAAAAGAGGCTTTTGGAGTTTGAGAGAGAGGAAAAAAATAATTAAAATAATATCTAAGGTGAAGTACAATCAGGGAGAATGTTATTAATAATTCCTTACAATATAGCTTTTAAATGGAAGCTCATCAGCTAATCAGCCAGGGCTAGCAAAGTGTTCTCTCTACTCAAGTGCCTGAAGTCAGAGTGCAACCAGTCTATCAGATTTTCTCATCTGTTAAACAAGAGCAGTGTGTAGGTAGCAGCACTCAGAGGCATCGCTGAAGAAGAAGCACTCCAGGGGTTTTCTACCTCTTCCCATTTGGGGTTACAGAACTTGGATTTGAACTGAGCAGATCTCCCTGACCTGCATAGAAGTGACACTGTTGAACTCCCTCCCTCTGCCTTTGAATAAATAATGCACTGCTTCAAAATCAGTTGTTTTGGCTTCCCATGATGAGAACTTAGACCTGTTGAGCCCAGGTGAGCCCAGAGGGGTAAGGAAGGTGAGTGAAGGTTCCAGCAGCAGTGAAGTTTCCCATCAAGACACAGAAATAACAAGATCTTTCACAAAAGAGTGTTCCTGGAACAAAAGGGTCAGAATCATAATTCAGACTTTTCCTATTGAAAAGTCCTTTGAAATGTCCCCATCTTAAATGTTGTCAAGTATGTCTGGTTGTCTATGCTTGTGTAAAGACACATTATTTTAGTAGCAAAAAAAAAATCATAAGCATAAATAATGGAGAGATTGGTGTATCTAATTGAAATACATCTAAAATTTGTCCAAAATGAGCACCGTGGTACTTCAAATCTGGTCTAAATTTTGAATGGGTTAATGAGACTCAAGTAAGATATTTGAATTGTTTTTAGACTTACGTACTTCAGTGGTGCTTAAATATCTCTCAAACAGGTTAATAAGGAAAGGAAAATCACCATTAAATTGAAAGATGATACACACATTCACACTGTTTAAGTCAGACCGCGTTTATGTGTATAGATGAAGATTTAATAATTCAGATTTCTGACACATTTTAACATTTAACTCTGGGAAAATCCACTTCTATGCTGATTGCCTTCATTGCATTTTTACAGTTAGTTACTGTGCAGAGCTAACAGCGGGGTCTGTGTCTGTGAAGGCTCTGTTTTCCCTTCTGGCAAGAAAGATGTGATAGGGTTTATCTCCATTTTGTACACGTGTGCCATGACCCTACTCAAGCACCTTGGGAAGAAAAGCATTATTTAAAATGGATGTTTTCCTGCTGTATTTACAGAAAGCCGTGTCCTCTCAATGCCCTGTTAATCCCCACACCTTGTTTATGTCTGCATAAGTGGTCAGCCTTTTACAGCACCCCAAAGGAATACAACTCCTTGGCTTGTAAACAGATGAAATCAACCAAAAAATTTGCCTTTCCAGGTTTAAAAAAAAAAAATCACAAATGGAGCACAATGAGAACTTCATGCTTTGTAGAATAAAATTAAACTGTCAAAAGCCTCCTGTTGTGTTCATGGGGTTTGATGTTTATTGTAGAACATCACTACTTAAAAACAGAGGGACTGGCTTGGCCAATGAAGAAAAGACTGGAAACATGTAGCATGGCATGCAGACATAAAGAAATGTGAATGAATTTAAAGCAATAAAAGCAATTTAATATGAAAGGGAGGGAGAAGGGGCAGAAGTCTTTCAAGCCACAAAACCAAATTGTTTGGTGGGACAGCTCTTGCTGTCCGCAGTTGTCTCTTCATGTCCCTGGTGGGCAAGGAATGTGTGGCTATGGACATCCCTTAAGCAAGGACCTGAAGGGTTTTGTCAGGAGATACCAAGCCCCACTTGAACTGGCAGTTTTAGGCCACCTGCCTTCCCCAGGCAAGATATTTTGGTACACCTGAGATCTGTCCCAGGGGTTGCCAGAACAAGAATAACATTGTAGGAAAAAGGCCTGCTCATCTGGCATAAGAATTTGAGCTGACACTGGGGCAGGGTTACAGCTGGGACTTCTTGTAGGCTGCAACTATGTTACAAAATTTTGTTTGCTCTCAGAAATGGTCCTCAGGTCCTCGCTAAATGGTGTGGAGTGACTCAGAGCAGAGTGCCTCGGAGACCCCTCCAGAGCAGAGCAGAGCAGCTGGCTCCACGTTGTAAAGCACACAGCCAGGGTGCGTGGGGTATCTGTTTAGCTATCATGAACCAGTGGGTTTTATGTAAAGTTTATTGCAGATGCAAATTTCTCGAGTGATGTGGGCTTTGTTTTGGCATGAAACCTGGGTATGCAGTGTTTGTCCTGGAAGGTGGTGTGGGGGCAGCTGCATACCAGGAAGTGCAAAAATTGCAATGATAGAGTTGAAATAGGTTGTGCAGATGGACTAAATCCTCCATGCTGCTCACTGGGAGTGGTTCCTGAGCTGGACTTCCTTCAGAAGCAAACCCAGTTTTTTGTTTTCATTTGTTTTTATTAATCTGAGCACACCAGCTTGTTCCAAAAGAAAGTTGCCATAAGAAAATTAACATTTCTGCAGCATGAGCAATTATATGATCAGTTCACCGAGGGATGAAATGGGAAACTAAATTATTAGACAGTGTAGAAATAGCAGCGATCCTGATATGGCTTCAATAATGCATCTACTACATCTTTCAGTTACTTTCATAAATATAAAAACATTGTCAATTAACTGTTCCTTGCCCGCTAATATTGCTGGAGTATAGACCAAGGCTTTTCACACACAAATGTGGAGTTTCCTTCAAAAAAGGACAACAGGGAAAGACACCTGTAAAATCAGATGATGAACAGCTGTACCCTCCTTGTCTAGGCTAGTCAATGACTTTCTGATTGTCCAGATCAGGACACAACAAAGATCTCATTCAGCAAAAAAAAACTTCACTCTTTAACTGAGATTCCTTAATAAGGATTCAGGACACTTGCAAGCAAGAATTGAGACTGGGGAAGAAGGAGGACTCTGAGGCAGCAACAATGGCATTTTCTGCCAGAGGGAAGTTCTTGAAACAGTTTTCCATTAATCAGGGCATGCAATCACTCCTGTAATATTCATGATGTAAGAATATTTCCCCTCTTTACTGTGTTTCTGGCAAAAGCAATCTTTACGAGTATCAGTTTTTTTAAGCCCAAATATTTGTTACTCTGAAACCAGAGTTGGTTTGCCTCATGAAGCAAAAGAGTATTACTCCTGTCCTCTCTGGTGTGACAATCAGTTTGGTTCACTCTTCTAAATGCTTGAACCACATACAAATTTTTCTGTTGTTGAATGGTAATATAATTAACCTAGATTAATTTTCAGGTTAAATGAGTTAATAAAGACAGAAAATGAAATCTAATAATCCAGTTAATAAAAAGACATGAAATATATTTGAGACGAAAAAACTTCTTAATGCATTTGTCTAAAAATTATAAAAAGTGGTGACTGTTATATTCAGACTGAGAGTTGGGCCAGCCATTCAATGGTTTCCAGGCTGCTCTTTCTGTGTTATACACTTTGTTAAAAAGGCTGCACTGAAAGCGAGGGAAGAACAATATGAAAAAAAAAAGAAATATTAAAAAGAAGAGGGTATTTAGGAGAAACATGGAGCTGTAGCTGTCCCTGAAAGGAGCCTATGTATAACGATCGCTGTACAGCAGCCTCCTGAGAAATATTCAAAGATCCTCCACACAAAACCCTCCTGCTTGTCTGAGGCATAGGCAACATCTTCAGCTGGATAATTAGAGGGCAACATGCTGGCAAGGAGTCTGTGTAATCTATATAACAATAACATTAAGAAAAAAGTCAACATTCTGGGGACTATGCCAGCGATCAGGGCATGATAATTGCTATAATTAAAAGCAAGGCAAATATTGCAGGAAAAGTAGGTCATTCTTCAGGCTGTGTATCCCTGATGCAAATGAAAACGATATAAAGAAGATTGTGTAATGTGATCTAAAGCAGACAAAAGCGCTGCTCTTCCAAGGTTGCTGCAGACCCTTCATTAAATGCCTTTGTTTTCATATGCCCCACCAGCAGGAAATGTTTCCATAAACACAGTTGAAGCTGTTGCAGTCTGGTACAAGGACTATTGAAGGAGTTTGTTGTAAAAATTCAGTGAAAGGAGCAAAATTAAGACCTATTGTGTGCAAGGATGGTTTAAAGAGATTGGGTTACTGTGTATTTGAGAGCTGGTGAACTTTAGTGCTGGTATTTTTCTGACAGTAGCTCCAGCACTGAATTTTAACACGTGCCTTTCCACTTTCAGAGACATTGAGACTCCAGTCAGTATGTAACATCTGTTTGAGCCACCTGAGAACTGGTTTCTGATGAAAGGACAAGGCACAATAACAAGAAAACAGAAGGATATTTCCTTGTGTTGTCTCTAGAAGCACCTGGGCAGCACACTGATGAAGATTCTGTCATGCTGGGGGCGGCACTTCCTCCCCTCCTCTGCTAACCTCACTCCCACCAGATGTTTCCCTTGCACAGGGCTTGCCTAACTTTTAGAAAGAGATTGCTGTGTCCCCACATCTCAGCCCATGTTATTTCCATCTTCTTTTGCCCTTCCTATCTTCCCCAAAAGTATCTCATTGACTTCTCCCCCATGCAAATCTACTTTTGGTCTGACCACTACAGACAAGTAATGTCCCTCCATGTGCTAATCCTGAAGTTTATAAAAGCTGTTGGATACAGACATTCTCACCACGAAGCCCCTTGTACCATGAGCCTCACATTTCCTTCTATGCTTTTGGGTGCCCCTGTTCTCTGCTGCCTCAACCTGAGAACTGCACACTGAGTGCTGAGCGGGGACTCTGACCTGACAGCAGTGTGTGGGACAGGTCTGTGTGTATTTCAATGAAAAAAAAGAAAGTAAAAAAAATCATAAAGGTATTTGAAACATTTATTGTAAATTTTCAGTATAAGGATCTTAACTTTCCAAAAATCCCTACATTTGCTTGCTTTCCCACGCCGCTGCAAAATTAATTCTGCACTGAATGCACGGTTACAAGAATTTTGCTTTAAAAGGTGGGGGAGAGGGGGCTATACTTAAGTCTAAATAGCATTTCTTTGAAGGAATTAGCTAACTGTAAGCTCTGTTCCTCTTAATTGTAAAGATTCCTTGATACCCATGGAATCTTTCACTCTGTATCCAACTTTATTTTAAATATTTTTTACATTTATAATTTACCCAACAAAGTGATAGGAGTCACAAGCAAGATTCAAAGTGCACAGATGTTTCACCTAAATAATTAGGATAGCAAAGTCATTTCTCTGTGAAACAATGGGCTTGATTTAGTTAGCATCCTGTAATGAAACTATTTAGATAATCAATTCAAATTAGGGCATGGAGCTTCTTTGGTATCTACTGCGTTATTAACCTTAACGATGTAAATGTTTGAAGTTTTCTTTTTCCTGCTATCAAACTCAACTTATTAGTGTCTAAGGTAAAAGTCACAAGTGTGCTTCATACTGAGAAATGTATTAATGTTTGTAATTAAGCACAACAACTGTCTAGCACAATGTGAGGGAATTAGGAAGTTGACTAAAATTTAGAGATAGACTGCAAGAATGAATTTATCCTTCTAAGCCTTTTCCTAAAAGTCTCTCTGTTGTTATTTGGCTTAGTGCACTGAACTAACAGCAATTTAAAATTGCATGAAAAGAATTAATAATTGCAATTATTTTGGCTATATTTTTGTAAATTATATATGTTGCAAAGAAGGCACCAGTATGCAGAACTTGAAAGTGGTAGATCAATGTCTCAGATTAACCTTGGCTGGCTGCTGGATGCTCACAGGGCCACTCTGCCAATCCCCCTGTCCAAGAGCCCAGGGGTGACATGGAGGACACTCACAGATCTGCTGCAGTGTGGGGTCCTGCACAGGCTGCACTGAGTACATCTGCTCCAGCATGGCTCTCCGTGGGCTGCAAGGGAATCCCTGCACCAGTGCCTGGGGGACCTTGTCCCCTCCTCCTTCTCTCACCTCAGTGTCTGCAGGGCTGTTTAATTCCTGTCCTATATTCCTGTTAGCTGCAATCGTTTACATGACCATCCATGTTTCCTCTGGAAGTCATACACCACCTGTCTATCTTCTGCTTATGACTTAGAAAAAGTCTGAAATATAATTTCTTCTGCTGTTTTTCATAATTATTCCTGACTCTGCTGAGCATTTAGGACAAATCGATTTCACTGTGGGAATAGTTGTCCTTATAACTCATCTTTCCTATTAAGTCTTGTTAATTTTAGAATGAAACGGACACTGATAAGATGATAGTCCTGCAAGAAAGACTATTCAGAAGTGTTTCTACGCTAGACCTTAATATTTATTTATTTTCACTGCTTAGAGTTGTACCAACAGACTAAAGCCAGGCAAAAAATTAAGGCAAATCAATTAAAATGGGGCCACTGAAGAGGATAGTTTTAGGACAGCAAACCTGATGCCCCTCATTACTCTGTCAAAAGAATCTTACAGGTCCCATGCAGAGCCTGAGAATCCATGCTGGAATTAGAAACTACCTCCAAAAGACCGAGAATACATCCCTCAGCAAATCATTTTATGGTATTGTCCTCTACCTTTCTGCTTACATCCATTTGAATTCCGTGAGCTGCAACGAGTTTTCTTTTTTCTCAGTATGGCTTTTCCAAAAGTGTATTATGTTTCAGCACAGGTATTTGCAGCAGGTGATTAAGTATCCTCATATTGTGCTTCTTACTATCTAACTGCATTTCATTTGCTCATATTTCAATTCTTCCTTATAACCTACCTCTGAATGTTATACTATTTTTCCAATATCTTCGTCAGCGTAGAGACACAAATTATTTGGCCTAGGGCCTGTCAATTGATCATCCATTCTGTCACTGAGGACTGCTGTTCTGAATCCCAGTCGTGTCTTGTACTCCACTTCTCAGTGGTCGTTTTCTGCAACATCCCAAGTTTTCTTAACATGGTTCTCCTCCTTACCATTTCTTCCTTACTTAAATCCTCACTTTGTGAAGACCACTTGTGCACAAGTGATCTATTTCAATTACACCTGACATTAATTTATTGATCGAGGTTATCCTACCATTTTTAAGGTAGAGGAAAAGCAAGGTGAAAATGTCCACAAGATGTAGAATACAGAACAATTTTGTAAGAGTTACACTTCTTCTCAGTGGAAAATAACATGTTGGATGAATAGGCCAGGGAACTTCTGTATTTTTGAGGGCAAAATTCCTGCAGCTCCCATTTGCTGTCAGCTCTGTGTACAGTGAGAGCTACATCTATCACAATATTTTCAGCGCATACTGTGATGTGTGACAAACTGATTAATAGTGTATACAAGTTGTTGTGTCTGTCAGTGATTGAAGCATAATCAAGATTCTCTTATGTCCTCTTTAAGCTGCTTCTCTTGGTGGAAGCAGCCATAGTCAAGGAAAAATCCTCCTTGGTGAGCAGTTTTCTGCCTTCCCAGCAGAAGATGCTGCTCTTCAGCACCACATTCCAGCACTTCATGAAGAATGTGAGCAGTTTTCCCTGTAACCATGTTTAATGGAGTAGTGTAAGGCCCCAACTTGCTCAGTGATGTGAGCAAAAGGGCATTGTAAGCCCTTTCAAAAGTGAGACTTTTGAAAGGGCTTACAATGGTTCATGTACTCTTAGAGTCTGTTCTTCAAGTTTTGCTTGAAGGAAGCAAAAACTCCAGGAAAAATCTCTAGTCCAAAAGAAGATCCTTTAATTCTAACAGCTGAAGCTAATTTTGCTCCACTTTAGGCAGGATTTACTGTGGAAAAAGAACAGTATGAAGGCCTCCAGAGGGCTGCAATTCAAAACAAACACAAATGTACAAGCAAAAACCTACTTCACACAGATGCATGAGAAGCTGTACCTTCAGTGGTTTTTTGGCACACAAAAAATCTTCCAATGGTTTCTTGTCCGGTTACAAATCATTTTCAGCATATATTGGCAGAACATTATTTCTTTTCTGTGCTCTGACTCTAAAGGGTGTTCCTCAAAATGGAATAATTCAGAAAAGCAATAAACTCTTTCACTGATCTCTGATTTGAAAATAAAAAGAAATCCAAGAAAACTTCATTAGAAGAGACACATCTGCTGAAGTTGAAGTGTCAGTATTGCTTCCTCTTTTTTTTCTCTGCTTTCAAAATACAAGTCAGACCTACTCTCATTTAGCATCTTCTAATTTAAATTGGAGGGGGATTTTTTCCCAAAGTCTATTACAAAATAAATGTTCTGTCTTCTACAATTAGCAGAGAACACTGGCCAGCTGCCCAAGTAACTAATCAACATGAACCTTTTATCAGGACATACTGCAAAGGATATATTCTATTAGATGCCAGATTCTATCACTTTTTAAATAATTCTATTACTACTGAATAAAATTTCTGCCACAAATCAGTTTCTTGCTGTTAAACTTTGTCTCATTTGAGGGGATAATAACTAACATCAAATATTTTGAGACTCCTGTAAGGAAATATTTTGTAAATGCTAATGTCCTCATAGAGGATATGCTGTAAAGTTATTGCTACCCTACCCTTCAGATGAGCAGAAAAGAGTTCTAGTTTAATTGCACAGCAGCACAGCCAGAAATAGGCACAGACAGTGGCATCTGCACCAGAATTTCTCCACTAGTTTGAAAATTTCTAACAAGTGCTTAGTACTGTAAGGGGTTCCTTGCTTTGTAGCTGAATGCTAGACTACTTTTGCCTGAGGAAAATTTCAGGTGCTTAAGAACAACTAATTCATCTCCTTTGCTCTATTTTGTGTTTCCTTAGCAATCCAGGCTACTAAGGATGTTTGTATCACTCTCTAGAGAAGTATTCAGCTCTTTGATATACTTTATGGAGAAAAGGCAATGGGTGCTTTTTATTTTTTTTTTCTTTGTCTGTGTGTGTGGAAATGTCTCAACTGAGAACCATCTTTCTTACCACTCCCTCAAAACTGGGTGCATTGCAAAAGTGCACGTAGTAAGCAGCCTGAACTGCTTACTGTTCTAGACCACAGATTTAATTTTTGTCTTTTTGTCTTACTCAAGAAAAAAGTTTTCAACAGATCCTTCTTCTTGGCTTCTTCTTTTGTAGGATGATCCTCACCAGAAAAGGAATTCATTAGCTGCATCCTATAAGGCTCCCTGACAAGCTAATAAGTACGTGGTCCAAAGATGCATAGCTATGTAGTCCTCAAAAAGGATGCCAGGTGCACCCATGAGCTTTGGGTGTCTTCTCAGCTCTCCATCTGCTCTAAAGCAACCACTGCATCTGTGGCTCACTGAAGATTTAGATGTATGAGTAGTCTGTTGGATTGCTGAATTTATAACATGACTTGTACTGTTATTGCATTGTTTTTGCACTTTGAATGTTATTGCATACAACCCATCGCTATTTTTTTCCCAAAAAGAAATTGTTATAATTTTTAGCAAGAATACTCCCCATCAGCACATACCAGCACATCTGTGGTGATATGTGATTTTAGCCAGACACAAAAATTTCAAAGAATAATACCCGAACACTTAATTCCCTTCTGCAAATCTCCTTGTGGAGCTCTGCAGTCAGATTCTGCTTCTCCTCCAAGCCCCTGCTCTACTCCCTGATGAGAAATTACATTTTGTTTGGATAGCACACTTTTTTCCTCAAGGTGTGCCAAAGTCACTGACTTGCACTTCAGTGGCTGGTGACAGCAGCGTGCCCACCGGCTCCTGAGGACTGCAGCTGTTTGTACTCTTCACTGCTCAGACTCGAATGTGCCTACGGGACCTCAAGGAAAATGTGCATCTGAATATCTGAGGCTGTGTTGTACAATATGTTGTCTAATTTCAACACTGTGGTACGCCGGCTTCCCTAGGAGGTTTCTTAATGCAGTCTTATTGCTCGATATCCTCTGGTGGCTGCATTGCTCGTAGCTCACTGGGGAGGTGGCAAAGAAAAGCCACTTGAAAACAAACACTGCTCATCTTGATGGGGAGAGGAAGAAGAGAGTAAACAAAGACTGTGCTGGCAGTGTGACAGGAGGGATCAGGCAGCCTCTTCTCCTTCAGAGGCATTGGCAGTCCCCATTGGCCAGGCTGCAAATGCTACCTGGTCCATCCAGCTGTGTCTACACCATTTGGTTGCCCACAGTGAAGAAAACAGTGGAGAAAACATCCAACACCTTCCATGCACCAGCTGAATGGGGCAGCTTGTCCAAGTGTGACTCTCATAGAAATGAGGATCTTTTTGAGGAGTCCAGCAATGTCATAATGGCATCACTCCAAATGTTTTAATCCCATGGACAGAGAAAAAGAGAATATATTAAGGTGGACAGGGTTATTCCATGATGCTGCTGCTGGTTAAAACCATGTTTTGAATCAATGTTTCACTGCAGGATATTGCCTCCGTAATATACTGCATCAATACATCAACAAAGGAGTCTAAGTCTGATACTTCACTGTTCCATAAATCATCCTCCCATCCCCAGCTGTAAAATTTATTGATTAGCAGGATGAGTATCTGGGAGGAGACACATACAGCTCCCAAGATATTTTGTTTTTCCTAGTGTTTACAGAATAGGCAGAAAACAAATTTCTTATTTCCTTTTAGATGAGCACGTGCTGTGTCTGGGAAACAGGACCAGACTCAGATCTTTCTTCCCCCAGTTCCCCTTGTGCTGCTGTCTCTGCAGAGGCACATTTCCCATCCCCATGGAAACAGGACGAGGAGCACAATTTGCCTCTCTGCAGAGGACCCTCTCAATAAAGCTGCCCAGAGGTCTTGGTTTCTCACAACCCAGGCAGTGACACCAGGGCTCCCTTTGGGACCTGAAGCCACCCTTGGACACCTGGACCAGCTCCTCCCAGCAGTTTTCATTCCCAGAACCCCATGTTTTTCTCTTCCAGATGTCCCACTGCGACAGAAAGCAGCTATTATTTTTCCTATGAAGCAATGGGGATACCATTCTGCAGCCTCTGCTACCTGTCTACCTAATAACATTTTCTCCCTGGATATTTTTGTCTAATCCAGGGCCTGGGAGGGATAGTGTTTTCCATCACAGCAAAAGGAAATAGCACAAAACTGTAAAATTTGGATGGAACTCTCTAAAATGTCTCAGAATAAATTAAATTAAACAGACTGGATTATTGAAATCCTGTTTCAGGATTTCATTGTTCGGGAGATGATGGATCCAATGGTCAGTATCTGCCATTAGGGAATGATGAAATCAGTGGTGTGGGAGAAAAAGCAGAGACAATTTGCAGCGAAGGAAGATATGAGGTGACGCAGATTTCAGGCCACTGCTATGTTACAGGGTGATGGACTTTCCTGGTGAAAATCTGGACTCCAATTCTGCAATTGTCCTGTTTAAACATTAAAAAAAAAAGAAATCCCCAAGGAAGAAGAATCCCCTTAATATTGCCTGGTAATCAGAGATTTGCCTTTTATTCAGAGATTTTCTTGACTTTTCATATGACCACAGATGATTTTAGTACAGAGTACTGCCTTTCTGGGTTTCCAGTGTCTACACAACTGTTCACCAAAATGCTGTGTTTGCTCCTTCAAGAAGAGACAATATTTGCCAGCTATCAGGTTTCTCATCCTGATACCTGGGGCCAAACAGCTGATGATTAAAATCTTTCAGCAACATGAGTTCTGAGCAAAGAAGAGTCAGTCACAATTGCTTCAAAACTCCACTTTCCTCTAGGTGAAATCAGGTTTTTTAAGATTATTTTCTAGAAGATTGGAATTGGATGTCTTTTCAGATTAGTAAATCAACCACTACATGGATTTAGAGAACTAACAAGAGAAGGTTATCAGTGTGGAATAAAAAGATAGTTAAGGGAAATTTATAAAAGATATCTATTGTGAAGTAGTTTTTGATGCAGGAAACAGTTTGCTATAAATGAAAGAACACAATGAGAATAATTCTAAAGAAACCATATATATAACACAAATTAAAAGTATAGACAAAAGTCAAAAAAAAAAACAGCAATCAAATTCCAAACAAGTTTTTGATTATTACGGGATTGGTAACTAACAAACAGCAAAATTAAAATGTTTTCATTGACATAAGTAACAGTAGCATCTTACTACTTATTAATTTTCAAAATATTTTGTGCTTCCATATTTAAATTCATAGTATCAATTTCAGGTTTTTATGTAGTTTGACACTTTTAATATTTATTGTTCATAATATTTTAATTGACAAAATTTACTGAAGTCATATAGTAGTAAGACAACAAATTTCCAGCTGCTTTAATAATAATTGTAATACTTTTTATTTTTTTCAGCAAAATATCTGGTCCCATTATGTCCTCTTGAAATATAAATCTGATTTGAAACAGCACCAATTTAATATAGTTCATGGTGCACTTTTATGTATTTAACTTGTTTCAATTATTAACCTTGCTAAATGGCCATATGGAAAGTACTTTTTAATGTGCTGTTAATTCCCTCATTTTGCACCATAATACATGTTTTCAGCAAAAAAGAGGAAGTTACATCAGCTTCTGTCTTCATGCCACTTTGTCCTTATTCAACAATTTTCATTGCAGAGACAGAAAATCCATCAGCTGGTATAACTGGACATGCTTTGAGTGTCTCAGTAATCATCCAGCTCAAATTCCTATTTGTGTGTCTCTGCAGACAGCAAAGAACAATAAATAGGTGTGTCCCATCTCTCATCCTCTAACCCCGAGACTGATCTGTGGTGCCAACCCAGCTTGTGCAGCAACAGGTCAGTTATACCTGCTCTTTGTCAAAAGCATCCCTCAGGGAAAATCAAGGGCTTTTAAAAAGACTCTTCTGGCTGTTTGATCTTCACATGAACTTCTAAGGAAATGGATGCAACACTGTGTATGATGGTCACACTGAAGTCAGTTTTGGTTCATGAGTTATATCCACTTTCCAATTCCACTCCAAATATACTGGGGCAACAAAAACCATACTTTTCAGTTCATTCAATTCATGCCTCATTAATTTCTTGAAGAATGCAGCCATGAATTTTTAACAGCTCTGCAAATATGAGGGAAAATAATGTATATTCATTTTATTATTTTCTAAGCAATTTGACAAGGGATGTTGTCCCTGTGCTCCCAACAGAGAAATCTTACAGATTTCTCTCAGATACTTGCTCTGTGTGCCAAGGCAGTATTTCATACTCCTGCCCTGGTCAATGCCTCACAGAGAACAGAAGAGAGGTTGATGTCTGCTCTCTATTCCAGATCAATTTTCCCTTTCTGACTGTTTGCCAGAGGAGAAGAGAACATTATAACTTTTCCAACTACTCCAAAGTACCTGGATTCCTTGTTGCCTGGAGAGCAAAGATCCTTGAAAAACAAAACTTCAGCTGAACTGCTGCTGCTGAGGGGCTCACAAGTCACAGCTTTAGATAAGTCCCATCTTGCTCATTTTTCTCTCTCCTCTCTTGAGCTACACCTGCAGCTTCCCACTAATAAATCAGAAGTCAAATACACTGCCTTAGTTTTTATCAGATTGTGCACAACTGAGTGTGAAAGCAAGAGGAATCTGCCAGAATTGGTTCTGTTGCTTTATGTTCTCTGTTAGTTTTATCCTATTTTGGAGTTCCATGAGTTAAAAATAAGCTGAACCATCACTTGCTGTGCCCATCTGAAAGCAGCTTTAGCATACTCAAGGTCAAGGCTATAATGTATAAATATCCTGCAATATTTAACGTATTTTTCAATCTGCATCCCTATAGTATCCCCAGAATAAATAAAAAAAGATGTTGTGTTTTTTTGACTAACCACTACTGCTTTTCCTGTTCATTAAAGCTGCATATTTATGTAGTTTCTTCCCAGCAACAGTGTCTGAACAGGACTTATATTTTACCTTCACTTTTCTACAGCACAGAAAGCACTGTCACTGCTTAAGATCTAAAAATGACAATGCTCTAGCAGCCTCTAGCCATTATTATTTGCAGTGGAATGTGATTTTCATTTTTGCTGCCTTCTAAGATATGAGGTATTTCTCTGAATATATGTGCATGCACACATTGTCTCAGAGGAAGAAAAAAAACCCAACCAACTGCTCAGATCCAACAGTTTAACAAAAAGGTGTTGGCTGATTTATTAACAACCAGTTTCTGTGGCCCCAGTCCCATGCATTGATCACCTTCACGTTCCCACCTGAGATGCTGTGTTTTTTCCTGGCCATTTAGAGACCATGCTGTGATGGGAGGAGGCAGCCTGCAGCCAACTTTCCCTGACCACAGCAGGGAGCTGCAGGAGCTGAGGAGTCACGGCATGCTGGATTTTGCAGTTCCTCCAATGGGGCAGTAATTTCTGGCAAAGAGCAAGGCCATAGCAGGGTGGCATCTTTACCCATTAACACCTAGCACTTGGCCACTGACACACAATAGCCTTTTGAGAGGTGTTTAAATCCTGGTTTCTGAGAAGAAACTGTTATCAAAACAGTGCTTGAGGTGCACTGAGAATTTACTGGACCTAATTTTCCTTTTATCTCAGCAAAGTTTTGCCATGACCTCCTGAGAATGAGGTAAGTGAAGCAATTGAAAGACAGAACAACATTTTGGATAGTGCTACAAATTACAACCTGTAGCAACCTAGGCTCTGACTAGCAAGTGCCTAATCTCAAACACAGGAGAAATTCCAGCAAAAAACAGTCTGTATGCTCAAGTCTGCTGAATTTGAGTCTTGGTGACTATTTACTTCCTATTGATTGATATGTATCCTGAAATCTTCTGGTCATACTGCAGGACACAAACACAGGACCTAATCCAGCTCACAGAAGATTGGTCTTCCTTTTCTAATCATCAGTGTGTGTCAGGGCCATAACAGTGATTTTACCTGAAAACTTAGTTTATCAGTTAACTTCCAGATTTATATATCTAAAGAAAAAGTTCTCAAAATAAGTCATTGTCAATATTTTAAATCTGTTTGTTGAAGTGAGACCATGGATTTGATCTCATGCACTCCCACTTACCTACAGACTGGAGCAACCAAATCACTGTTGTACCAGTTATTTGCAATCATTCATTGTAATTTATCTCCTCAAATTCAGATCAGCTAGAAGCTATTCTGAACATAATGCCCCATGAGTCAGGCTCACTAGCCAAGAGAGGAAAGGAAACCCTGTGGAAAGGAAACCCTCTCTACAATGACAGTGGAAAGAGTCCAAATACCACTTTGAAGACTTCATGTTTTAACATCTTAAACAAACAAGACTATGAAGACTTAGAACCCCACTCCTCCAGAAGATATCATTAGTGAGCTATATTTCTTAATCACTAAGTTTCTATATTTCTAAATCATGCATTCTGTTTTCCCCCTTCTGAAACCAGTAGAAATTTTGTTCTGAGTTCAATTGAGCTAATGGGAAATTAACTAAAAACAAAAAGCCCAAGCGCTTTTCTCTCTGTATCATTTGCCATTAGGGTTATGGCTGGAAAACAACAATCAACTGCAAAATTCTTTACCCATTTTTAGACAATAAGGTGTCTATAATATAGGTATCTACATGTGCATTGGTGTTTAAGACTTTGTTACAGTTAGACTTCAGATTAATACAGATTAGGCAAAACAAGGCTAGCATTGGTATCAGCTGAATATCCAAGGGGTGCAATTGTCCAGCCTAAATAATGGGAAGATTCAATTGCCTAAATATTTATGCCATTTTAACTGTATCCAGTTTCTGCTTCAAATATGGTCGGGCCTCCCAGAAGTCCTTGATGTCTCTGACACCCCAAAACACCTCATATGGCAGCAGGTAGCACACTGAGGTAAAGAAACCATACACCATTGACTTGGGCACCATTGGCTGTGCTGCAAGCTTAGGCACATATGAACATCCACATGCAAACATCTGAACTTCCATGTCTGCAAACTGGAACAGATCTGCAGCTGTTTGTACCTGCACAGTAATATGCTGCATCATTAAAACTTAAATTCACCTTCATTTCGCTTCTGCCTTCAGCCTCCCAAGGTTTCATTTCTGTGTTTGCTTCCTAACCAGTGCTGTCCGTAACTCTGGAGGAGGAGGAGGGTGTGAGTCAGGTCTCTCCTTCCAAGGACACGACTGCTGCAGGCTCATTTGTAAAGAGGGGAGGCTGGTGGAGCCACTCAAGCAAATTCAGCCCAATATTTTGTAAATTCAGAGGGCTGGAAAAATAGATTTGTGGTCTTCAAACCTCAACTCAGCACAGACCAGAGAGAAGTTAATCAGGCAGCATTATACACGTTACATCTCCAGGCAAGAATTTTGAAAGAAACAAGTAAAGGAACTCACAGAAACTTTTTTTTTCTCCCACAAGCCTGTTTCAGAATATAGAATGCTTCAGATGTTAAAAATGTAGTTTCTTTCTTGTCACTGTGATAACATTAGCTTTAGGTTGCTTCCTGCTGCTGTGTGACAGCTGTTGCAGACATCAGTTGGAATGCACAGAACACAAGTTTGTCATATAAATTTAAGTTAACCAATCTCTCGTCTTGCTATAAAACCTAACCCAGCCATCTTCTGTGTCATATCTGGTCATTGGAATGATAAAGTTGTTATAACAGTGTCTTGACTAATTGCATCCATCAATAAAGATGGATTCTACACAAAAAAAAGCATCAATTAAAACTATCAATCCACAAGAAAGCAGTCACTTTTAATGCATCATTTATCACCACAACCTGGTATTCTTCTCTCCCATTTTTTAGAAATCTTGTTGCCATAACAACTGGATGTAGCCTTTACACAGAGTGGGCCAAATCCTGTCCATGGTGACACAGATGTAAATTCAGAATAACTTTGCTAAAATGCCTGGAAAAACAGTGGTGCCAATACAATCTAATGGGGCAGAATGGGACTCACTATCTCTTTGTGTTACCATTTTCTTCTGCTGCTTTGCCTTATCAGGAAGACAAGATGTTTTTCTCTTCTCCTCTGAATAAGCTCATAACGTAGTAGAAAAATCAAACATAATGACATGTTAAACAACTAAGGAGTGTTACATCTTAAATACCATATTACCTAAATTTTAAATTTGTATATTAATAGGTTTTGTAAAAGCCCAAGAAAAGACTAAGTATCTGATAGGAATATAGTCTCTCTGTTCAGAGGCTACATCTAAATCACATAATATAATCAATAACTTGTGTAATAAGAAAATATAATGAAGGTAAATTCACACTTGTTTGGCTAAACAGAAGATATACACTCTCAAAGAAAAAATGCCTTGGAGAGTCCTGGGTTTTATTATTTAGAGCAGGAATCCATGTAGTTTAACCTTTATTTATTTTATAACCATGTTTATTTACATGAAACTCATTTCAAAGACATCATAACAAAATATTCTCAGACTTGTCCCTCTCTTCAAGGAAATCCATAGGAATTTGCTGGCATGTCATAGTCAGTGAGGGGATCACTACACCCAGAGTTCAGGAAGAAAGTGTGGATCTATTCTATCTGGATTGTTCTACAGAAGCATTTTCCAGTCTGCCAGCCAAGTAACATTTAAATTAATTATAATAGCAATCAGAAAAACAGTTGAAATAGTGCTTTGGAACTTGGTAGCGATAAATCAGGTAGACACATACCCTAATGATAATTTTAACACCCATTCCTGTTACAAAACCAAATTATGCTACCAGGCAAATTCTGTAGGTAAGCTGGAGAGAGGGATATGCAGAATTTAAAAGGCAAGGAATTCTTTACATGCAGTCCACAAAACTAACCAACCTGCAAACTTCTGTACATTAGAGATATATTTTCCCTCATTAAATTAAAAAAGTATGGAGCTGCCATCTTTGACAATAAATAGCTCGTCACATTTGAAGGCTGTCTCTGGGTGCAAGGAGACTCAAAGACCTGAAAAACCTAGCAGCAGGAAGGGAGGTGACTCGTTACATTCAGAGCAATCTTAGAATAATGTCATTTTGGAATGTAATTTTGCAAGCAAACCCAATAGCAGGCATTACTAGTGCTCAGATGTCACTCTGAAGATTGATGCATCAACATCGCACTGAGGCAGTACAAGAGCCTCAGAAAAATAGATTAGCAAGGCTTACTATCCAAGGAAAATGTAAGGTTATAAAGTTAAAAAATGCACCTGGCCAGAACATCAAGAGGTCAATTACTTTGTCTGTTTGCCCAAAGGCAGGATCATCTCTAACTACATCATTCCAGATAGCTTTTTATTCTGCTTCCATTTAAAGACCTTCAACGAAGAGGTTTCACAATTTCCAGCTACTTCATTTCAATGGTTCGTTATCTTTATCATTAGAAGGCTCTATGGTGCACTTGAGGCTGTGATTTCAACACTGATAGGTACAGGTGCAACATCTTTACTGCAAGATCAGGCATTAAGAGCAGTGAAACCATCTTGACACAGGCCACATCTGCTGAGCTTTGACTGGATGTCCATTAGTAACAACAGAAGCCCACTACTGTTTTGCTGGTATTGATCAAAACAAGCTGATCTGCTGTATTTTTCTCCATCACCTCCCTTCCAGTATGGGTTTCATTTTATTTTCTTTGAGGCCATGATGTTTCACAGTTCTCTGTTACTAATGGTGAACACTATGGTTTCCAAGCACTTACCCAGAATTTTTCAGATTGATTCAGAATCAACTGGCAGGTGCCTGACTAGTGCTGTACTGCTCAGTGTGTGTACTAGTGTGCTTGTTTCAGCTGGGCTAGAGTTAATTTTCTTCACAGTGGTTAGTACAGGTTTTCTTTCCCCCAGCCCATGCTTCCAAACAGAAACAAAACTAGTAAGAAGCTGACAAAATAATAAGCTGAAATAGATTCTGTCATGTTTCATGGCAGACTAATTTTTGTGAGTCTGTGCGGTGAGTGTCAGTACAGTACACCACCAGAGGAAAATTGTATCATTTCTGAAAAAAAAGTGAATCTAGATTGGGAATCCTACTTCAAAACACTGGATGTTGAAAGGAAACATTAAAGCACAGAATCAGATTTGATAGAAGTACTTGGCTAGAACTGAAATGCCTCCCACAGTGAGATCAGTCCTTAAAAGCAAATTCTGAATATCAAAACAATATTGAAAGACCAACATAACTTTTTGAAGTCTGGGAAAATGCCTAAATGGCCGGCATTAACATGAGTATAAGGCCTGGAAGGTACCTCCCCCTTTCATCTTATCTAGAGGAGAGGTAAGGAACCTCTCAACATGGGCATCTCATTTCCAGTGGGATATGATCAGGGAACAGAGTCAAATCTGCATCACTGACCAAAAGAATGATGTTATTACAGTGTAAGTACTTTCACAGGAAGAAAACAGGAAGTGCAAGAGTTCTCCAAATGGAGCAGAACGACACCGCATGGACCGTGTGGCATGAGGATGATTCACCATGTGCCCACAGGAACAAAGGGGTTTTAGCCAAAAAGCCTCAGAGGAACTGGCCCTCTAAAGCTTGCTGAGCACAACACTTAGTGCAGTGGCACCATTCTGCTTTGGTCATTAGACACTGCTGTCATAAATGTGATGAAAGGAATCTTTATTTTACAACGCTCTTAAAGCCAGACCAGATGCCAAATAGGAGTCTTTACATTCTGTAAAGCAGCAGTGAGTAAAATTATGAGACCTATAAACTAGAACAAATCATCACTTTGAAAAAATAAAAATAGAAATGAAAGAAAATACGCCTGGAAGGGTTTCAAGACATTCTCTAGCCTACCTTCCCTTCCCAAGTCAGGATCTGCTCTTTTTCTGACATTCCTAAAAAAAGTTTATCTAACACCTACTCTCAAAGATTGCTACTAATAAAGATTTCATAACCTCTGGAGACAAACTATTTCCAAATTTAACTTGAAATTCCCCTGAAGCAATTTTAAATGGTTCCTTCTAGCCGTAAGATCTACACACATTTCCCTCTTTTTATTCCCCTTCTTTTGAAGCCAGCTCCCTATTTCAAGGAACACAAATCTGATTAAGTCAGTAATATACTAATTTATACTCTTCCCAGCCCTGCTGAAATTATTCTTCCAACAGTGCAAAACTCAGCATGTAATTAAACATGTAAAATTCTATCTTAATGCTGAAAAAAAGGTTTCAAAGATTTCATTCATACAGACCTGTTCTTTATGCCCATCTTGATATCCGTAATACGTCTCTTACAATTTGCCCACATTTTAAATGTCAAATGATTTATTGCTTTCTATCTCTTCAATCTAAGTCTTCAGTAATTTTCTATTACAACACAGTTTCTCTTCCATATTTTTTTTAAATGACTTTCAGCTGAACTTCTTTATATGGCCATATGTGTAATTACTATGACTCTTACTGAACCAGCAGCTTGCAGATTATTAAGTGGATTCTGCTCCTCCTGGTGTCATTGGGAGTTCTGCCATTGTTTTCAATAAAAGCAGGACTAGACCCCCTGAAAGAGCTGTATTATTGAATAACTCAAAGCTCTGGTGAGAATTGACAATGGTATATTGACAACAGCTTGTTTTTTTAGTTCAGAATATCTTAATTGGATTAACCAGTCACTTTGTTTTCTGTAATGATTTTATATCTCTGAATACAATTTGCTATGATTAAATAAGAAATGTTTCCTTCTTCCATTGACATCAACAAGAACAGTAAATAGCTTTCAGTCAAAAGTATAAATTCCAGCTTGCATCTCTTAATGCACCAGCAATCTTTGGGTGAAAAAGGAAACAGGATTAGTGTGAGGAAGAAGGAATTTGATCTGGCAACTGGGAGTGCAAGAAGAATTAACGCCGTCTATTTCTCTTTCAGGTTTGTGTCTCAAGCAGAGACCAAAAGGATTCCAAAGGCTGCACCTATGCACCCTGCTCTGGGGAGATGCCAGCTTCACAGGTGTGTCCTCTTGAACCTGTTTGGTTCAATGTAATGCTGTTGGTTTACACCAGCCAGGGGTGGACAAAGGAAGGCTGGTGAACAGAAGACAGCATGAAGCTGAGGCAGGGAAGGTTTAGGTTGGATGTCAGAAAAAAAGTTTTTCACCCTGAGGGTGGCTGGGCACTGGAACAGGCCCCCGAGGGAGGTGGTGACAGCAGCAGCCTGACAGAATTCAAAAAGCATTTGGACAACACTCTCAGGCACATGGTGTGACTCCTGGAGAGCCCTTCACAGGGACAGGAATTGGACTTGATGATCCTGGTGTGTGCCTTCCAACTCAGAATATACTCTGATTCTCAGACATTTGCTGCCTGAGCTGAAGTTCAGATCCTTCATAAGGCAGCAGGTGAGACACTTCCACTCACAGTTTTTGGGATAGCACTTGGATCAGCTCCCACCCGCCTTGAATAGCTCTGGCTGATCATTAAGTCAATCAGATTTAGGTGCACTGCCCCAAAAATCAAGCCAGGCTTCACCTCTCTCATGAAAACAGAGGAAGAAGCAGGAGATTGCCCTTTCTATGACATAACTGCAACTTACTAAGGAGGAAGTGACTGTCTTGGAAAGAGAGGATCCAGACTGGTTCCATAGGAGCAGGCTGTCAGTGACCACATGAGATTCAGTAGCAGGTGCTAATGTTTAATCCACCTGTCAAAATTCAAATAAACTGTTTTGGACTGGGCTCCTGTGTTCCAGTTTTTCCCTAGCATTGAGCTATGTTAGCAAGGGAAATTCTATTTGTTGGCCTAAAGATTCTAGTGTCTAGCCAATTTTTATTTATTTTATTAAATCCTACCTTACTTTAACTTGATTTTACCATGGAAGACCATGGTCCAGAGCAATGTGAGTTTGCATTGTCTTAAACAAGCTGCATACTGGCCAAATAGTTTCTAAATCATCAATACGCTATCCCACTTTTCATCCATAATTTCTTCTGACCAGATTCAGGAATACTTGGCCCAATCATTTCCCAGGCAGTGATCTCATAAGTGATTAAAATGCCTTCTTGGTCATCATTTATTCAGATTACGAAAAAAGAAGCAATTTAACATTTGCTCAGATTTGGAAATTCTTCAAACAAATTTGCATGGGTTTTTTGCTCTTATTTTGTTCTCTGTTGAGATAGATCCATTCTGGTATTCGTGACATAGAAAAATAATCATCCCACCAGTCTTGCAACACATAAAAAACTGGAATTCTACATCCCCCTGCTGGAAAGATATTTTGAGTATGTGTAAGGCAATACACCACTGATTCTTGCTAACCTGGCAATTTGGAAAGCAAAACAGGCTGAGACCTATTGAGTTCCTCCACTTCCCCACCTCAGCTACTGCAGAGTCCACCTATGGGAATCCCTGTTGAAGAAACTTGCCATTTTTACTCACAAAATGCACTTGTCTAAAAGCAGAGCACAGGATTGCTGCAGATTTTTTTTTTGTAGGATTTGGCAAACTTAAATCTTTACAGGGTAAAAAAGGTAAAAATCAGAGCTACCAAATTAAGGTGACAAAATTTCCTTCAAAATCTTTACGATGGAAGAAAAATCCTGTCAAATGACTGCTGTATGCTAAACTAAATTTTACAAAGTATTTTTAAATGGATGCCTGTTAAAAAAATAAGAGAGCTGAGTAGTTGTTCTGGGGTTTTTCCTCCTCAAAGATACTGCTGTTACAGGAAATTGTGTTGCTTCTTGTGTAAAGCAAGTTGGGACATCCATCAAGATGAATGTGTTTACGTGCATACCTGGTGGCATAGTTTGAAGTGGTATATTGTAGATATAAAACCCTGATCAAACTTAACAGACAGGAAATTTTTGTGCAGTAATTGTATTTCTTTGTTCCTTACTAAAATCAGGGCTGCTGCCTGGAAGCATGCAAGTATTTAATTTTGTCACATAATTCCCTCAATTTCAGGCCATGGTAAGTAACACTTGTACATGTCAGCTGTCAATTCCCATTATTACATGGTTTAGATATAGCTGCCTGACGATTACTGCTGTATGTTGTGAATTCATCTCTCCAAAAGTGGCAGAATAAATTGAATAATAAGGATTCTGTATGAATTACCTCAACCTGTGAAATGATAAATTCTGAAAGCTTTATCACGTTATCAGCTTTTGCTGGAGAGGATTTGCAGAGCACAAAGGAAGAGCATTGGTGAAAGGGAGATAAATCTCTGACCAAGTGAAGAGAGACCTCTACAGGTGTTTGGTTTTCTCAGTCCAAGGACCTTTGGAAATCATTCGCTGAAACTCTTAAGCAAAAGATGTGCCCAGGGTTCAGCTGCTGAGTCAGAGGTTATGGGAGAAGATCCTGACCATACTCCTGAGCTGGGCTGTGCTGTCCTTCCCAAGAAGACCTACCAACTTCAGTGCAGCCCTCCTGGGTTTCCCTGGGGAGCTAAGCCACATCACAGAGGATATACAGGGGATGTGTAAGCAAGCAGCCCCCAGACCAGCAGCCAGAGGGGTGGGAAGCTGTGTGGTCCAAACACGTTCAGAAGGACTGTTCTTTCCCACCCAGTGCAGGGTGTGCTTGGCTCTGTGGAGGAGCTAATTAAAGGCCAGACAAGCTTTTAAACAGCCAGCTTCCTTATGCTTCTCTATGAGGCACACTGGGACTCCAGTTACTTATTATTATGACTGTTTTTTAGTATGCACTAGGGCCCCTGAGACAGCATAAATAGAAGGAAGCACACAGTCCTACAGTATTGCAGACCATCATTTCTGATGCTTCTAAGGAGCTAAATCCGTCTGCATAGCTAGCAGTCCCTACTGACAATACTCTTTGCTGCTTGAAAAGCACGGTAGGGTGTAACCTTGATACAGATTTTTTGTGTATTTTGAAAAGCATGCTATCTTCCTGCATTACTGAGGCTTATTGACAGAACTAAAAGCAACCTGATGGAAAGCATGAACATAATTTACAACCATACTTTCTGCACCAGTATTCATATTATTTTTCTCACGTGTATCAACAAGTCTTGCATCACAAAAAATGCTGGGAGGTAAATGAGAGGTACGAGAAGAAAAATGCTAAACTATATTTCTATGACAGACACAGCAATGGAAATGCACAGCTAAAAGCTGCGGATTCTATACAGAGCTTAAGCTTTTAAGAATTGTATCATCCTCCTGTCTAAATTTCCCTGAGATCACTGTGTTTTAATCTATAAGTACCAAAATTTTTCCAGAAATTGTAACTGGGCATAGATGCTGCAAAAGGCCAAATTAGGATCCGTATTTACTTTTCAAAGTAACTGCATGTGCCCTGGAAGATCAGGATTCTGAAATTTCTCATGCACGAACAGGATCAACAGGTTGATATTGGACACTTTTCAGTCATCAAGTGTAAAAATATTTATTGATGGAACTGCATGCTAGGGACTACTGAAAACTAAATGTTCTGTTACAAAGATAAAAGATGAAAAGACAGTACTCCAGGGGAAACAGAAACTAAGAAAAATAAGAAAGCAAATAAAATCTGAACAAACAAAAAGCAAAGGATTCTCTTTTTTCTAAATTTGGTTTTCTCATTGGTATCTCCACAGGCTGCATAGTGTTGCTATTCCTGTATGCATGCTCTGCCCCAGGAGATATTTGGAATTGCTGTATATATCTGTACACTTTTTCTGACTGTCTAGGATGTGGCTGCATCAGATAGGATTTCATAAGACCTCTGTTAGAAAAACTCACAGACATAGCATTGGTGTTTAGCCTTCAGCAAGCTACCTAATCAATTCTCCCCTCACCTGCTCAGCTGTAGAACAGATGGAATAATTTTGCCCTGGCAATAGTCAGTTTCTCATTTCTTACGCCATCTGAAGCTTTTAGGAAGGGTATTATGAGCACTTAGATAAAGGTCCTTGCAAATTTCCCACAAATTTAAATACCAATCACTAAGCAAGGAAAAAATATTACCATAACAAGATAATTACATTAATATACTCCTTGACCATGGACGACATTTACAGATATGCTATACCATATATTACCATGTTCTCACAGGCTCTTTTATTTTTTAATGAGTTTGGCTAAGTAAATCCCTCTGCCGCACCACCATTACTTCCAGAATCAGCTGGAGAAAAACAGATGTGCTACTGTTTAGAGAGAGATCTAGACACAAGATGTGGGCTCATGCATGTGGACCCAAAGCACCAACCTCAGGGACCTGCAGGCATCCCTGGAGGATCCTCTGGAGTGCCCCCAGATAAACTTCTAGGGGTGATACCCACAGAGCACTCTATGTAACCACCTGCCATGTGTCACTGGAAAAGGCATAAGAGGATCTTTTAATTTCCTGTCCTTCAGAAAATGCCACTTTCCGGTCTGCTTAGTCTTGCTGCTTTTTTTTTGTTCTGCATCTGGATCTCCGACCCCTCTCTCTCAGGCTGTTTTTCAAGTGAGAGCCTGCACTAAGCCAGTGTCAGTGAGAAGAGCAGGAATCTGCTGTTTCCCTACTCATGAAATTTGCATGGCTCTTGCACCGCCAGACGCTGCCTGTGTTTGCAGGGCTGTGAAAGCGAAATCAAAATATTCACTGTAGTGCACCGTGCTGAGCATAGCTACAGCACATTTCACACTAACAGTTTACCTGGCTGCATTCTTTCAAATGAGGGCTGAAATTGTCATTTTTAGAAAGCAACTGCTGATTTGGGTCTTTTAGCTCCACCTGAGCACTAACAAACAGCTGTGCTGGCTCACAGGGCTTCTCCAGAGGTGCTTGGGGTCAGGCATCAAGCTGAGGATAGGGGCTGTGAGGGGAGGACAAAGGAGCTGGGCACCCAGTTAGTGCTGTGTCTTTTACAGCACACTGTAAGTAAGACCCAGGTGTGTCTCAAGCTTTTGTTTCCACCAGCCTAATGATAGGCTGCTAGAGCAGTTGAAACTGCTCCATCATGACAAGAAAGCTGTGTTCTGTCCCCATCTATCTCTGCATGATGTTCCTGCAAGCAGCAGGGTTCCGATCTGCTTGCATATTTCATCATGCAGCAACACTTCTCCAAGCCAATGCGTTGGCCAGTGGATATTATAATGATACAATTATTCATCATTCAGAGAGCTCAGTATTTCATTGCACACTTCTCGAAATTCTGCTGCTCCATATTCCTGTGGGTCCACTCATTCCAGCCCACCCTTTCCACTACTTGCAAAGAAATACTTGAATTCAATGCCATGTACATCCTGTACTTTTTTATTTAGGTGCTAAGGGTCAGCAACAAAGTAATTAGCATCTACAGTGATCCAGATCTTGGACACTATATTTTGGAGTGTCCTTTATAAAAAAAAACCTACTTATGTATCCACATAATTTAAAGATAAGGGACATGTCTCATGTTCTGAGACAGCAGAACTGAGCATCAGTCTCAAGACTGCTTGAAACTGAAGCCTACATGGGATACATGCTTTAACCTCCTAGTGCCTATATACCCTGAGAAACCCAGTCCAGCAGACACCATTTTGATAATGTGACACTCAGACACATTAACTGGTGAGCACTCCAGCTAACAAGCAAGGAGTTACCCTGAATCTGTTTCCCTCTAATTCAAATATATCATCAGTCAGCCATCAGCTAGCTGACTGATTATTTAAATGAATTATACTGTGACATCCTAATATTTATGCATGCACCCAAAATCTTCTCCTTCAGAAGAGCTCAGCAGTGACATAAAAGCTGTAATAATCAACCAAGGGAGTCAATAGCTAATAAGACATGCCACAGCATATTCTGTCCCAGAAAGCCATTTCACCCAAAGTACTCAATCCTGTCCAAACATACTCAGTGGCCATTGTTTATATTTCCTGAAGGGATTTAGTAATGACCTGCATTTATAGATATCCTTTATATGGTTGTACAAAGGATATAATTTGCAAAATCTATGTTTTTCAAAGGATTTACAGTTTAAACCACTCTAGTGAACTTTCCAAGAAAATGTCATGTATTGTGGCTAAATGATATGTCTAAAATCCAATTAAATAACAGCCCGGCCACACTGTCTTGTTCAAACCACAGTTAAGAGCAGAATTAATGCTCAAGCAGATTTCATATTATTATGTAGAGGATCAGAGGTCTGTACCTGCTAAAGCTCATAGTAGAAAAATATCTATAGCCCTTAAAAGTTTGAGTATTTACATTCCAAGGAAAGACCTAAAATAACTTCAGCTGCAGGGTAGTAAATCTCTGTTATTCTATTACACAAAGCATATCAGTGTGCTGTGCCATCCAAACAACATATCTGTCATCCTTTAGATTTACTGTCATATGTAGAGTCATGACTAGCAAAAAAAGTGTAATAAATCTTGTACATTTCATATCTCATGACAAAATAGATTGATCTATCTATGGATTGCTCTAAGGGCCCAGTAAACAGAACAGAACAGACTGATACCTAAAGCCAGGTCTCTGTTGCTTCTAGTTAAAAATGGAAATGTGAATCCAAACTGCAGCCCTCAAAAGGGGGGATAACATGAACTCAGGAGTATGGCTGGTCATGAGAAAAGAAAAAAAATTCAGAGAGAAATTGCACTCTAGACTAACTTTTCAGCCTCAGCTGGGAGCAGGAAAGACACAGTTCTGGGGGCTTCCCAGCACCTAACAAGCCCAGGGCATGGTGCAGGGGCCAGTGTGGGCTGACCTGCAAAGCCATGACAACGTTGCAGTAGCACAGAAATTTTCTTACATTAAGTATGAACTCAATAATTTTGCTATATTTTAAAAACTTTTTTTCATAGTAGCAAATTTGTGTTTTCTTATTATTTTATCTCTCAATGTTGCTCAATGCTAAATCTGTGACTAGTATAACAATGGCTTGATGAAACAGGCTCTCCCAATTTTTGGAATAATTTTTCCAGTGTGGAAAACATTGTCTCTGGCACACTAAATGACAAGATTCTCAAAAACATGTGGTGTTACTAACCCTGAAATGCAGATGTTAGCAGATCTGAAAAAAGTGTCCTTCTCAGCAGAAGTCAGCTTGAGTATCTCAAGAAAAAGGCAAGGTAATGAAAGAATTAAATGTATGAGTCACCGTAAGATGAATCTGTGAATCTCTGCAGCCTCACAATTCTTACTTTCCTAGCTCTGGATTGTTTATAAAACTCACAGAATCACAGAACGAGTCATGTTGGAAGGGATGTCAGTGAACCTGGTCCAACCTCCTGCTCAAGTGGGGTCATCCCAGAGCACTTTTCACAGAATTGTGTCCAGATGGTTCTTGAATATCCCCAGTGAGGGAGACTCCACAACTTCTCTGTGCAATCTGTTCTCATGTGCAATCACCCACACATTAAAGAAGCTCTTCATCATATTCAGGTGGAACTTCCTGTGCCCATCCACTTCCTGGGGAACTTCAGTTTCTGCCCATTGCCTCTTGTCCTATTGCTCAGCACCACCGAGAAGAGCCTGTATCCCTCCTTTTGGCACCCCCTCTCTGGATATTTGTGTACACTGATGAGGTTTCCTCTCATAACCAAGACTGAGAAGCTCAAAGAATCACAGAGCGTATGAAAGAAAAGCAGCTTTTAAATGAAATTCTTAATTGAGGCATTACTTTTTATCTGCATTCCCAAGGTAATTAGATGTATTTGATCACTGCCTGAGTGCCTGTGTCTCTCCTGCCTCCAAAACATTGTCTGAACCTTTTGGTCAGTTTCAAAGAAATCACATCTGATTAAAAATTCCCAAAATCTCCATGAAAGAAGATGGCCAAGATGGACTCCCTGAGACCCTTCCTGAGGGAGAAGGATAGCAGAAAGTGGCAGGGCAGGGGAGGAGCCAGCCAATGCTTCAGCTTCAGGGGATTCCTTTGTGAGAGCACCATGATGCCAACGTTCTCAGGCACCGCTTTGACCAGTCAGGACATGGGGGGCTGCAGAATAAAAGCCTTTGGTGCTGCCACTTATAATTCTTCCTGATGTTTCATGTTTCATTGTTATCTTTTACCTGGACTATTTCTATCTCTAGCTGTAACCATTTGTTTCCAGTCCCCTGGTTCTTTAAATAAGGCTGTCTAAATGTATTACTGTCATTTTTTGCTATTATTATTTAATTTAATTTTTTTTTCATGATGTAAGCTGCAGACATAGCTCTAGCCATTATATGACTGTTTAATTTGAAGTAGAAATGTACCTAAAATAGTTTCTCTTTTCTTTCTTTTGGGACTTACAAGTTTCTTCTAAATTATGAATGCTTCCAGCCTGTTTTTCATTTAAGATGTAATTGACTATCTGAATAACCTCTCAATTTTCTGTCAGTTGGGTTATACAGGAGTTCTAAAGTTTTGCAAAGTGTTTATCCAAGGCTTCATTTACCAAGCTGATTTGGCTATCCTTATAGGAAGGTCAATGGTAAATGGAAAAATTCCTCTTTTGCTGGCTCCTACTTTCAGAAAGAATTAGATACTTTCAAGCAAGGTGAAATATTTTTCCTTGAATGATATAGGACACATAAATCATATTTTTAATAGGCTTAGAAACTCATGTGATTTCCCTTGAAATGTTTCTGCAGTGGATATATGCCTGGGTCACAACACATTTCAGAAAAGGGGATCTGCAACATTTCAAATAAAAATTTCTAAAGAGATGCCTTGGCAGAGGGGTTGCAGGTATGGGTATGATATTGTCTTTCATCTCTAAAGGAAAAAGGAAGATTCAGGCAGGTAACAAAATCCAAGAGTATGCCCAAGATGGAGGATAAGATCAGCCATTTCATGATAGGGCAAAGAACTCTCCTTGCTCTGCACATTTATCTCACAGTGCATGGAAGTGAGAGGAAATGTCCCAAATGAATGAAGCCAAAACTGCACATTACTCACAATCCTGTGCTTAACTGTAAAACTGCTTCTTAGTAAAATGCAGCAGTTGAGGAGAATAATTTTATTTATATCTGCCCTACTTCATAGTCAAATACACAATTCATTATTCAAATATTCCCTGCTCAAGATGAGGTATAACTGGGAAGGAAGAAATGCTGACTAAATAGGTCCACAACTGCATCTGTTTCTTGTGAGCAGCTGGAGGCAATGAACTGTTATTAATTTTATTATGTATTTTGTAGTTGCCAGAAGCAAGTTGGATGTAAAGCTCTAACTAACAAGGTGTATGGAGTGGAAATGGCCTCCCTGTTGTTGGCTGCATCTTCTCAGTAAAACTCTTTTTCTTCCTCTCCTGCTTTAATCTGTGAATCTGAACAGCAAATGAATATTCCTGTCATTCTCAGGATGTCAAAACAGTCCCAACTCTGGAATCCTCTCCCATGAACTCACACGGCTGAGCCACCAAGACTAAACATCAAATGTTGCAGGAGTGGCAACCCACCACTCCTTTCTGTTCTTATTTTCCTTGGATAAAATCCACGGTCATCCCAGTGCTCTTTCTTATCACCAAGAGCACGAAGTTCTTACTTCAGAGACAATCTCTGTGGTATTAAAATCTTCTGTGTAACACCATCAGTGATTTCATGCTCGTGATGGATGGCCTTGCAATGCATTACCGTGTCTTCAGAGATATTTGGGATGCACAATAGGCCCTTGAAGTGAAAAGGTGACAGTAAATGCCAATTTTCTTCTGGTTTTATTTCATACCCAATGGACTGTGAAGTGGATTGGAGTCAATGAAGCATTCTGGAGACTTGTACAAATCATGTTGCCTATGCAGAAATAGGACATGTAAAAATTTTGCCTCCTAACAAATCTATAAGCTAAAACCTTTTGGATTTGTAACTTCTTTGTTTTGATGAAATGATCCATTGAAATAAAAAAGAGGAAGAGTGCCAATTCATTCAATGACAGTTTGGAAGTGCAGGGTGGACTTGAATTTGAAAGCCACAGTATTAGTCCAAAGTCACAGAACTGAAGGCATTAAAAGGTGTCCCATGAGATACCAAACTCCTACGAAGCACACAGAATTTAAAATATTTTTGCTCTATTTTTCTCATAATTGTAAATAGCTGAAGACACACAAAGACATGCAGTTAATCTCATTATTTTATTCTCTTGTGCATTGAATTCCTACATTTTGTGAGAGAACATATACAAGCAAGAACTCTGAGCCAATGTTTTGATAATTTCATCACTATTTCAATGGAATGAAGCTGCTGGAGTGAAATAATCATGGCACCCACATCACATTTTGAAAAGAGCTATTTTCTTTTTAAGTTCTGAACAGTAAAACATGTTGTTCAGAACAACAGCCCATAATCACCATCAGCATCAGAATTTCAACCTTTCCTGGAACAACATCAAGCAGCAAGAGAAAGAATTCCAAATAAATTTAGTAGAAGGATCCAGGTATGTGTCTCATCATGGAGCTTGAATTAATTCAATTCTTTCTCCACCTCAGCAAGCAGTTTGGGGCTATTGGCAAGCAAGATGGAAGAGATGAAAGTGCCAAGTACAGCAGTACTTTTAGGTTAGCAACAGTGACAGCTATTAACCCAGCACAGAAAAGCACAACATTACTGCAGTGAGACTACTGGGGCTAGTGACAGAGGGGTGAGGGTAAAGCAACACCCTGACCCATTCCTGAAAAACTGCATGCATTAGGGACCAGGTTTAAGAACAAACAATTTGGCTGTGTATGATATTTTATGACTAAGACCGAAAAAGTTATTTTGCAAGGAATTGTGCTCTTAACAAATTTAGATATTTCTCCCATTCACAGAATATCCAGAAACAGCTCACAATTACCTCTAATTTTTCCATTGTTGGGATTTACACATCTTGTTGCAAGTCTTTTCACTCCTCTGGATTGATTCAGTCCAATATTGAAACTGCTTTGCTTAGCTGATAATAGTGAAAAATCATACAGGATTGCTGCTGTGCCTGGGTGGATTAGCACTACTCATAATTAAGAGAAGGTTTCACAGGGTTTACAGAAAATCTTGAAGAGGTTCAGGCTTTCAAGGAGCTGTGCAATAAATGCCGCGTCCTAAGGTGCCCTCTTATCCCTCCTGCTGCTTCCCCAAAGGGGCACTGCCTGGTGCCTGCCAAAGAGATATCTCTGTAGTCAACAACCAGCAGGATCAGTCCCCAAAGGATCTTTGTCCCTCAGTGGAAAACACATCCTTTTCAGGAAGTTTTCAGTTCCTCACAGCAGACACCATGTGAGTGTTCTTGTGCACTTGCAGGGCAATTTTCCACTCTCTAATTACAATGACTATGCCACAGCTAGAACATTCAAAGTGTTTCCAAGCTCCCAGGACAAGACTAGCCAGACAAAGTGAAGTGGTGAGAAATGAAATGGTCCCAGATTGGGATGAATGGAAGGCAGGATTTGGGATGGACACTGCTGAATGTGCAGATCTGCAGCTAGGCATAGGTGCACCCTGTATGACTTCCTCGTTACAAATCTGGGTATAAAGATAGAATATTAAGCTTAACTTAGTCAGTGAAAAATCAAAAGGAAGTTATTAAAGGAAAAAGCATCTAATGAACTTCAAAGATCATTACTTATCAAATTCATTTGGAATGTACATTTTAAATTTAAATGTCACCATCTGAGATGAAAAATTTAGTTTAGGCCAGTTCTGTGGTAGGAGGCCTTATCAGGACATGAAGGGCTTATCAAATAGTCCACTTGCCTGCATTATGTCTGCAAAATCTGACAAAGTTAGTGAATAATTTTGATAAGTGTATCTATTCAGGATCTATGGCTATTAAGCAACCCAGATTTTATCCCCTCCATTTGAGTTTTGGTACATTCATGGCCAGAAATTCCCATTTTATTCCATTTTGAACACAATTAGTTTCAGCCTCTTGCTGATCATCAGTGGATGAACTATCTCTACAGCACCTGCAATTGTTTATTCATGGAGATACTTACCACACGTGATCAAATCATCTCTCAAACTACTATTTAAAAAATAAATAAATGGAACTTCTTAAATCCTTGCTGTAGGAAACAGGCTTTCTAGATTTCTGGATTATTTCCAATGCTCTTTCCTAAGCCCTCTCTAAACTCCTCTGTTCTTTGTCTAAAGGTAACCATGAAACTTGTTAAAATCTCTTTTTCTTCCATACATAATACCATTTTTTCAGTCAGAATGAGTTTAATTGAGTCAAATTTTCCTCCTTTTTGGAAGTCCACAGATTAAAAGTCATCAGTGCATTGAGGCTTCAGCTGAAAAATATAAAAAAATAATAAAAAAATTAGAAGGTTGCTATAATTCTAAAACTGGAGGTTGCATTCACTAAAAGAAGGAAATGGAAATGAAGAAAATTTTGCTAGCTAATACTGATCCCAGCTTCTTAGACCTATTTTAGGCAGCAAAGAATGGATGTTTCTCATCTCACTCACTAAGTGAGCCTGCTTCCTCCAGAGGGACTCCTTTATGTCCTAAGAAAAACTGTGTCAGTTCCCAGATGTTCTCCAAATGTTTGACACAAAAGGGTAAACTAAGGACAAAGATCTTGCTGTAAATTACTTTTTTCTCTCTTTAGTAGATTTAAATTAGATGTTTATTATCGCCTTAACATTCTTACAGTGGTTTAGTTCTGCATAATAGCAAAGCCAGTACTAAGTTAATTAAAAGAGCTATAAAGTCTGAAAGAAGCCAGCAGGTTTCTATGGGTTGCTGATCAAAGGGAAAGTGGTTCTTTTTTAAGTGTTTTTTTTCTGGTCCTTTAGAAACACTACATCTCTCTAATCACGTACGATGTTGCTATGATGACAAAATTACATAATCCCAATAACTTGAAACAAAATAAGGTCGAAAATGGAATTCACCAAAAAAGGAAAAAAAATCAACTTCAGAAAATCAGACCAGTAATTTATAAGAGCAACCACAGATCAGTCTAGAACAATAATATTCTGTAATCACAGCACTTCAGTGACCTAGTTTAAGAATGAGTAACCAAGGGCAAAAATTATGTGGATCAATAATTCACCTGAATGGTACTAATGCATTCATGTAATAATGTAGTTTGAGTCAATGAGATGGAGCTATGGCTATACACTACCTGGAACTGAGGGAGTTGTATGCCAGGGTTATACCCCAATCAGTTGTCAAGTTAATGTGCACGTAGATATTTTTAATGTTCAGACCAGTGAACTATTTGACTCTAATCATACACTTACTTTACTTGTACATAATGGAGTTTTGTTTGTGTCTGTAAAGAATGGCAACATTAATATGATCTGTAGTCTGAAGGAAAACAAAGCAAAATATTTAATCTTCTCCATAATACCTAAAGAAACTTTTTAAAAACACGTGTGGTCTGGAAATACCTTTTTACTCTAAATGTTTCAGATCATCTAATTCATTTTCTCCTATGCGTTAAACTACTCTTCCTGTCCAAGTATAAATGGATTTCTGAAGAAGGGGGATTTTTTTCTGGGAGAGGGAGAAAGAGGTGGTTGTAATTTGTCATGCATATGGACACAAAGAAGGAAGGGAAATTTTCTTAGCTTCCTGTAACATTTCCTGTAAAAAATTATTGTGTTTTCAAAGTACTATTAAAGTGTATCCCAAGGTAAGTTATAGAAAGAAAACCCACAGACTTCTGAATTTTCATTTTCATATCTTAATATAGATACAACACTGTGTCTGTCTCACCTACAAATCGTTTTACACAGGTATTTTAGTAAACACATAGGACATTTCTTTAAAAGTGCTTGTGTCAGGTAAACAGACTTTTGTAGAGAGATCCTAATTTGAAAAGTGTTTGGTGGGAAGATTCTGAGATACAGAAAGACAGAAAAGAAAACTCTATGTTAAATCTATGTGTTAAATCTATGAATCTGACATGATCTAAAAAAAGACCAGTCATGTTTTGAAAATACTCTGTGTGCTTACTGGTTTTGTGATAAGGAATTAAGAGAAATATTAAAGTTTGAAGGGTCAGAGCAAAAAAGAATGATCAGTCTCCATGCACTTTTTATTTTGGATTCATTAGCAATTATAAAAAGCTTTGCTACTGAAACCCCTCAGTGATGAGCATTTTTGACGTGCCCTATCAATGGGACAGGACAGCTGAAAAGTGATAAATTTGACATAAAAATTACATGGCCTTTTGTATTTTCTGTAAAGAACCAGAGGCAATTTGTTTCTAGCACAGACATCTTCCAATGTAAATCTATTTTAAGTAAGAGTGTGAGAAACAGAATTTAGGTAGTGAGAAATTTTGTAAATACTTTTTCCCAGTAAGCATAGCCCTGTTTTGCAGTGATGGGATCTGGCAAATTAGGCTGATTTTTGCTGATCAACTCCTTTTTCACAAACATTCACCAAATTATTTATGCAAAATCAATTAGCATGTGGTGTCTTTGCACACTGTTCACTTTATTCTTTTCCCACACACTGAAATGGGAACAACATGGTATAAATCCCTCATTGACTCTACACTGGGATACATCTCAAAAAGGTAAAAAAAGTTTGATTAGCAATAAAAAGGAATAACAAATTATGATTAGTGAACATATTTCTTTCTCTGCATGATTATCTTTGATGGCAAAAGAAAAATGGGGATCATACCAAAAGCAACCCAAATACCTAGGATGACGATAATTTTAGAAAGTGCTTGAAAATAACAAATATGTAATCTGGAGTTAAGAAGATGATCTGAAGAATTCATAAATATTCTTAAGGTTGCTACTGGTGTCTTTAATGACTTTAGCTCTGTTAATCTATTTCAGACTTTGGTCTGATTAAGAACATTGACTGAAAAAATACCTTGTGACTAGAATGCACTGGCTGAATAACAAGCCAGGCTCCAGCCATGAATGACACAGTCTTGAGTGTATCTTAAAGCTTTTGGCTGCATTAGACAGAAAACATATACTGAAATGAAGCTGTTCTGGAGTAATTTATGAATACTGTATTTTGAACTACATAAAAAAGTGTTCACTGCAAGAGTACAAGAGGATTGTCAGGAGAAACAAGCAGTGAGATAAGGAGAATGGCTAGAAGTAAGACAAATCCAGTTAAATGTTTGTGAGCTTTCAAATCATTGACTTAAAATTTTTGTTTCCTTAAAGAACAGGCTACAGTAACAGTTTCTACAGAAAGACCAAATTTTGCAAATTCACTGTAAGGGAAGGAGCTCTACTATGAGTCGTAAATGTTGAAAGGTAAAGGAAATTGTACAGACAAACTGGGTGAAGAAAGATATTTGTTCATGCTCCAGAAAATTAACTGATGTTTGTAAAATCTTTGGATGTTTATCAGTTCTCTAGTGTCATATACATACTATCATATACCTAGTCCAATCTAAAATCCCTCTCTTTCCAGTCACTCACCTTCATGGTGAGCATGGCTAATGCCTGCACTGCTCTGCAGCTCAGAGTGACATCATGTGAAGATCCCAGGTACAATAAAGACACACAGCCTGGCCTTGAGGTGCCTTAGGGGAGGCAGAAAAGCACCTACCCTGGGTCACAGGTACAAGACTACCAAGATGAACAGGGGACATTCTACAAAATTGTAAAATTCCTGCTTAAGACCTAAGTTTTGAAAAATGCATGTGTACTCTTGAGTTTAGAAATGAAACTTACAGCTTCATTTATTTGGAGAGCTGCAAAGCCATTAGAAGTGACACTATTGAAAGAGGAGATAAAGAACTTTCCACCCAAAGCTGTTGAATTTTTCCCAAGCAAACAAGCAACTCTCCTCTATAGCTAAGAGAAGTGGCATTTTGCTATCATGACTTATGCCAGTAGTGGGAACTTAGCCAGGGGCAGCAGGGGAAATAGTTGCCGAATTTGAAATTCTCCATACCTAATAATAAATAAGTGCTCCATATATTACACAAATGTTCTTTCTGGAAAATGTCCTCCCCTTTCAGTCAAACTGCACAAAAATATTCCTGCAATAAATATCATAGACTTTGCTATAAAATCCCTAAGGAAACTCCCCTCCCCAAATCTGTCTATGGACCTTGCTTTCAGAATAATATTTCTGTTATTGTACAGGGCATATTATACCCACAGTTTCCAGAAACTATTGGAATAAATAACCTGTTTTAGACTTCCCCCTAATTAGAGTCAGGGAAACAATATGTGATTAACAGCCCACAAGAGCCAGTAAAAGCAAGGAAGACAGAGATTGTGGAAGCAGGGTCATTCAGAGGTCTTGGTGACAGAGAGGTGAAGCAGACCTAAAATCTTCATCATATGCTGCTGCAGTCCAATTACTGTGCATTTTGCTGCTAAGCTCAAAACAAAAATTGTAGGTTGTGACAGGAGAACATGGCTAGGAAAAAGACCCTGAGGAAATATAAACCTTGCCAAGTGCTGAGGAAAGTGCAGAGGAAAACATGCCTTGTCACCCAAAAAATAAATAGGAAGATGCCACCACACAAGAAAACACACACCAAAACCCTCCCCAGAGGTTTCAGACCTGGCATCTGAAATATCACCTTCCTGGGCCTGGTTCTGACACTGTTGTGCATTGCTGCACTTAAGGATTTGTTTTACTTTCTAGAGATGACTTCAATAGGACTCCTCAGGCATGCAAGCAAAAATAAATCATTAGATTGCTTAAGAGAAATTTCTGAATCAAATGCAAAGATCTTTGAAGGTTTGTGTCCAGTTTGTAGACCAAGCAGGGTATGCTTATAAAAAGAGCTGAATGTTTCCCAGCTGCAGAAAAAGGTGTAGGGTTTCTACAAGTTAAATAAATGGAATGTATCTTAGCAGCTTCCAGAAGCCATTGCTGGAATTTGGCTCTTTCTGTATTTCTCTTCTAGAGATCCATATAATAAGGTTTGTGCACAATAAATTAATTGTTCTATTTGTTGTCACAGTAGCAGCTGTAGGATGTTTGGAAGCAGCTCTAGTGGGGAAGAAGCTTTTGTGGTGAACAACTGCAGCTACAAGCAGCTCAGTGCACAAGCTCTGGAACATACTGTGTGCCATTCATTTGGATACAGCAATATGGAAAGTTAGAAAACAGGCAGCTGAATCCTGCAGTTTGGCAAGGTATAATCTAAGTAGCCTCAGCACTATATGCAGGAGCTACTGGGAGCCTTTGGGTTGAAGGAAAAACCTCTCCCCCTTCCATGCATTTTTAGACACATTTATGTTGCTGCTCATGGTGGCACCTGTTGCTGACTTGAGTCTCCTAGAAGCCATCAGTGTAATTTTAGTGGCCACCACATACAATTCCATACTCAGAGTAGCCTGTATGCATTTGAAGGAGCAGAGAGGGCTCTAGGGGTGGATGGATTTCAGATTAAAAATCTGAAAATACACCCTTTCTCTGTACAGAAGAGTGAGTGCCATAGCTCCCTTGCTCTCCCTTTCAATATCGTTTGCTGCTAAAATGCAGCATTTGTGTCACTGAGGTTCAGTGCCAAGACAAGCATTTGCCACCTATATAGGAGCTTAAAGTAGCACAGAGGCTGACAGAAATACCCTGAAGGCTGACAGAGGGGTGGTATTCTGATGTAGTATACTCTGATGTAGGATGTTTTTATTTATTTCAAATTATATAAGCACCCTGGGAGAATATGGCTTAGATTTACTCTGATGTGACCCAACCACAGTGTGTCTGAAATGCAAAATTATCATGGAGCACTCTCCAAGAGTCTGGAAATGGTGCGGTCCTACTGTATGATGGATTTTTAGCAGTTCTCCTGCCTGGATCCCACTTGGTTAATGTAATGCTGATTAAAGCAAGTACACCTCTTCTACAGCACTCCCATTCATCCCTCCATAGCCACTTACTGCAGAGACCATGCAGGCTTTTAATTATTTTACTAAACAGGGAGCATTTTTCTTGGAAGTGCATAATGAAATTTTAATCACCATGCTTTTAATTCCAACAGGAAGATCTCAAATAGCAGCAAAGTCCATGTGAAATTCCACATATGTTTCAGCTTTCCTTCCACAGCACCAAGCAGAAGGAAGGAGTCCAAGGGAAAGGAGAGAGCCTCAAATAATACCTAGCACTGTTACTGTCCTCAAGTCATAAACCCCAAGGCTTTGCTTTTCTACAGGAGTGCAAAGCCTGTTTTCTGGTGCTTCCACAGCCGTGGGTACCCCAATCCCTCAGTCTTTAGCTCACACAGAGCAGAAGAAACATAAATATCCACTGAGGTATCTATGTCTCAGACTCATAGTCAAGATTACAAGAGGAAGGGAGAGGAGAAAGAAAATGGTCCTCTTTTTTTTGCTATCAAACAAGAATGAGATTCATCCTGTCTTTGGACTTGATTCTCAGAGGTAAAATATATCTCCAGTCAAAGGCAGCTACCTGGCAAAAAAAAAAAACCAAGTACCATCACTTTACTAATGCAAAAGATTCCCTGGGTAAATTAATCTCAAACCTGGAATCATTCTCTGTAAGCAAATTTTGCTTCAATAAATCAAGAAATCATCAAACTTGGAATGTTTTTCACAAAAATGACCCAGCATATTAAGTTTTTACAGTGTTTGGTTGGAGAATGCACTTGTGAAGGTGCAATAATAAGGTGAATTAGCTACCAGCCAAAATTAGTTATAAAGAGACCTTGAGAGAAATTCAAGTAAAACAAAAAATAAAAAAAAACAACAAACCCCCCCCCCCCAAAAAAAAAAAGAAATCTGAGAATTCACATTTGCTTTATTAAGCAATGAAAATTAAGATGTCCTTGCATCATTCCTAGGCAGTTTAATCCTTTATTACTAATAAATGATCTTTTATTTAAGGGATTTTGAAGTGGACAGAGATAACAGTTTAATCATTATGATGAAAAGCCAAGATTTTTCATCTTCAAAGTGCTGAAATATCAGCATACACCAGTAATAATGAACCTTGTTAATCATGAGCATCCCTCAAATATAATGGGAATAACACTTTTCCTAAGAGCTCGCAAAAGAATTGAGAAAAAAGCGAGTGGGTTTTTTATAGGTTAGACCTTTTATAACTAACTTTATTCATATTTTAATGAGTAATGTGTGAATAAGTGGATTTTTGAGTTAACAAATGAATATTTAAAGAAAAAAGAACAGAATGAATTTGTCAATCAAAAGACCTCCAAACCCAGGTACATGCTCCAGGCGTGATCTTGAAAACATTTATGCACATGAGTAACTCGTGACTCATGATTCATCCCAGTAAAGTCAAGGGTACTAAGTTAACCTTTTATGAGGAATGCATGTTAGCATGACAGTTTGTATTCCACCCAACACAGTGGAAAAGATAAACATCTGCAAGGCAGGGGCCTAATATAAAGGCATCATCTAAGCTTTTCTCCAGAGAAAGATGAAAGTATTGGGGAGCAGCTCCGTGGGAAAGGCCCTGGGAGGTGGGAGGCAGCAAGCTGAACATGAGCATGGGATGTGCCCAGCAGGAAAGGCAGCCAACAGTTCCTGTGTGTGTGAACAGGGGTATGGCACACAGACCAAGGAAAAAGGATTGTCCTTCTAGCTGTGGCACTTATCACTCTAGACAGGGCATTGAGTTTAGGGCCCTGCCGTGCATGAAACACATGGCAAAACTGGAGGGAGCTTTTAGAAGGTTCCAAGGCAGTAGGGGCTGGAGTCCTTGGCGTATGAGCAGAGGCAGGAGGAGCTGGGCTGCTTCAGACTGGAGAAGAGATCACTTTAGGGGCACCTAACAGCCCCTCAGTGTCTACAAGGGCTCATCAGGGAGACAGAACTAGATTCCTCTTATTGGTACAGGATGGGAGAATGAGACACAAATATCCATACACAGAACTAGAGAGTTTCAGACTTGATTTAAGGAAAAGCTTTTTCCCCATGAGGACAGCCCGAAAATGGGGCAGGTTGTACAGAGTGGTTGTACAGTAAGAAAACTTCCTTGGAAGTTTTCAAGATCCAACTGGACAAATCCCTGAGCAGTCTTGTCTGATGCCATAGCTTGCCCTGCTTTGAGCAGGGCCGTGGACCAGGTCACCTCCCCTAGCTCATTTTAACTGATCCCACAATCCCACAAATCACATACTGTTGCTTAAACCATGTAAATGTTGAATTGTCTCTAATTAGGGAAGAAATTATTCCTTTATTTCCACATTTCCCCAGAAACAGTTATGTTTTATCCTTCTAATGAAGTTCCCCAAACCTGCATACTACCAGGCAGCCTTGATCCTTCCATAATCACAGTCACTGACCATGAGTTACTGGTATCACTATTTCAGTCAGTATCTATACTATACTTCTATATCACATCAACAGTGAAACAATAAAAACTTATTCAACAGATCTTTCTGTCTAAGAATAGATTTGGCTCACTTCATAGTCATCTCGCTTTTTTTAGTTTTCCCAGTAAAATACCATGATAAAAGGATTATACACATCACCATATGAAACTGTGTGTGACCTCTAATATAATACTTTTATATTGATGAATACTTTGACAGGAACATGCACCAGCACATTTGTAAGAGAGTGAAGGAAATCAGTAAATACAGGAATCTGGAATGTCTTTTCATTTTATTTGGCCCCTCTTTACACTGGATACCCAAACACAGGCTATTTTCAGTTACCCAAAAAATATATGCACAAAGGTCTCAATCCTGTGGGCTAAACACTGGTATTAGAATTTTATTAGAATTACCATGATAATTCTAAGAAAATTCCACTTTAAAGTCTCTTATGTATCAGATCTATCTGGGCATCTCTGTAAGGGTCTGACTCGAAACTAGAAATGGTCATGGGTATCAAACCTTGTAGCCATCCTGGCTGGGGCACTGTGTCAGGAATTTGACTCCAGTAGGCTGGGAATGGTCAAGGGATGTAATGGAAATGGTGATATCTTACATGCAAGGCAAGCAATGAGTGCTCTTACTCTGCCTTTCTGTGAGGGACCAGGTTTTTTGTGTACATGCATGGTACCAAGCAAGGTCCCACTGGAACTTCTGTTCTGCCCCTAGCAGGGTTCAGGCAGGAGAGATGAACACATGAACTCCAGCTACGGGAGGACATTCAAACCCAAAATATTCAGACCTGGGGGACTTTGACTTTGAAGTGAAAGAGAGAGAAATCCAATGAGTTTCAGCAGCTCTGAAGTGGCCGTTCTTACAAAGACTCTGGGGATTTATATCCTCTTAAATACTTATGCCTTCTATATCTAGCCATAAGTCCATTAAAAATGTTTGCAGCAGATCTTGGGGAAGGAACACATACTTTTGCAAAAATAAAACAAAAATTAAAAAGAATAAACAACTCAACTTTCTGGAAAAAACGCAAGAGAAAGATCTTCAGAAATTTTCCGGCAAAAAGGTCAAGCTCAAGATGTAGATAATAAAAAGAGCAGGGAAATATCTGAATAAATTCTCAGCTGGTATCTTAATAGTTATAAATCCTCTTATCTCTCTTGCAGGATGCTTGCAACCGTTGCTAACTGTTTCTTCCAAATCAAAGGGTGACATGAATTACAAAAGAGGACAGACTACACCAGATTTCACACATTTTGGACTGATAGAAAAATCAAGTATAGTTCTGTTCTGGATACCATCATAATTAGTGAGAGGGTCTTGTAGGTAAGGGGAGAGAAGAGGGATATGCTAGGACTATTTCTTCTTACAGAATTGGTATCTTCTGCTTTTTCCAGCTTTCTTATGGGGTCATGTTAAGAAAGAAGGAATTCTATAATCAGTGTTCCAATATCAGAAAGTCAGCTAAAATAGATTGCTTTGCCACTGCAGATCTTCTTATCTATGCAGTAATTTAATATCTACAACAGTTAATGAAATCTGAAGTGATATTTGACATACGTTTTTAAACCAAGGTGAGGGAATATCTTGCTGTCCAAGACTTTTTTCTGTGCTCAAGTGTCCATGGCTATCCTCTGGAAACCATTCAAGATTTTCTTTTTTTTTGGTGTAGCCTTCCCAGTCTAGAACTATATTAAATGAAGGATTGTAAACCTTTCTCAGTAGATGATAGGGAATAGCCAGACTTGTTATCTCTATGATTATTCTTGAATTCTTAAAAGCAACAATAGTAATAATATGGATTGGTCTCCCTCTAATATGATGATTTGGAGGTTTATCTTTACCAAATTATACAAATACAATGGTCTAAAGTTAATTATGCATCTGGGCAACCTGAAGGATGGATAAAGAGTAGCTGCCTGAGCCACACCTGAGTAAGATTGCTGCATGGAAGAATATTTATTGAAGGACTGTCCTAAGTCCAGTGCAGACTTCTTCTTTTAAGTGTACACAACCTATAGCAAGGTCATGTTGTATTTATTCCTTTAGTGTCCTGGGTGGCTCCCCACTGCTGGATGCTCCCACAGCAGTGTCTCCTCAGACATCTGCTGAGGCCTGGAGCAGTCCCTTATTTCACCCCCACGATGTTGTGACCTTACCCATCACCAGATGTTGGCTGAGAGCACAGCAGGAGATGACCTGCCCCCTGCTAGCAATGAAACACATTTAGGTGTACAGCCTTGCTCACCAGGGAGTTGGACACACAACAAGTGCATCTCCTCAGCCACCTCAAGTACCTCAGAGCTTCTTGAAGGGCATGGAGTCGTATTTAAAATGAGTAGCAGCACCCTGGACACAATCCATAACTTAGGCCTAAGTTATGTTCAAGGCCAGTTCAAGCCACAGAAATATACAATCATATCCTTAACCAGCTCTGTTTTTTTGTTTGATGGAACTCACATAATGATGAAGGCCATATAGAGGGCAATACTTTTGCAAGGATCAAAACAGTGGAAACAAGCAATTTTAAGAGCTAAGGATATGACCTTTCCTACCAGCTTCTGGTTGAAGGACTGAAAATATGTTCTTTAGAGCATTTGCAGCATTTCTTGGTTTATTATGGGCTAATGAGGCATGTGTTACCCCTAAACAGCATGAAAAAAACCTCAACCTTCTGCCGTGAAAATTCAACCTTTTCAAGGTTGTCACTAGTCTACAGCCAAAAACATCAGATGCAGAGCTGAAAATAATGAACTATATAAATATACATGTAGTTTCTTCACTTTACCCTCCTGAGTATGCTCCCTAGGTGCTTCATGCTGTGTCAGTTTTCATCTGCTAAAGATCTGTCCTAACACTTGGAAATTAAGAAATGTAGTTCAAAACTTAAGACTTCTTGAATAAGTTTGGAAGTGGTAGAATATAGTACCTGACTGAAGTTGCATAAAAACTTTAAAAAGTGTGTGTTGTATTTATTTTTTCTATTATTTTCCCAAAGAGATTGACTGAATTAATACACATGTTGTTCCTGATGTTCATGAGCATCTTTTTTCAATACTGTTACTCCATTGTGTTCTTTTTCATGTAATTTTTTCAGAACTGAACAAATCCCTATTCTATTTGGTTTTGTTCTTGTATTCTCCTTCATGCTCTACATGTAAAGGAAGAAAAAAAAATACTGCAATATGAAATAGTTAGAATCATAACACTGATAATCCAAAGTCTGTAAACACACTAACCAATAAATCCACCCTCACCCCAGCATGATGTTATTTAGCAATTGATTGCAAAGTTGTTTGTAGGTTGGTTTGTGACTTGTACATTTCAATTTCACCTCACCAGATACTCCTTTCAAACTGATAATAGACAGATTCCTCCTGCCTAGTTCTGCCTCATCTTCAGCTACAGGTCTCCAGTTGATACTTTGGGGTGATACTTTGAGCGTGGCTGCACAAAATGGAACCCGGGTGGAGGCACTGCGGAAAAAAAGCCCTTGGAAAGGTCATTATTTAAATATTTCTCATGTGAGCCTGCCCTCTTCTCCTCCCCAGCTTTACAGCAAGTGTACATGACAATGAAAATATAAAGAAAAGCAATGGCCTGACATTCCAGAATAAGGCAAACCGTAGAAAATCATTGACTTTGGGACTCTTTCTGTGCAAGAATAATCCATAATGATTTTGCACATGTGCAAGGAATGAAAAGACTGTAATCTCACAAACCTGACATAGCTAAGATGAGCTTCAAGCCTTGCTCAGCACACAGAGGCTTCTTGGATCCCAGTGACTGCAGGATGTGAGCGCAGTCATTGGAGTTTAGCAAAGCACGGATGAGAGCTGACTGCATCTGAGTTCTGTTTGTGTGACCCTGCTAAGGCCAGTGCAGCACCAGAGGCTTCCCATCCATGCTGAGTACTCTTCAGATGTCAGGTGAGCTTTCTCTTTGTGGCTGATCCCAATCTAAAGCTACATTTTAGAGGTGATAAAGCACAAAGCCTCCACTTTGTCTTTCAGGATCATGCAAGATTCCTTCAGAATATCCTTCAGAAACACAAAAAAAAGTAGAAAAATCCCCATCAATTACTAATTGGTCTTGTAGCATACTTTTTGGAGAAAATTTGAAGAAAAAGGTCAGTCTAGATGAGAAATAAAGATGCCAAATCTAAATCGTATTTTTAAACTGAAAATCTCTCCCCTCCCAGGGAGATATAAATTCCTACCACAAAGCAGAATAAAAATTTATCAAGGCCAGTTTCTCAGAGTGGGTTTAAAAGGTAGTTTTATTTCTCAGTCAAGTTTTTTGAAGCTTGAATATGCCATTTGTGCTTGTGTTGTAATGGGCAATATAGAAGGATTGAAATGCTTAAAAATTACATGATTATCACTATAATTTAACACTTAGTTAATGAAGGCTTGAACTGTTGCCCATACTGCCATAGTGTAGCTAGCAGGTATCCATACTGAACAGAGTTTACATTTGCAGAAAACTGAGTTAGAAATAAAGGTTAATCCACTGCCATATAAACATTTGATCTTGCAATCATCCCATTAACCTTTCTCATATGCAAGGATTAGGCATAAGTAGCTAGCAAAATACTAACCTTATTTAAAATTGCAGAGCTGTGAGTACCCAACTTTTATTTTTTCACATAGGTGCAAAAGTTTAAAGCTTCCTCTGCAGAGTGATCAAGCCCGAAGTCTCACAGGTTTTGTTAATGTGTTAAAATCATGCTGCAGTCAGCAGTTCAATGAAGCAAACTCAATTAAAAAAAAAAAAAGTTTTTTCATCTCTGTTGACTTGATTTGAATCCTATCCTGACTACAAGAGTGAAGAGGGGTTGGAAAGTTCCTCTGAGTGGGCTCTTTGGCAGACCCTAGCACCAAGAACTCAGGTGAGACTCATCCTCCAGCTGTGGCTGAACCTCCCAGCAGTGCCAGTAGCAGAGAGATCCTCTCTTGGCTGGTCCTAAGGGAGGAGTGGTCATGCCAGGTGTTATGATGTTAACAGCTAGAAGTTTCCCAACTCCAATGTCTTCTCAGTAGTGAGGCCTATCTGCTTCCTGATGGAGGGACTCTGGAGAGCTGCACTGGTGTGGACTTTTCAGCTCTGCAAGATCTCAGTGAAAAATAAATGCAGTCAAGAGGTGCACTGCAAAATCCAGCTCCAGTGCTGAGTGCAGTAGCTTGGATGTCTGCATGTGTGATTACAGAGTTACTGTTTCCAGGCAGAGGGGAGGTCATTAATCACAGGGTCATACAATAATTTAGGTTAAAAGGGGTTTCTGGAGGTCATCTAATCTAACCCCTGCTCAAATAAGACAGAAGTTCAAAACCAGAGCAGCTTGCCCAGTACTTGTAGCTTCTGTGAGAGCTTGGTAGGGAATGGCACACAGAGATGAGTAGTGTGACAGTAGGAAGGTGACACTGAGAATAAGAGCAGATGATGGCTGGGAAGCATGGTCCGAAATTTCTACGTGCTCCACTTTTTGGCAGTCTGTTTCCATCTTCCAACCTTAGAAGAAATCTAGCAATAATTTATTAGCATTTTCTTTAAACACAAGCAAACTTTTTTGGCATGTTACCATGGGAGGTCAGCTTCACTATTTCAGGAGTAGAACATGCCAGGTTGCTAAGGGATGAATTTAAAAACAACAAATAATTTCAACCCTGATAGTGGATTAACCCATAAACTAATACTTGGTTGTATTTTGAATTATAGAGCTAATATATTAGTCAGGTTTAAAAGAAAATATATAGATAATATGCACCTGTGTTTCATGGATTACCTCAATCAACCTTTTTGGCATGAAAATAGAAGCTGTTTGCAAAAGAGGCTTTGGGTCTTCCATGAGCTTGTGCAGCACCTAGCACCTCAGAGCTGCTCAAAAACAAATCCAGAAATACAAAGTTATTTATTGTATTATTTTTTTCTGGTGGTTTTGCCAATCCTTTGTCCCGTGTACTTTTTCAACTCTGAGTTTCAGGAAAAAATAGTTACTCTAGGCTATCCCTAAGGAGATGATGGCAAGGTGAGTTGCCATCACCACTGAGTCTTTGGGCACTTCCAGAAGCCGCTGTGATGAGCAAGACCAGCCCTGCAGCTGCTGCCATTCATGTCCCATTTGGTGTATTACCCCCACAGCCATACAAATGGCTCTGGAAAAACTGACTCCAGGAATGCCAGCACAGACAAAGGCAGCTTGTGCAGCCCACATGGCAGGAGAGCACCAGTGGCTGGTGGCAGAGAGGTGGTGGAGATGCTGCATCACCCCACCACACTGTGACCTCCTGAGCAGCAGTTTCTGGCAAGCCTTGTCACCACTCAGGCACCTGTCAGTGCCACCCATCTCTCTGCATGAGAGGAGATTCCCCTCTGTATGGAAAGCCCATTTTAGTCATGCTCCACCTCCATTTATAATGGTAGTTGAAGCATATGTAAGATGCCACTTTGCTCAAAGATGGAAATCTGCAGTTATGTTTCTTTAAGAGCAGTTATTACCACAGATCATGGTGAAAGTCCTTACCATTGTTATGGTTTCACCAAATGACTCATGTTTATTTCTCCCTTATGGCAGCAGAAATGGCAAAAAGTCTATGTCTTGACATTTTAATGTACCTGGCATAGATGGCAATATATTTGCATTTGCATCTAGCTAATATGCACTTGCTAGACTGCACACTTTATAATCTGCAACAGAAGTTGGCAGCCTCTCCACCTCTCATCTAAGATTTAATGGAAGGTACTGCAGTCTCCTATTAATAGCATCATTTCTCCTAGCTACAGCACATGGGCTACTGAGCATAACATGAGGAATTGCCTCAGTACAGCAGCTCGAAAACATGCCATTGTCATAAACAGAAAATCAGGGATGACAACATAAATGAGCTGAAAACACCTTTTGACTAATTGCACATTTCCATTTGCTTATCTACTTGTTAGTTTGCAAATTTAATTATTTTCCAAAGAGTTTCTAATCATTACTGCAAATTAGTGAGCTACTGTTGCATTACACGTTGTTAGACTGACCTGAGTAGAAGAAGCAGAATTAAATAGCAGAAAATGGTAGAAATTAAAATGGGAAAAGAAATTAGGTTCTCATAACAAGTGTAAGATTACTGCACATTTTCTCATCATTCAGAAATAACAAACTGCAGGAAAACCCTATACGTTAAGATCTCTCCTGAAGGAACAGATGCCCTTATTAGTCACTCTCCCTTGCCTTTTCCCCCCACCAAAAGAAGCAGGCAATAATATATATACTATGGTGAATGTCAATGCTGACATAATCTATAGCACTTAGGTTAGGAACCACCTGATCACATCTTTCTTGTTTATCCAGCCTGTGGTCATTTGTTGGGGATGTCATGCCATGTTTTTAAGGAAATATTGGTCAAATCTGAGCCTTGTCAAGAGCAAGTGGTCCTTGGTAATACATCAGCCAGGCTGAAAGAAGTGTTTTGCAACAGAAATAATATCACATCAGGAAGGCTGGCTCTGAGGCATGAATTAAGTCCCAAGGCCTCTTGGCCAAGCCGGGAGACAAGCAGCTCTGCTATGGTCAGGTGGAGGTGTGGAGGGCAGGAGCTGCCAGCCTGAGCACACGGTGCTGTAGCTCACCACAGTGCCTGTGACACCCCACAGTGCACGGCTTCGGGTGGGTCAGGTGCCAAGCTGGGATCATCTCTGGCCAAAGGTGAAACAGGTGGCCACCCAAAATCACCCATGTAAACCATGCTGCTGCAGGTTCTTCACACTGTCACGACACGCAGTCCCCTGTGGCAGACACTTTTTCTAAAGAATTTTGTAATGTCTACAAAGAAAAATTAGTACATTTTCCCCTCTTTTCTCATTTCAAATTGAATTTTCAGGTCAAAGAAAGGAGAAAGAGCTCTCACATCAAATTCAGCAGATGATTCCTAAAATTAATTTTTGAAGTTACAAAAATAAAATTTCTCAAAAACTGAAGCACTGTGTGTCCTTTCACTTATTTTTGATCTCATCTCTTGGACTGGATCAATAGCAAAAGCAACTGCAGAAAGACTATCCAGAAAGGAAATCTTTAATAAAATACTGGCTCCTATGGTGAGTGCTAATAGGGTTAGGGTGGAGATCATTGACTTTAGGAGCCAGTGAACACAGTGGAGAGAAACTGCTGATGTAGAGGAGAGACAGCCATGCACAGGGGTGAGCTGAGCTAAACACACCTGAAACTCAGTCCACAGTCAATCCTCAACATATTTAAAATGCATTCCCACTGTGTCTCCCCTGGCTGTGTCCTGATTTTGTCATGAGAAAAGTTCATGAAAAAGATGTGATCTTTGAACCAGAAATCTTTCTTTGACCTCACCAGGATTTTATCAGGGAAGAGGTTGGGAGAACTTGATTTACACTGCTGCATGTTCTTCCTGCTGAGCAAGGAAGGAGCCCCATCAAGGCAAACTGCTGATTTCTACCATCAGGTTTGTGTTCATGAGGCTCCATTCACTGATGGCCTAAGGCTGGTGGAGCTGAGGGGGATCCCCTTGGTAGAAAATGCTTTGATGTCTAAATACAGGTAAGACTTTCCTAGAAGCAGATCATCACTTCTCCCTTTTGTAGAAAATGAAGATAATCTGAATTTAATTTCATATGTGAGAAAGCATCAAGGTTTACAGGTGACTGGCTTCTCTGAGGCTGCAGACCTGCCACACTTGAAATATTTTTTAGTGGCTTCAGTTAAACTTAATCTGATTCTTCTACAAATTCAGAGATTATCTTGGATTCCCTTTTGCAAGGGATGCAGCATGTTAGCCTGGCTTCATGTGCACTTTGCTTCCCAGCACCAGAGCCCTCTCCAGCTGTGGGAACCTGACTTTCATTCCCTTTCCTGCACTTCCTGCACATCACTCTTTAACTGTTCTTTTGTTTATTACACCAGATTAAAGAAATAGGCTAATGCTGCAGGATTTCCTGATACAGCCATCCCTGCAGACCAAGCCTGGAGTGCAAAATACTATCTGAAAATTTCCCTTGGTTTTATGCTATTGTTGGGGGTACTTCGGTGCCTAATTTTAAATACAATACAACTGACAGAGAAAGGAGCACAGTCTCAGTGGATTAGATAGTAAATAGAGAGCTGTAGGTAAAATTAGATGTCCTGACAAACCTATATCTTTCTGCAGACCATACAAAAAAGCCATGGAAGTTGATGACCTAGTTGCTCACATCTAATATGTTAATGCTAACATTGTCCTAATCTCATGCTGAGATCCCATACTACTCCTGACAGATTTTTATTTAATTTTATTTTTAAGGCATCCTTTGATGGAAAATATGTCTCTGTAAAAAAACATCCTATTTAGCCTGACTGTTATAATACCTGTGGAAAAATGAAAATCTATCTTCTCTGATGGTGTTTAACTCTCTCTCATTTTCTTTCCTGTAGCCTGTTGTGCTTTTTCACAGAATCATAGAATGGTTTGGCTTGGAAGAGACCTTAAGGGTGATCTTGCTCTTCCAACCCCCCTGCCAAGTGCAGAGACACCTTCCACTAGACAATGTTGCTAGAGGACCCAGCAGGCTGATCTTGAACACCTCCAGGGATGGGATCCACAACTTCCCTGGTCTTCTGTTTCGGCAGAGAGTTGATTATGCCTATGGAGGTGCAGAACTTTTCAATTTTCCTTACCAAGTAGCACCCCATAAATTTCACACCCCTTTGGTGCATTTCTCAGTTCATCACGAGTGCTCTGAAGTACAACCCAACTTCCAGAATGCTCACTGCCTCACTTTCCCTATCCCCTGTCACCCTGCAGAGGGGTGGTGTTTGCCAGCTTCAATCTTGTTCTCAGACCTTTAGAACAAGATGGAAAAATATTCAATTAGATCAGCTCCAGGTGATGGGTGTTTGTTCCTAAAGATCTAAATCCCAGACAGCCACATCAGACACTCTCAGCAAAGCAGGTGTTTTCAGAGCAGGCTTCATCTCTTCTGTTCCTGGCACCTTTCTCCAGACCTGTGACTCCTTCCAGGGGTGTGTGCTGCTGTCCCTTTGGATTTTGGAGGAGGCCAAATGAAGGCCTGGAAGCTCTGCTTGTGATGGTGTGACTGTGGCACACGTTTTCTGCCTTTGGAAGCCTTATCTACAGATCCCTCACCACCATGTCACCTGACATAAACCCACAAGTTTTTGTGTCCTCAGTCTGCACCTGTCCACAGAGCCACCTCCTGAGGGCTTTTGGGGAGGAGGACACCAGGAGCACATGCCACAGCAGGTCATGCAGCCTCCAAGTTATGGCCACAGCCACAGGCTACAGGCCAGGATAATGGCCCATCCCACAGGCTCTGCCCTTGAGCAGAGAGACTCAAGTGACAACCCCAACAGAGCCCAGTCAGATGTTTTGTCACCATCTCCCTTCCCTGAAGCCTGTAAACCTGACACAGGGAAGAATTTGTAAGGGCTTTACCTTGAAGCTTCAGTCAGTGTGAATCTACTACCACCTCCCTAGAACTCTGCTTGATAAATTCTAATGTAATTTACCCTTGCTTTTATTTTTTTCCCCTTTCATGCCTTTCAAATGATGTGCCTCGACACTGGCTCATAGCATGTCAGTACTGCTATTAGGTGACTGCCTAATGAATTTCAAAAGCCTAAAAAGGCTTCCAAGAGACTTCTTTTTTGTTTATAGAGATGAAGAGGCTGATCAGCTTTTCTGGAAAAATAAGATTTTTGAAAAAAATGTCACTGTCAAGCCCTTTTATAACTTATTTGCTTTTTAAACAAAAATAAGCCTTTAAGTAAACTTGTAAGTTGCTACAGTGTGCTGCTTTCAGAGTTGTTTCTTTTTTTTTCAGTATTATTATTAAAGTGAGGAAAGCTGGTGGGTTTTTACCTCAGCAACAGAAGCTACTTTTCCTAAAACTGTAGACATATTCTCCCCCCCAAAAAAAAATTTCCAAGTTAAAAGTTGTGTACCAACAAGAAATAAAAAATATGAATCATAACTCAATTTTTTGTATTTAAATAATTAATCATAATGTGGGCAGAACCAAGAGATTAATTATTTCTTAGTCCATATTTCTGATAAATGTGGTGCATACCTTTCTAAGATGCTATAGCTGTCTTTTCCCCTGGTAATCTTGGGCAAGCCTCTCCACCTAAAACCAGAAATTAATAGAACAGTTCTTTCAATTAGACATATGAAAAATGCATTTCCAAACCAAACCACCACACGAAGCACAGCTTTTAGAGATGGAGAGTGTGTGATCTTAACTCTTGCCACCTTTGCTCATTCAGTTTACATAAATTCAATTCAACATACCAGCTAATGTTGGTCACTGTGCTGCTCCTCCCTGACAGGATTTTCTTTCAGCAGAAGCACCACATGCAGCAGAAGAAGAGGAAGGAGCATAAATTAACACAGGTTTCCAAAAAAAGGCAGGATTTGCAATGCTGTGCTGCATATTTACCTCTGGAGCTCATTTCTTATTTAGGCAGTTTCTCCTACTGGAAACAGGAATTTTCCCTATGGGTTTGCCACTGATTTCCATGGAAGCAGGATCATTTTCCACCTAAAGCATCTCTGCTCTGAGACTATCAGGGAAATAATACTAATGAAGATTTCAATAGAGTAACCAATCATTTATTTTAATTGTGGTATTAAAGTACTGAATGTATAGACAGCATACAGACACAAAGCTAAGGTAAGGACCCAACAGGAGGTCAAATGACCTCTGATAATTAACTGCCTCTCTTTTAAATGGCCAGTCATTTGAAGATCACCCTGTCAGAGAAGAGATGGGGACAAGAGGCAAGGCTTTGATTTGCTAAGTTAAAAGGGGATTAAAAGAAAGTATAGTCATTGCTATTTTGTTACCTTGTAAGCATTCAAGGGTCTCTAGAGATCCCTGTGCCACCATGAAGGAGTTTAGCCTGAGTTAATCCATCTAAGTGAACTGGTGAACACTCTCCTAATCTCCAACATTTATCGGCTTTTGAGAGGGAACAACACAGGGGAGAGATTTAAAACCTCAGATGAGCAAAACCTTGCAAGTGTACCCTTAACCCTGAGCACCTTCTTCTCTTTAGGAAAGTGGCTGCACATTTCCTTTTAATCTCGTTGACATTTTCTAAATCCTATTGTCTTGCACGGAGCCCACAGGTATTACCTGGGAGTTTTTCTGAAGAATATTTGCCCTTGCACAGCACTGCTGACTGTTGAACTTGTGCTAGCTCCACCACCTCCTGTTGTCATCCCCCTTTCAGTATTTCTATTTATGGTTTCTTAGGTGAGAGGCCACTGTTAAATTATCTATTAATTGCTTTCTTTTAGATTATTTTATTTTTAAATCTCACATGCACTCCCAGTAATTTTTCTAATACATACAGCAAACCATCTTTTCTGCCTCTGATTTATTTGATATGATGTCATTAATGTATCTCTAGTATGTGCCTCCTCAGCTGCATTATTCCTGCTCCATATGTGGAGCAGCTCAGGGCTGATGTCACATAGCTGAAGGAAACTTACATTCCCACCTGTGAGCAGGGAATAACTGAGGCTCCTGAACACCCAAAGAATTTCACAAAGATGGCTCAAGTCTAAGAAAGTCCAGCAAGGACTCTGCTGGCACATTTCTTGCCAAGCAGAAAGGCACAGAGCTGAGTTCTGGCAGATTATTTGCTTGTCCTTTTGTCTCCTGCCCATCTTGCCATGATGAGGAACCAGAGTTCCCTGGCTGGGTGACCCATCTGGGCACTTGCTTACTGGGGCCTCCCTGGTTCCCACCTCTGTCAGCCTACATGGCAGAGCTATTGTAGCTAAGCCTTATTTTCCTTCTTTTATTTTTTTCCTTTTTCACACAAAAGCAGTTACATCATCAGTTTTTATATCCAAAACCAAGACAAAGCAAATCCCCAGATTTTGGAGCTCTAAAACTGTCCTTGAAAATATGTTTTCCCCAGTTTCACAAGTAGTAATGAGTTACACTTTCCTATCTGTATCCTAAGCCAGCACTACTGAAACATTCATCAAAAGGATAGCAGGGCAGGGCTTTTCAGCCCACCAGGACATTCCCCTTGGCTATGTACTCAGATTACAGATGTCTACCACAGCACACAGAGTTCACTGGAGTATCATCCAGTTTAAAGAGAATGATGATGGGGGAGAATCCGACAAGAGGAAAAGAAGAGGGCAGTACATTAATGAACTCTCCTAAATCAGCGTGTGTAACCATCTAGCCTCTTCAAAAAGACAGCAATCAGCACCCAGAAAAATAACTCACTACAAAAGAGATGTCTCCTTTTCAGCTGTGGTTATTGCTCTGCCTGCATGGGCATTGTATGCAGTGTACTTAGAGATAACATCTGACACCATTTTTCTTTTCTGTTAAAAAATGTGTATTTTAGTCAATGGAATAGATTTATTCCTTTCCTTGCTTAAATAGGAAATTGTCTTTTAACCAAGATTTCCCTGTCAGCTCAGAAGAAAAGTAATGAACCATTTTTTTGGTGGTTTTTACTTATAAGGGTTGTCAGCAAGCCCTCAATTTCACTATCTGGAATACATTTTCCTGCATTACTTCCCTTTTTTTTAATTGCATTTGTTCTATTTTGCAGCAGTGAGCTGATTTTAGTTTTAATTTGAAACACCAACAAAACCTAGCCCATTCCCAAATATGTATGAGTGTGGTAAATGTAGGAACTGTTTTCCATCCTTCACTTAGAGCAGAAAAAAAATTATGCTGCAACAGGAATTTCAGTAATTAAACGGTACAAGTGATTTTCACAAATATGCTCCTGCTGTGAGACCTTTTGCTGCAGATTAACTTTTACATCCACTTCAGCCAAAAAAAAAAAAACAAACAACTAACAAGCAGCTCAATAACCTCCCTCCCCATTCCACTAAGCTTTTCCTGCAATCTTTATTTTTCTGCACCCAGTCATTGTGGGAAAAGGGACCAGTTGGAAAGAAGTAAGATAAAACATGGTGGAGCATTGGTTCTAATTTTCTGTTTGTGCTCTTGAAAAAGGTTTTGGCACATCCCTGCAGTTTCTGATGTAGATTACTGATTCGTAATGGGACTTTGCAGTAAGATACTCATTTTCCATGTGGTTAAAATTGCTTCCTGATATTTCTCAAAAGAGCACAATGGGGATTAGAAATTGCTGCAGCATCTCATTTGTGGGGATCTGCTGGTGAAGTGTAATTGTTCTGAAGTCATGCATACGCTCTGCCCAAAAGCCAGATTCTGCATGCTGCATGAAAGAGACATCCATATGTCTGATCCCTGAGTGCACTGGAGCCTTCTCTTCCCTCTGCCTATGGCACAGTCCTGGCTGCAGGACACTGGGTGCAGTGAATCAGAGGACAGCCATCATCCCTTATGGACCATGTGCTCAAGGGAATGGATATCTGCTCCCACAGCACACACAGAGCCCACAGCAGAGATAAAATTCAGCTTTATGATGGACCTTCTAATAGTCTCTGCTTATCTTAAGGTCTGATCTGCCAGAGGGAGGTGGAGGCTCTCAGGTGCTGTTTTGGCAGGATGTCCCCTTCTAGGTTTTGGAACTGCTGATTAAAGCTCAAAAATGCAAAGCAAGCAGCCCCCAAAGTCCAGAAAGCACTTGCTCATGGGAAAAAAAACAGATCAAAAATCATTTTTAAAGCCTTATTGAGCCACTCCCATTATTTTGGAAGGGGCAGATCATGATTTTGGAATGCCTCAAGAGAAAAACAGTGAACTCCTGTTCAGGGAAGAAACAGTCTCCTGATCTCCCCACCCAGCACTAGCACAGCCTGGACTATTCCCTGTGCTTCCAGTGGAGCCAGGATTTCACCCACCTCCTCCAGTGTTTCCCTGTGGCATCTTCTCTGTGTATTAACTAAAGGGCATGAGTTCACATTTAGGGAAAATAAATCTTTGGTGTAGCTTTTAGTGGCATAGGAACTGATTAGTAACAAGCTTAAAAAAATAGAAAATCAATTGAAAGATTCAGATAACTCTTCAATGCACTATGTACTGTAAACAGGATATTTATGTAAAATTTTGTTTCAATGCTTTTGATTTAGATTGCTGTAGGCTAGTTTTTTCCTCTTCCTTTCCCTTCCCTTTTTCTTTCTCTTTTCCTTTATTTACTCTTTTTTTAATTCCTTTCTTCTCTTTCACTTTTGTATGGTTTTACTTCTGTTGCTTGAACCATAAGACTGTATAATAATAGGTGTAGAAATAATACATGTTCTGAATTTTCTTCAAACCATGGCTTGTAGATTGAAATGGAAGCACTCTTTTCCTGTTCAACAATAGATGACCTGAACTATGTCAATAGAAGACACCTGACTCTGAGGCAGCCTAGGCAGCATGCATGTCAGATACCAGAAGATCTTCTCCTGTCCCATCAGCACAGCTGCTATTCCTGCATTTCTGGCAGTATCAGGTTCAACATGAGCAGAGACAATGGTTGGTCACACCAGCTACAGAAAGCCACACCACATAATGCCACAGATGCTAGATGTCTGAGGACAAATTCACTGAGGACTACTTGGAGCAAAAATGACACTTCTGGCTCAAAGACTTCCTAATTCTTACATCATTGGACACTAGCAGAGTACTGAGGATACATTTGCCTTGTACTTACTTTCCTAGGCATCTGCTGTGGACCACAAGAAAAGGCAATATTGAGCTAGATGGGCCACTTTTGTGTTTTTTGTTTTTTTTTTTAATGTGCAAGTAGCCAGGCAAAAAGAAAGTTGACTGTCCTCAGAACATGAAGTCTTGAAGTTCCTGGCAGCAGGATCAGGATTGCTGTTTCCCAAATAGCTTGCCATGCAATCCACCCAGAACCCAATCTCCTTGCAACACTGTATGGAGAATTGCAGGATGTTTAGTTTTGATTACAAATGGGAAAGAAAGCAAATATCGAACTCCTCCATGAATCAGAAATATTGCCATCCAGCTGCATTAACTATTCATGACTTTGGTGTGCAGGGAACTTTCTTCCACATTCCTTTGGTGCTCTGCTTTCCAAATTGTGCTAAATGTAGCACGAGTGCTACAGAAACAGCCTCAGAGCAGCATGCCCACACTGCCCAAATATTTTCCTGTTTTCTCCTCTTCTTGACAACAGCAGCATTGCCAGAACCAGCCCAGTTTGGTATACCTGCCCTAGGATCTGTCATTTCACAGAGTTTCTCATTATGAAACAGAGCTAACCATGAAAGACTCTGTATCAAATAAATTGGCTTCATCTGATGGGGCAAATAAGACTGATCTGGGCTTCAAACAACATCTCCAGCGTACTTGGTATCTTGGAGGATATCAGGATTGTCTCCTGGATCACAACATGGGACAGAAAATGCCCCACATTGAGTGGGTAAGAGCTTCTTTTCCAAAGACCATCCACGAGCAGCAGGTGCAGCAATGCAGGAAGAACCTCCTGTGAAATTGAGGAGAGCTGGAGATCTAACTGGGACTTCTTTCAATCTGATTTGAAGTATTTTCATTCAGCTCTTTGTGAGGTATTTTTCAGCCTCTCTTCAGTAAGGCAGATGTCTGCACCGTAAAAAAGAGTGTTGGTAGAAAATAAAATTTTGTTTGAGAAATTCAGATTTGCAGAAAATTTTCTGAAAACAAAATTTTCCAAGAGACTGAGGTCCCGTCTAAGGTCCATGCTGCAGAAGTCCATGCTCTCAAGAACCTAACACTGCTCTCAAGATGAAGCTAATACCGTGCCAGAGGTCTGACCAGGGAGTGTCTTAACCTTGGCATGAAATGTGCATCCACAGCTCCCAAGCCCCTGAATTCTTTGTTGGGAACAGGGAGCAAGTAAAGCAATTAAACTGTGTTATAAGACATTTATAGGAATGATTTCTAAATTACACTTACTAGGTGAAAAAGACTTTTTCTCAGTACCAACCTGGGAAACATCAGAACCATTGGTTGGACCTAAAAGGCTTGGTTCTATGAAGTAATCTACTTATCAGACTTCTGCATCCACTTGAGCATCTCTGGAAGAAGGACAGCTGGACCCTAAACAGATTCTCTGCAAGAACAACATTCCTCTACTTCTGTATGCAACACTAGCTCTGGTGTTCTGTTATCCTCTTCTCCTTTGAGGATGTGTCTTCCTTTTCTTTAAAGCCCTTCCATCTAGTCCTGCTAGCAGAAGGTTATTTCCCCTCTGAATGGACTGCCTCCAGTCCACACCAGCTCCTCTTCCAAAGATGTCTCACATCTCCTGAATTTTCTTTTGCCAAAAATTTGTTTTCAGAATCCTGTTTGGTCCTTCTTTGCATTTAGTACTTAGAGGACTTGTAAGAAAGTCAGCTGCAGCCCTCTCATCCAGTCTTTCTCTTCCTGTGAGGCTGCTAATTGTGTCCCCAGGGGCAGATAAATAAAAGCAAGTTTCCCTAGGTGGGATTCAAACTGTCTATCTTAAATTCAAACTGTCCATCTGGATAGCCATGCCTTTTTTTTTTTTTTAAATACAGTCAGTCTTGCCTAATTTGGAGTCACCTTTCAGAAGCAGTTGCTATTTTGCCAGCTTCCAGATGGTTTCTCTCAGATTATGGTATCTTTACCCACTTGCTGTCCTTCATCCTCATCTTCAGTGCTCCTTTAGGGAGCAGCTAGGAACACCCAGCAGCCACAGTCCATTAGTTCTAGCTTCCTTCCCGAAAATGGTAAATCTCTCTGTGTTGTGCTCATACCTTAAGTCTCCTCATACAAGAACCTTTTAAGTCCAATACTTCCATTTTACTCTTCAAATGAAAGAGTGAAAATTTGCACCTGAGTCCTTGCAGGCAAGGAAAAGCTGTCCCTCATCACACCAGAGACACCACAGTATTCATAATGAGAGCCAGAATGCACCTCCCCTTCAGCTCCTTGGTCCTGCAGGCTGAGAGGGCAGTGTACAGCAACATGGGCACCAGTGTAAGCAAAGCTGTCAAAAGGGGACTGATGGCTCCATGACCTCTTTGCAAACTGCGCCTCAGACAGGGACACCTGAACTTTATCTCTCATGCTGATTGCTTAAAACTGCATGTTTTCAGTGGGTTTTCAGACTCATAGACACAAAAAAAGTGTCACTTCTTTCTTCTCACTCATACATGGTGTCCAGCTTTCATGCTTGCTCACTGGATTACATAGCCCGGCTTGTGGCTGTGTCCTCAGAAGTAGATGGATTTCTGCAAAAAGCCATCTGCAAAAAGCCTTAAACCCATTAAAATCACCATTGACCAAAGAGTAGTTACAAATTTAAATACCTCTGTGAATCTAGACTTTAATTACTGCACTCCTTTCATGACTCACAAAGAAACAGGTGGCAGGAGTCCAATTTATAGGCTCCCTTCTCCAATACATACATGCCTTACAACAATGGATTTATCACCATGGACCTTCATAACTTTGATACCTTATATCTGTCTCTGATGCCTTGATATCTGCTACTGGATTTTCCCAAGGTATGCTGCCTTTTGCTGCTGCTGTCTGCCTTCTTTGGATTTTGGCTGTAACTCAGACCCTTTTCTTTTTCCATATGGTTTTTCTATTACCCTGTCATTAAAACCCAACTGAACTTTCCTGCTGTGCATTTATCAACATGATGAACTTTAGCTAATCCCCAGTAGATTTTCAGGTCTATTTGTCCTCATTCTGTAAAAAAAAAAAAAGAATCCCTGATATTCTGGCACCATCTAAATATGCCAAATAGTGAAGGATGTGGACGACATTTATTCGCAGACTGTTCAGCTCACATGCTGAATTTTCCAGTACCTGCCTGCACATCTGCTAAATTCCTCTGTATGTGTAAATTGGTTTATTACCATTATATCTTTTCTGATTTTCACAGCCCAGAACAAGATGTGAAGGCCAGACCCAGTAAGGACTCCTACATCCACTAAGCAAGAGCTGTTATTTCTAACTTGCTGGTACCTTGTTCCCAGGGAGTGACATCCAGAAGGAGTCGTTCACTGGGGTTAGTGGGAGCCCTGAGCCAGGAACTCAAAAATGTCCATTGAGTGTGCAGACCTAAGGCTAAAATCAGCTTTAGACCTTTCCACAGCTGGGCAGCAGCTGAGGGAGGGGAGACTGACATAAAGCAAATTGACCCTGTTTCAGGTATCCTAATCCTCTTTTTTCTGTTATAGTTAATAAGAAATAGCAATTTATAGTTAATGTGAAATTCTGAAGAGTAGCAAAAACAAGCATGGCACTGAAATGGTGCCTCCTCTTAGCTTTTTTCTTCTTCCCAAAACGTCTATTTGATTTAGGAGTTTGAGTTCCTCCTTGTTCCTTTTCCAGCCTCATGAATGCAGAGGCTTGTATTCCTTCAGGTGCAACAGGAAATAAATGCCAATATTTTCAGCCTTCTTGGTCTTTCAAGTCATAGAACATGTAATTCTACACTCCTGCAATATTATATTTGGCAAGGTCTAAAGTACCATCACAGCCCATAAACTAGAAAAGAAAAAGAATTTGCGATTAGGCATTTCTGAAAGCAGAAGACAACAACACATTTTGGAGGTGCTTAAATTTCACAGCTCTGCCTTTTGAATATTCAGCATAAATTGAGGTCAATTTTACAAAAATCTCTGCTCCATTCACTTCTAATCATTTGGCAAACTAGAATTAAAAGTAAAGTTCACTGGTTTTCAACAACAGCATGTTGCACTATTATCTCATCTTGGTTTAAGCCTCCTGCAACCCAGAATTGTTTCCATTTCTACCACATTCTGTTCATTATTTTTTTTTAACTTCAAAACAGGCAGCAATCTTTTCCAACAGCATTTAATGAAATCTCAAGCAACAAAACATTATTTTTTTTGATGAGTAAGCCTTTTCAGCTATTTAGGACATGCCATGGAGGATCCTAACCGATAAACAGAGTGAGTCTTATGCAAATTTTTGATAACCAAAGCATATTTTGTTGACTTGGCTTAGAAGTGTTGAGTAGATTCACTAGCGAGGTTTCTTCCCAGTTTGAGACCTTTCCATAAGAAACGTTCATTACAGGGAGGGTGGTGACTCCCCCTTGACAAAGGTTTCTGTCCTGTAGCTGTATGCAGACACAGACTGTGCAGACAGACCAAGACTGTGTGGTCTGCAAACTGTTTGGGCCTGAGCCAGCTCTGCTCCAGAACGTGGAAAGCCAGGTTAAAGTGAAACTACATCCAAGCCAATAAAACCTCCTGGGAGCTTTTCTATTTCTGTCACATTCAGGGCCTGAGTTTGCTTCTGTCTGCCTACCCTGGTTCATGAGCAGAAGTGTCCAAGTCTTGGATGTGTCACTCCTTCTAGGAAAAAATTCTTTATGAGCTAAAAGAATCTGCTGCAGAGTTCATGCAATGCTGTGAGCAGAAGGCAAATCTTCACTTCTGACAAACAAATAAGGAAACAGAAACGGCTTATTTGTGTACCCAGACTGCACAGTGAGAACACATCTCACAGTTCCCAGTGCATATCTTGCAGGCTTGCACTACCCTGGGAAATGAGTTGGAAGTTTTTAGCCAAGCATGGTGAATGCAGGAGTCCCAGGCAGGAGAAGGAGGAAACAGGTCACTTTGCTCCTGCTATGTCTTCCTATTAGCAGCACAAATGCAAGGGACAGGGTACCAGCAGGTAATGCCACACTTGGCCTGAGCTGCAGCATCCAGCAGGAGCTGCAGCTGTTTTCTCAGGGAAACAGCCTTGCTGGCTCAGAGATTGCTGCAGTGACCCCCTCCAGCCCTGCCAGGCTGGTCATGGTCTCCAGAAGGACAGTTTCCAATGAATCCATCCAGGTTTCAAACAACAAAGGCTTGATGTGAGGGGAGATATGAGGCTGGAGGAATGCCTGGCTGCCAATAAGGGCAGGCAGCTGCCCAGGGGAGAACTGCAATTTCTACAGGAGCTGCTGGGTAGTAACTAAACATTTGAATCCCCAGTGTAATTGTACCACATCCAGCAGAGTAAAATCCAGGTCATTCCCTCTTGCCTAGTACATTTAAGCCATAAATCCTGTGGAGGAGTTTGCTACCAGGTGACTGTACACAGCATGCTGATCTACACCTGCCACCACACTGGGGATCACAGACCACAGGCAGCTGGGGGTGAGGGCTGCCTGCAGCCCCACAGGGCTCCCACAGACAGCACTGTGCATCCACCAGGCTCTGAAGCAAACAGCCATCCCTGGAGGAGGACATGGCCACTGTGTTGTGAGCAAGCTTTGCCACTTTTTGGCATTCATACACTTGTGACAAACTTCCCATGACAAGCAGGATCGGTGCATTTACACCTGAACACCAGCAATTAAGTTATGCAGCATTTAGTCCAAGCCTTTCTGAAGAGCATTGGCTGCATTACACATTGGCCAGGGCAATGACTGGACACAGACAGAAAAGATAAAGTATCAAATCTAACTCCTGCTCTCTCAGATACCTCGCATGCAACTCCTGCCAGAACTCACTGTAGGAGTAATTAGGGGGTTTGGTCCTTTCTCCTCCTTTTTGTACAGTGAAGGCACATCATCAGAAAAGAAGAATCCATTCTGTCCTTTTAAGACCCCCCTTACCAGCATGACAGCTTTACCAACACCAGTATGGTATCTCTGCTTCTCTTGCAGTTCCTTTTCCTCTATCCTTGGTGTCCATTGCTGCAGCCTCTGTCCCACATAAGGTTATGTCAGAGCCCTGTACAATGCTTAAATACTTCCTTTGCTCTTCAGCCAAACTGGGATGCCAACACTGTGTTTAAATTATTTTTCAGGTTTTTCTACAAATCCTTCATTTAGTTTTCATGCAAGAAGGTCATCAGAGACAGAGCTTGCTCTCAGATATTTTCATTACACACATAATACTTCTGCTGAAGTCCCTGACTGCACAAAATCAGGGCTTGGATGGTAATGCATCCTCAGAGCATACAACTCCCAGTGTACTAGAGAAGGATGATTTTGTGGCTTAGATATTGATCTGAACAAAAGGGTTGCAGTCACACATAGCTGAGCTGGAAAATCCTGGGAGTGCCTGGAGCCACAGGGCACTCCCAAGACAGCAGCTAATGTTCAGTTGTCTCTCCTGGCAACAAAACAGCCACTATACATCACACTACTTAAACATCCCTTGAAGGAAGCATTGTTATGGTCCTTGTAGATCCAGACTGTTGAGATCATGATCACAGGATGCTGTCACAGGGATAATGACAGTGCAGAGGTGGGCACAGAACATCAGAGCTACAGGGAGCAGCAGTGTTGTAATCCTGGGTTCCCTGTGGGAGTCCTGGGTGCCTGGAGCGGGCAGGAGGGCAGGCTGAAGGATGGTGGCCCCTGGGCCAGCTTATCACAGACAAAGATCACACTGCCACCCCTGCTGCCAGCATGCCATGAAAATCTGGATAAGGCTCACAGCAGCAACAGTGAAATTCAGCTCTGGTTGGGACAAAACACCCCCAAACATGGGAGAGGTTGGTCAGTGCTCTGGGTACAAGCCAGGGTACAGTAGCACAGCAGCTGTCAAGTGCAAACCATCTTCCACCTGGAGTAACAGGTGATTGTCTTCTTCCACAGAGGCTCATTTCACCCATTCTAAAGTACTCAAATTATTTTAAATGTTTGGATTTGTTTGGTTTGTGGAGTTTCTTTTTTGAAGAACTATTGATAGCATACCTAGTAAACTTGCCTTCATTCTGCAAGTCTGTTGGAAAGGTGCAGCTGGGCAGCAGAAAAAATTCCCCAGGTAGATTTCAATGCATTCTTGAAAATAAAGACAAAGACCCTCAGCATTAAAAAAGAAGGAAAGAAATAAAATCAGTCATGGTTCCTTTAGCACAATTCATATAACAGCAGAGATATTAGTTAAAAAAACCAGCATCAGCAGAAAAGTGTTCACAACCTAGTGCTGATGATTTAAGAGTAGTCAGGGATTCAGAAGACATTTTAATGTGCCAGCAGCAGGGGGCTTAAAACTACAAAAAAAAATGTGATTTAAAGGGGAAGTTATCAATGTTAAAACATCAGTTTGTGTCTCACTCGCCTTCTGTCTATTTTGCTGTCTCTGTCTCTCACCAGGGAAGTCCAGGAGAAGGAGTAAGGTGGGTATTTTGTCTTTTTTTATTCTCTTTTAACAGAAAAGTGCATCTAAGAGCAAGCACATTCACAGTCAGGCTGAATTCTATTTCTCACTAGACACATAGAATAGTTTGGGTTGGAAGGGACCTTAAAAATCACTAGTTCCACCTTCCCTGCCATGGACAGGGATACCTTCCACTCGATCAGGTTGGTCAAAGCCCCATCCACCTGTCCTTGAAGACTTCCAGGGATGGGGCATCCATAACTTCTCTGGGTAACCTGTGCTAGTGCCCCAACACCCTCATAGTTAGGAATTTCTTCCTAGCATCTGATTTAAATGTCTCCTCTTTTAGTTTTAAATTCTTCCCTCTTGTCCTATTACTTTCCGCCCATGTAAAACATCCCTCCCCCTCCTTTTTAAGCCTTCTTTACACACTGAAAGGCTGCAATAAGGTCTCCCTCAAGACTTCTTTTCTCCAGGATGAACATCCCTGCTCTCACATCTTTCAGACCGCAGTTACCCTGGAAGGGGCAGGTCCGATGTCCTTCACTCTGCGCCAACACAACCGGGTGCTCCTGTTCTCCCTGAGCTAGTGGGCAAAGCAAGCCGAGCAAGCCGCTCTGCTGTTTGCCCCAAGCAGGCGGAATCCCGCGGGCACATCCAGCCGGAGCTCCCAGCGGCGGGGCCTGCAGGTGGTGCTGTGTCCTTGTGGAAAGGCTCCCGCTGCCAGCGCAGCGTCCCGCAGGATGCGCCCGGGCGGGAGCGGCGCTGGCCCCGCGGAGCTGCGGCCGCTGCTGGAGCCGTGAAACATCCTGCGCTCTGGCAATCCGGCTTCCTCTGAATGGGAGCTAGATCCTGCAGTAATAGCGAGAAAAAGCCATCGGCTGCCGACGTGGTGTGGTCGCAGCTTCATTCAGCGGGAGAGCGTTGCCCCTTTGCGGGCGGGGAACGTACGGCCGTGCTTTAGAAGACAGGGCTTTGGGTGCCCCCCGGGTGTTCCCTGGATGGGAAGACAGCCACACTAAATCCCGAGTTACTCCGCTCTCGATAGGCAGTGCCAGGAGGCCACGCACACATAGCCACAGCAGCAGAAGAGCAACATGGTCTAGTGGAAGTTTTCCCCGCTCATGGCAGGGGGTCTGGAACTGGATGATCTTTAAACTCCGTTCCGACCTAAACTATCCTGTGATCCTGTGATTAATTACTTTAGATAAAACTTCCAGGTTTGTAAAAGCTCAGCACACGTCTGCAAATTTTCTGGAGTCTGCCTGACTCCCTAGTGACCCAAAAGTAACTAAAACCTAACCTTTGATTCCTTCTGCAGGACAACTCCAGCAGACAAAAAATGATCTCTTAAAGAACTGTAACTTGGTTCCTTGTTCTGTCCTTGGGACACAACCAGGCCATGCAGCCATCCCAAACACCTATCATTTACCAGAGGTGCAAAGGGCATGATGTGCAAAAGATTCTCACAAATTTCAGAGCATAAATTTCCAGCCTCTTTCACTCGGGCTCTGCACTTTTAAACCACACTACATCTTCTGCAGTGCTTTTCTGCGGCCTTTTAGGGAGAAGGGAAGAGGAGAGAGCAGAGAGCCAGGGAAGTAAGAAGAAAGCAAAAAAATCCCAGCAACCTTTTGTACCAAAAACCTGCCTAGCTGGGAAAGGACTAGAGGCAGGGGAGAGTGGGGGGAAGAAGTGAAAAGAGGAAAAGGATAGACAAGTCCAAAAGCTCTGTGAGGTGAGATAAGGAAACTTGGAGGTAAGTTTGGAGGAAGGAGTGTCAATTTTTTAAGTGCTTTCTGACCTTCATAATCTTATTTGCAGACATGGTTTCATTCTTTCTTTTTGAGACCTCTGGAAGAAATAATTTTCTAAGCAGAAAGACATATTTGGTGTTTCTGACAAGATTTCTCAAAGCCAGCTGAGCTCATGACCTCTCAGTCTAGCATCATAGTCTCTCCACTTGAGGTCTCCTTGATATTTCCTACAATGTCCCTGTACGTACTGCAGCTCAGCAGAACATTCCTTCTCACTGAACAAGGTGTAATGTCTTCCCACCCTGGAGGAATGGGGCTTTTTACAATCAGCAAAAGGAATTTAAGGACCTATGAACTCCTACATTGGAGCTGCTGCACAATTGTCACATAACAATCTTCTTTTCATCTCTTTGCAGCCTTGCCCTTCTCCCCTGTATGTACCCTAAGTGGTAATGATTCAATATCTGAGAAACAACTGAGTAGTACAACAATAGCATTAATGCTATAACAAAAATGTATTTATTTTAAACCTCACCAAAAGCTTGATTAAGACTTGACTATCCCCTGATGTAGGCAACAATCCAGATTAGACATGGTCTGAGACATTACACTGGTATCTTATAGTATGGAAATAAGTTTGCGCTTAATCCAATTAGAGCATCTTAATAAATTGCCACCTGTAAGGTGATCAAAACTTATAGTAATCCAAATGTTAAGTAAAAATAGTTGAATTTAAGCTGCCAACTTTGTCCCCAAACATATCCCTTTTGATCTTGGTGCCACAGATCATTCTGTGGTCTGGCATTAACAGAGCTGCAGAAACCCAGTGCTGAGTTAATTCGTCATTGAGATGACTTTTAGGGGCCTCAGAATTTTCTAACTTCTTGTTTGAAAACTATCTGGAGGTGATGTGAAATATGCATTGACTAACCAGTTATGTGACAGTGTGAAACTGACACAGAAGCACCTTCCCAGTGATGATGAATGATGAAAATGTATCTTAGATCTTGAAATTACCAGAGAAAAGAGTAGTTCTACTTCAGTTTAGGAATTCAATCTTTCTGCAGCTGGGAGGGAGCCAAATGTGCTTGCATTATCACTAAAAATACATTTTTACAAATGTAGGAGGACTTTCAGTTCACATACTTTTCTCCCAGAGGTGGAGTAAGTCTCCAGAGGGCTGAAATCCAGAGCTGACTGGATTCTACCTATCACACTTCCTTACTGCCCTCTGGGAAAGGTTTTATTTTTTTCTCCTTCCCGCTGCTACATTGACCAAAAAGACAATTTTGAGGCCTCTGGGGAGGAAGTGTACAGCCCCAGTTTAAAACAATGAGGTTATGTGGAATCAGTGTAAATAAAGGAATGGGTTACCAGTAAGGTATCTGATACATCCCAAACATTAATGGCAAGGGGCAGAACATTCCCCTACTGAACTTTCAGAACTCCTAGTTCCCAGACATTCTTGGCATGCTATTCATTATCTTTTCATTAGTGCTACTTTCTGGAAGGAATTGTAAAATAATTTATAGTAAAAATGGTGAAGTGATATATCATGATGAGAGCAGAATGTTTATGTGTGAAAGCTCACCCACACTCATAAAGGGTGCTGGAATAAATAACACACACCATCAAATTTAAAAATATGTTTTTAGTAATACAAGTATTATCCCTGCTACCTTCCTATTATAAAAAAAAATTAAAAAGGAAAAGGAAAAAAAATTCCAGGGATGCTTGGACAATAGCAATGTTTGGGAATGCAGTAGATAATAATATCACTACAATCTCCAAGGACAATCTAGTGTCAAGAGTGTAGATCTGAAGGCATGAACAATAGATAAGAATAAGGAACAAAAAGGTAGTGTCCCCCTCTCCAAATGCAGCATTGTAAGGCTGCCCCAGACTACTGCCTGCACCTCTGCAGTAAATTTTAAGCACCCTGTGCTAGCACTGAGGAAGGCTGGCGTGAAATGGTCCATATCCCTGCCTGTAAACTATCCTAATTTCTAAATCACTGTGACTGCAGGGAACGACTGCTGGCTTGTGCTAAGCCCAAACTGTGCTCAGACATTCTCTGGGATGAGTGGATCTGTCTCATTGATCCAGGGAAAAAGCACACAAGGGCCTGTGCTAAGAATTTAACGCCAGGGGCAGTCAAGTTCAAGCACTCAAACAGTTCTCGGTTTAATTTACTATTCTAGATGTAGCCAGTGTGTCTGGGCTTGATAGATGCATTGAGAGGACGATGGTGAAAAATGGGAAAAGGCTCAGAAGAGGGCCACAAAAGAGATTTGATGCCTATAAAACTTAGTGAGATGCTCAAAGAGCTGTATTTATTAATGTTATTTAAGGGATCAAAAGGTGTGAAAGTGATCTACAAGAACCCATATAGAAAAAGGATTTCCTGCAGCTTACTACCCCATACTCCAGGAGTTAAAAACATGCTGATATCCAGAATCTAGATAAATTCAAGTTGTAAATAAGGACATTTTTAAGCATTAGGAGAATTTACTGTGGAGCAAATTAACAAGTGCTCTGGTGGATTCTTCATCATGTGTGATCTTTAATTTTTTTTCAGTATCTTGTGAATACAACAGATGTTTGGGGGGTCATAAGAAAAGAGTATCTGGGTTTCTTTGACTTTCGCACATAAAAAGCCAGTCTATTTTACTGGTGCCTTCTAAACTTGAATTTATGATTTGATGAAAAAGACACTGTCAGTGTCTCTAAAGTGTGAGAAGACTTCCTGCTAAATCTATAAAAAAAAAGAAAAATTCTTACATATGCATTTGTAATTAAAGCTATGTATAATTTTAGCAATTAGCAATGTAGCAATTAAGGCAAAAAATACTGTCCCTTATTGGAGGCAGACACCATCTAGAGTAGAGCTGCTGTAGAACAAAACCACTGTGAAAAACAGATATCATTCTTGATAAAGCTGAAACTAAATGGTCTTAGAGATCTGAATATTTGTATCTGCCCTTTCTGGTTGTCTGAAGAGAGCAACTGCTCTAATTGTCACCTATGTTTCACGGAGAGCACCGGAATTTCCGTGCTAAGGAACTTAGCAGAATTTTTGCCAAAGAGATGTTTTCATATTCCAAACAAACACAAACATAGCATGAGCTAATTGTCATGCTCTACCTTACCCTCAGTTATAAAAATACAAATATGAGCCATATTATTGCTATGTAAACACAACAGTAGCAGAATTTAAAATAAGATTCCTACATGGATGAGAAACTGATGACACAGGCATATGGGTTTCCTTAAAAAATCAACTTATTCATGAGACAAAGGTACAGATGAGAATTCACTTCAGTGGAGCAGAGCTCCTTCCCCGGCCCTTGGGGCTAAGTTCCACTACACATCAAATAGACCTACAATGCCTTATCCCCCTCACAGATATGCTGTAACAAATCTATCTATTCAAAATCTATTTTCCTTTACAGTAAAGAAATTACCTCTATGTGAGCCTTTGCTGGGAAGATAGTTAGGTCATTGTAAGACACACATCTTTTTACACTGACAAATCATTTATCCCACTACCCAAAATACTTTCAAGCCAGAAATTAGCTGCATATGTAATGATCCAGCCTGCAAAACTTGAAATATAAAAATGGGGCGGCAAAGGTAAAATCCCTGCAAATCTTGTGGGTTTGGAATGGTTGGGTTATATTAATTTGGTTATTGGGATTCCTCAGCTTCAAGCAACATCCCTCTGGGAGGAAAGGTACCTGTGATGCTATTCCTGGTTCTGCACATTTCTTATGTACCCTCTGTCCAGCACTCCACAATGATGAAATTCCCCCCACACCCTGCCCTGAGATCAAAAATATTTTAATGCTGTTAAGAGCTTTTTTAAAAATGAGACTCATCAGAAAGTTTACATTTTCTGTTGGTGGAAGGTGTCAGCTTAATGGTTAATTTAGAATAACTAAAAGTCACCTCAGATGACAAATTTTCATCCCCTTATTTTTGAAGCTGCTATTTCACAGAGCTAATCCAGGGTTTATTTCCACGAGTATTCATATTTTTTGTAGTTGAGTGTAATTCACTCAGTCGGTAATTAAATATCTTAATTTATACACACTGACATTGTATTCTTGGTATTGTGTGACTTATACTGTATAGATTGTCTTAATTTGTTTCTTATTCCTTTTTCTAGTTGCAGTAGGTGTTTCAGGACTGCCCATCACCTTCTAATGTTGTATTATGGGGAAAATGATTTCTGATATTTCCTAGATAGTTATTTCAATAACATAAAATGTATACTGAACAGTAGGGAATTAATCTCTCAGGATTAATTTAGCATGAAATGGCTAATGTTTACTAAACTCACAACCTTCTTCCCAGGGATTTCATGCACCCAGATGAGGTTTCCTAATCTACTCTTCTCAGCAAGCAGCCATTAAAGGAATCTAATCCCAAGTGGCACAGTAGAAGTAGTGCTGCAGCATGTTTTTAAAGACATTTTTTGTGCAAGTTCCTAAAACCCAACAAATCCAACTGAAAAACAATATTAAATTACTATCATGTTAGTCAAAGAACAAGCTCCATCAGCCAGGCCAGTGTGAGTCAGCTCCAGAAGAACTTCAGCTCTTCCCTGGGGAGCTCCACCTCATGCAGAGCACCAAATTTTGCAGCTCCTTATAAAAGCACTTTATTTGCATCCAGCAGGACACATTGATGGCCAAACACCTGTATTCCTCCAAAACCTCTCCCTTTCCCAGGATCCATTACATGCACTTTGAAATGTCAGCCACACGACCTTTCTATCTTTCACATCGCCACCGTGCTTCAGAACTTGGGTGTTTTGCTGTAGGCATGACAGCAACCTCCAGGGACACCAAGAGCACCCTCCCACTGCCACTCTAGCCAGGCACTGCTGCTGGCCCCCTGCCCCCACCAGCCTGCATGCCCCTGCAGGCTGTGTGCCAGTGCTGGGAGAGCCACCAGCTCTCTGCATGGCCTGAAACCCAGCCTGAAATATAGGGTTTGCATGTTTGTGGCACCTCAGGGAATTCTAAGTCAAGTTCACCTCTATTGGCTTAAACATCTTCCCCAAGAAAACTTGGATACAGAAACTTTGATGGGGCCATACATTCTTGGACTGTGCAACATTTTATTCTACTTGTTTATTGTATTCATAAATAAAAATGCCTCATTAACTGCACAAATGAATTTCCTCTCCAATTATAGTCACCTTTTATTATATATTTCAATATAGAAAAACAAGTAAGCACTGATATAAAACACTGCAGTCTGTTGAACTCTCTATTTATCTAAAGTATTTTTTAAAGTCCTTCTTTGTAAAGCCTTAAAACATTCAAGTTTATTCTTCTTCAGAAGAAAATCAGTTTTTAAAATCTTCAGCAGACTGGAACATCCATCCTTCTAACTACTAGTAATATAAATTCTGCAAATACAGGACTATTATTCATCACAGAGCTCTCTTAGCTCTGCAGAAATGAAAGAAATATTTTATAAAACCACACACATAACCCACACAAACCCATAACTTGAGAAGACTGGGAGAACCTATGGTAATATCATAGACTTAAATCTGTTTAGAGGGAAGATGCTGTTGGCACATATTGATTTCTGGTATGTTGAGAACAACAGAGCAAGAGCATGGGAGGGGGGCTAAATTTTCCCCAGATCTCAGGATAGTTTCCTTTCAGTATTTCTAGTACTGTTGTAGACATGATCAGTTAAAGACATGAGAGAGGCAACTCTTGACAGGAAGAGATAATCTAATTATTTAAAAATCTTGCTATTAGATCACTGTATTCCCTGTGGCAGTGTCCTCAGGAAAACAAGCTGGTAACTCTTTCCAAGCATTGCTTCCAAGTGTGAGAGTGTGAACCTCTGTTACGCTTCCATGGACAGGGACCAGGCTGGGTGGAAAAACAAGACTTAAAGGCACAAGCCTTTAGTGATATCCTTGTAAAATTAAAACTTACAGCTTCATTCTTACACAGTTACAGTCACTAAACCACAGGGAAGGGAGTGGTCCCATTACAGCCAATATGCATACAGGCATGCTTCATCTTCAACATCTTCTTCAAAGAAGTACCAAACCGGCCTAGACATTAAATCCAAGTTAAGAAGGTCATACCCTGAGTAGTGTCACTAATATGGACATCTGTTGTTGTCCCTCTGCTCTGTGCCAATGGCCATGAGATCACTGGCAGGCTCTGAAGCACTGCCCCTGGCCAGAATGGTGTTACTTGGGGGTGCTCCCTTCCCAGACGTTGGGAAAACTTTAAAAACCAGAATTGCATCATGCAAGGGCCGTGAGGGCTCTGTAACACAAGATGGTGGGATTTGCCCTTCCATCCCTGGGTCTGACAGAAGCCCAGCTTCAACAGCTCTGGAGCCCACTCCCAAAAGTATCAGCTGTTGAACCATTGGGTGAAAGCTGTGGGAACTGTGGATTTGAATATGTGGATGGTACAGGCTTGAACATGCATCTCTGCATTTCTCATGCTTCTGGCCAGCTATGTCCTGCATAGGCTGTCATTTAAAATAACTAATAGAGGTTTTAGTCCTAAAGAGCTGTTTTTTTTTTTTACTTAAACATAAAGATGTGTAATACCTCATTACATGATAGTTAATGGAGAAGTAGAAAAAGAAAACACATTTAAAGGCATCTGCTGAGTGCCATTAGTGATTATTATTCAAGCCTAGACATTATGAGAGAAATTTTCCTCAGCTGAACCTGACTAGTAGTTAATGGAACTGCAACCATTTTGGTCATGTAATTTTAAATGCATTTGTGAAGCTCAAGTGTTAAACTGCAAAGTTTTCTTTGACTGTGAGTGCCCCTGACACCAACACAGTTATATTTCTTCAAATGTCAGTAGGATGGAATTGATGGACAAAAGTGAGATGGACACAAGTTATGCTATCTTATCCCCCAAAGTTTATAGGAATCTTTCCAGCCACTGTACAACATAGTAGAGGAGAAAATTCAATGTTTTCTTTCTTTACAGACTCAGGACAGTAGTGCTAAATTCAATTCACCAGCCAAATCCACCTACCCATTTGCACTATTTTTCTACTCAAGTTATATTTTCTGACATTTTTAGATTTTGCTAAAAATAAAGCTCATCTGAAAGTAGGAATTCTATTTATTTTGAACTTTTTTCATGCTCAGTCCACTGATTTTAAGTAGTTTGGGTACAGCTTTATTAGCATTCTGTGAATTACTTTGTTGTGTGGCAGACTGCAAAAAGACCATTCTGAAGGATGCATTAATAATACTAAAGTTGATACTGTGATGTGATAGTAAAAGGTGGTTTAGACAGTGTAATTTGGGGTAATTATAATTAGCACTAGCCATTTAAAGGTCCCAGCATGTGTGTTGTTAGAGGAGAAATGTTAACCCTAGCGTCTTGGCCAGTCTCCAGCATAAGCAATTCCATTCTTGCTGCAGTAGTTAACTATCCCTTGTAGCTTCAATTAGATATGGCATTCGTCAGTTTCTCTCAGGGAGCTGCTGAGCTGTGTTACTGGCGCTGTTATCCGCCTGCTTCGTTCCAGCCGAGAGGTCCCAGGATTTCAGTTATAAATGAAGTCTTCTCTGCTTGTAAAAGGCTTCTTGAGCGCAGTCTCGGAGCACTGCATAAATCAATAAACAACAGATGCACTTGATATTGTATACTGACTTGAGGGCAGGAGGGAAAAAACCAAAAGCGAGGAATGATACTGGCAGAAAGATAACCCCAGGCTATGAATAAAACATGCACACCTATAACCATGAAGGGTTCACAGAGCAGCAAAAGGGCAAAGGCAGTAACAAAGGGCTTGGTCCTGGGGGAGGAAAACAAATAAAACCCAGAAAAACTGATTTACCATTGAATCAACCACAGAGGATCCAAAGATACTTTACTCTAGATAATTTTAGGAATAGAAATAAGGATAGCTAGTCCCCAGGTTTTCCTCTCTAAAGGCTGAAAGCAAAAAAAAAAGAGATTTAAAAAACAACATGACCAATACCAATGCAACTTTGCATGGTTAAAAGTACTTTATAGCTCCAGTTAGGTGGGATATACCTAAAGAACTGTTTTAAAAAATCTTCCCACAACCTAAGCAAGTATTGCATGTCCATTCCATATCCCAGGGGTGTATTACAGCAAAATAATAATGTGACTACATCCCAAGAGATCTCTAGACAACTATGAATTATAGCCAGGATAAGAATGTGTAGAAAGGATAAGGTATAAGAGCCAAATGTTAAAAATATCACCTTTGTCTGCAAAATGGATTATTCTTCTGAATAATCTGAACTATTTTTCTCTGTCCATCTTTCTTCTACCCTTCTACTTATTCTTTTTTGTGTGTGTGTAATATTAGATTTCCACAAATAGGAACATCCTGTTGTGGTTTTGGATTATATGTAGAAGGAGGAGAGGAACACTTCAAGCACTTCATCTATGAGGTCTAGTTTATGAGGTCTAGCTGTCAGGGTGGTAAGGGATTTGAGTTTGAGGGGTTTGATTTTTTCATTTTCATAAAACTTCATGCTGCTGCAAAAAGCTATTATGCCTATTAAATCATCCTCATCCTCTCAACCTGGCGTTTCTCTGGCTCTTTTTGCCCCAACACTTTACATCCCCATCAGAGTGGCTTTGAATATTTTCATAGTTATCTCCTTCTCCTTTTCCCCCACCCTCACAAAAGTCACATGGTTAACTGTCCCCTCTTGAATCGGAGTTGAAAGATAAGAAATTGAGCTACAGATACAGAAGTTTGAGCTTCATTTTGTTGTTTCCTCTTAATACAAATATTGCTGAGAGGACTTCTTAACCAAGGGGATTCAGCTGAGGTGTATTTGAAATGTATCGTGCTGTGGCACAAACCCTCCAGACCATGAGGGGCAGTTCTGCCATGTTCAGCTGGAGACTTCAGACAGACCCCAAGTGATAGAGGTTCAAAAAATAAGTTTCTGTTAACCTCACAAGACATGCAGTGGGATTCTGATGCAGAATTAGATGTCATTCTGACATACAAATTGTCCAGATTCAAACTCATTAGGTTTAACTTCTATGCAGGAAAATCCCATTTATCACATTTTGTGTGTTTTGAGTATTTCCTCTCTAATTGTATAATTTTCATTTTCATGAAACTTCTCAGGACTGTTTGGTAAATTACAGACCAGGATTTTTAACCTGATGAACAAACTATGACAGCTATGACTATACTTTGTTTCCAGATTATCTCATTTTCAGTTGTGTCTAATATTTGCTTTGTACATTGATACTGGGCATGACCCATTAAACATCCTTGTCTTATGATCCAGCTGAAAGTCATTGCCCATTTAGTACTATAACCCAATCTGAAAGAAAAACTGCTACAGAGAACAAACAGATCTCAAGAAAAAAGCAGAGCCATTCAGAGAAAGGAAGGCAAGTGATGGAAAGCAAAACCTCTGGTTTATTTGTATCTTTTATTGATGCTGACAAGATAAAAATGGTTTGCATTTGACACAATGGAGGGTCAGGCAGGAATTAATCCCCATTGTCTCACCTGATTCCCTTTCACCTAAGTAATTATTCAGAACAATATTTATGGCATCAGGAAGAGAAGACAGCTGGTGGGACTTTGACAGGTCTCCGTACCAGCATACACCACTGAGATTTGGGGAAGTCCTGGCTAATTACTACTGGATCAGGCACTTGTTGGGGGTGCTGGTTATAGCTCTGAACAGTGCAGAAACAAGAAGAAATCAATGACAGTCTTTCTGCATTTTCTGCTTTTCTTGCAATGTTCAAATGCACCTTTTTTGTTCCAGGCTTTCTGCAGTCCTTGATATCCCATTCTCATAAATAATCTCAGCATTGTTTGAGTACAGAGATCAAAAGGACTTTAGGAAAGGAAAGTGCAACCATGGGGAGGAAAAAAAAGAGCTTTCCACCTGGAAAACATGAGAACCCTGGCAGAGAAGGGATGGAGGCAGTTTAGCAGGTAGAACTAGAAATTCTTATGTTTATCTTACAGCACTTTTAGAATCATCTCACCTCCACAGCTCTGAGAGAGGGCCTGTGGCAGACTTAGTGCTGCTGTACTAACTTGGCCTAGAATATAATGCTGGAGGGTGGGATTAAAAGCACAAGGGATGCTGGGTGCTGAAGAGACAGTCTAAGTTTCTTGTGCACACTGTTATACCTCCATCTCCTGAATCCCAATGCAAATCCCAGTTCACAAGTATGGAATACAGCAGCAAGAGCAGAAATCTCTGCTCCAAACTGTGAATATGGACAACCAGGGAGCTCCTGCCTCCCGCAGTAAACTCAGTGCTGGGTGACCCCAGAGCAGCCAGCCTCCAGGATGAGGGGCACACCTGGGCTTCGCAGCCTGGTTTCAACCACAGGTTTCTATTATTCTCAAGAAAGAAAATTAAAGCAGCTGCCATCCACACCCCAGCTGTATTCCCACCCTGTGCTATTTTGGGATGATTGCTGCCAGCATCTCTCAGCTGCCTGGGCTAGCTCTGTGGGCAGCTGTCCTTCTGCAAAAGTGCCACTGAACTGTGCCACTGATTCAGCAGGGAGACAGGCAGGCATGGCACACACCAGGTAGCTCCTGATGTGTTTGGGGCAGTCATGTTCCCAGCAGAGGCAGAGCAGGCCTTGCCTCTCTCTCAATGCAGAGGCACAGGCCTTTGCATTGCTGCTTTTGCTGAAGCATCTCTGCAGCTGGGGTTCAGAAAGTGGCATTTTGCTGCTAAACAGACTTCCTAGCCTGATGCCCAGCAGAACTAAGAACTCTGTCTAGTCAGGACTCCATTGAGTAAGACTGGGTCAGGAAGATAAGAATGTTGTATACACAATGTGGGATGGTTATTGTATTGGCTGCTGCAGGAGGTATTTGGAAAATCCAGTCTTTCAGTGGTGCAGAATTATAATACAAGACAGGAGGTGTTATTCAAAGAAAAGTAACCAAAGAAAGATGCATTGCAGACATCAGCTGAAAAAGAAAGCTCAGTGAAGATATAGTTAATGAAAACCCAGTGGAGACAAACTGCAAAAAAAAAAAAAAAAGTGGAATCACAGAGCCCAAAACTTGAAGCAACTGGAAGGCATGATCCTGTGTGGCAATGAGCAGAAGTTAGAAAGAACAGCAAAAATTGCACTAATAACTGTGGATGGCTGGATTTGGACAGGCAATACTGACCAAGTATAAAGTCTACTGACAGAAAGTTAATCCCTCAAACTGCTTTGAACACATTTGAAACAGGTAGAAGGAGTTTATAAACACCTGACATTTCATATTAGAGGTTCAAGGCATATTTCACCAAGTACTAGACATGTTTGAGCTTTAACACATCATCAAACCACATCCTCACATATACATACATAAGTACAGATATAATAAAACAGGAGGGATCCCCAGTCAAGAAGTCAGTGAAGGCAGATATTGCAGCTCTCCAGTAATGTCTGGCAATATCATCAGAAGATGGAAATATTCTCTCCCAGAAAAAAACCAAAACCAAAACAAAACAAAAACACACAAACAAACAAACACCAAAACCAAGCAAACCTACACTCTGCAAGGAAAAGGAACAATTGTAGTAATCAATTTGAAAGGATTTTTTTGTAATAAAAGCATTTTAAGATCCAATGAAATACCTAGAGGCTTCATTAGAAGGCCCCAGATACATGGTTTTCAACTAGTTACTGTAAGGGAATGTGGAGAGCATGAGCGATTATGCCCCTAGAGAACCAAAAGCAACTTTCTGTAGTTTGGAGGCTAACTTTGAACTGGAGAAACACAGGCAGCCACAACAGGAAGAAATAAAGTGTTTGATTTTACCATTATTGTATGCATCCTATTTGACAGATTTCAAGATTATTAGGGGAAAAGATTTATTTGATCTGCCAGGAGGATTTTCTGCCTCCATGTAGATGGGTCACTTATTTTTGCACTGACAAACATTTTTGTGTGCACTTCTGCCTTTTGCTGTGATCCTGATGTGTAATGTGTGCAGTGCACTACAGTTTGAGTTCATGCCATTCCAGGATAGAGAAAATAAGGAGCAGGTGGAGTGGTTAAGGGAGCTACTAAAAATGGTAAGGGAGAACAAGGGAATAAATATGGAAATTTCCTTATAATGAAAGCTTTCAAGTTTGATTTGTGGACACTTAAATTCATCACAGAATCACAGAATAAGCTGAATTGGAAGGGACCCACAAGGATCATCAAGTCCAACTCCTGGCCCTGCACAGCAACATCTCCAAGGGTCACACCATGGGCCTGAGAACGTTGTCCAAACACTTCTTGAACTCTGTCAGGCTGGTGCTGTGACCACTTCCCTGGGGTCAGTTCCCTGTTCCAGTGCCCAATCATCCTCTGGTGAAGAACTTTTTTCTAGTATCCAACCTAAACCTCCCCTGACACAACTTCAAGCCATTCTCTCAGGTCCTGTCACTGGTCACCACCAGAGAAAAAAAAAAATCAGCTTGAAGGCTTTTGAGTCTTGTAAATTGAATGCCAGTGTACTGACAGTAGGCTGGCTTAATCTGCCTTGTTAGATCCTCTAAGGAGCAGTTTGCAGGTTTACAGAGATACCTTGACCACAAATAGAAAATTTCTGCTTTACAGTATGTATTCATTATGTCCAAGTGGGACAGAATTGCACAGTGCTAAGTCCAGCTCAGGTTGCCAGATGCCCAATTGCAAGGCAGCTGGGTTAGCTGCAGGACTGGAAGTTGAGTGTCTCTCCCTGACAGACATGCATACTGAAGGCTGAAGCATAATTTGACTCAAGGGAGGAGCTTTTGTCTGCAGATAGGATGGAGTTTGGGTCAGATTCACTACTGAAATGAACTCTAAGTGCTTGGAATCAATGTTATTTTAAGGCTGATACTGTCATTGCCTATCCTCTGTTTCACATTTTCTTTTACCAGAAACTTACTGACAGACTAGGGTGGAACTTTTCTAGGTCTCTTTCACACCAGTGATTATGGTTTATGTAGCCTCTGTTTCTCTTCTCTTCTGGGACTAGATGACAATCCAATTTTTATGTTGCTTCTTCAGTGAAGCTGAGAAAATTATGCATTCAAAAAAATTCACTTTCCAAGTAGTTCCACTGGAGGGATCATGACCCTAAATGTATTCATTAGTTCAAATTGTCAACAATTTTCTGTAGCAATTTATTCCTTGACCCTCAAGTGGTCAAGAACTGTCAGCAGATGCAATGTGAGGTTAGCACTTACTGAAATACAGCAGTTAGGCTTCTAGAGGACTTATTTTTTTTTCTGTGCAGTTGTCCGCTGGTTTGAGAGACTTTCTATGGCTTACAATCAATTCCAGCTGTAACAAGATCATTCTGCCTCAAAATGAGAAAACCAGTGGAACCAGAAGTGTTCCAAAACAGAAGGATTATTTTCCTGTCTAGGTCACTGATAAAATGACCTTTAGTTATTAACAAACATTCCCAATGGAAACTGTGAGTCTGAAATCTAAAATTCCAGATTCATATATAGTGACTTAAAATAGAAAATGGGAAACATAAGTTCACTAGAATCTTATATATAAGGATGTCAACAGGTGAACAGCTGATGAGAATATCTCAAAATTTGTCAAGATATTTGGTAAAGACAACCTTATTTAGACAGAAGAGCTGCTGGGCAAAAAATGATTTGTTTTGAAATTGATACATTCTCTTCTCTCCAAGCTCACCATCATGTGAATGTCTAACGAGGGAAAACCAGATCATGATTGTCAGCATCCACAAAAAGACTAATGGACTAATGGACCTTCTCCTTTAGAAGGCTTTCAAAATACAGAGTGATAAATCTAGACGTGATTTTTCTGAGTCTAAGTAGTTGGGTGTGGTTAATTTGACTGGCACCATTCACCTTTTTTCTACATCTTGCTGGGAAGCTGTCTTCATCCTTTTCTACCCATCCTCTGAAATGTATTTCTCTGCTCTCCAAAATGCAGTGCTGGTGTAGGAAGGGCATGAAGACACACGTGGGTGCCTTTTCTGCAGCTCAAATCTGTTCTTCCTCAGGCTATGGAACCACTTCGTATACAGCAATAATAGGCTGCAAACATTACATGTATTCTGACAGCTGTAAAGCCACATTTCTGAGATACAAATTTTTTGTAATTCATATATCTTTTCCCTCCTCCTACATACACACATTTTACCTTTCTGATAGAAAAATGGGCCCTGCAGTCTGTATAAAAGCATTGCTCACTAATGCTTTGTGGCAGGATAACATATGACACATATTCAGCAATCACACCCCCCTGGCATAAAGCAAATCGGGATTCTCAGGAAGGGATAAGGTTAAATTACTCTAATGGCAAACGGAAAAACATCTAAAAGAGAACTAATCTAAAGTGATGGTTAGCCTCTTGCACAGTGAGAGGGATATTTAAGAGTTGCTCACAGAACTGCATGCTTCTCTGATCCTATAAAAGAAGGAACTTCCTTTTGACCAGAAAAACTCAGAAGTCTTTCCCCAACCAAGACTCTCACTGGAGCAGACAGTTGCAGAATGAAGATTTGGTTCTCACTGCATGAGGCAAATAACCCATATAATTCTCTAAGCAAGGCAAGCATGCATGAAGTAAGTAAGCCTCTTCCCAGGATTTAGTTGCTCTCCTAAATTCCTGGAAATGTTGGCGTTTTGTCATCATGTCATAGCAGAGCATAAAGATATGCAGATTTCCAAGCAGTGACCACATCTAATGCTGGAAGTAAATATGAGAGTACATATTATAAAACACCCACATCGCTGCTAATGGCTCCTCTGTATTTTTAGAGAAAACACCAACCCATATTGTTTCAGGTCTATGCTGTTAGTGTACCTATGGACAACGAAAGAATAACCATCATCTCTGGAAAAAAAGAAAGTGCACACAACACCTCCCTGCACAAAACATCCTCGATTTCTAGATCAAACAGATCAAGTTGCTTGTATCCCAGCCATAAGGGCAGTGTTGCCTCAAAGACATTGCTTGGGTAAAATATTAGGATATGACCTAGTGCAAATGTAAATATCCAGGACTACGTGGTTCTCTTCAGATTAAGGATTTTGAACACGTAGACATGTAATTGATTTCACACAGACTCACTATGCTCTCCTATGAATGTAAGAAACAAACGTATACAAAAGTAAACTTCCACAGTTACAGCCATGAAAAAAGTACAGAAAAAACATGAGTTTCACTGATTCTATGCAAGAGAGGAACCAATGAAGATTATCCAGGGTAAGAGACAATTGGAGAATAGTTACTTTAGCATTTATGAATCAATTTGTGACATCACCCGCACACCTACAGAGTTCAATGTATAGAGGTATATATGTCACAAATATAAGTGAAACATTCAGTTTAAAATTTAAAAGTTCTGCACATGAAAACTGACAGGTTGTGTGGGCTTGAGCAGGTTGCAACAGGAAACCTAAGATTTTATTTAATCTGGTCAGAGATGGTTGGTTCATCTGGACTAAGCTAAAAAATAAAATTAGAGCTTAAGAATTAATTTCAAATTTTCTCCACTTCCACCTGAGATAGGTCATCAAAATGAATAATTTCCTATTACATTTCTGGGTGCATTAGGAGTCTGAAATGTAAAAATTGTCACTACTTAGCCTGTAAGTGCCTGATAAGAATAGACAGATATCTCAGGGGCAGCCCCTAAATGAAGCTGCTGGCAGGGAAGGAAAAGGAGTCTGTATAGGAATTTCTCTCTGTCATCCTCGTGGCACTTAGAAAGGTGTTTCAAAGTAGAGGTGGTGTTTTTTCCCTTTCACCTCAGAGAAAAATTAACATCCATTTCCAAGTATTTCATCTTTCATCACAGGTGGTACACTGCTTCTCCCAGTCCCAGGATTCTGTGCTTCCTTGTTCATCTCCAGATGCTCAGGTCACACTATCACCCAGCAAACAGGTTTTCTGGTATGCCTGCCCCTTATAACTAACTTGCTGAAACATACAAACCCAGAGATAAACCTAGGAAAAGAATCCTGACTATTCTGCCCTGTAAGAGTCATGGGGAACAGGAATTTTATTGCAGTGGTGTGGAAATATCTAATTTTAGGAGCTCTAAATTTCCCATAGAAGTATTACAAGATAAAGCTGCACATTACTTGTTATCATAAGGATTTAGCACACCTATTAAATTCTCCACTAATTTAATCCAACCACCCATAGTGAATGCTACAACTTGGTCTGAACATCTGGGGTGGGCCGAGCTATAAAAGTTGACTTACATACAGACTTGAATAGCCTGGTTAGCACCACAGGAGAGCCCAGTTCTGCCCATGGAAAAAAATGCCTGGCTTGCAGTTGCCTGAAGCAGGGGGTGAATACAAGAGTAATTTTGAAAAGTAAAAACAAAAAATCAATTTGCAAAGTAAAAGGCAAGAGGTGTGAAAGAGGAGAGAGCAGCAACAACATCCCTCCCTTCTATACTGGTGCCTCTCCAGGAAGGCAAGGTGCCCCTGCAGTCCCCATCCCCAGCCTGGGCTGGGTCTCACCCAACTCCTACTTTGGTGCATGCATATGGCCAGGCAGGAGCCATTCCAGCCCCAAGGTCAGAAGTGGGGTCTGAGCAGTGCCCACTCACCATTGGCACACTTACAGGCAAAAGGGACTTGGGATTTATGGGTTGTCTTACTCTATGGAGTGCCAAATCACACCTCAAAAGCATTTTCTATCACCATGAGCCTTGCAAGGTACTTGCAATGTCTGTGTTTGCTCATGTAAAAACCATACTGAAGCCCAGCTCTGCCCTGATTGCAGACTTTCTCTTTTGCAGGTAGGTGACACCAGTCTTACCAATGAACTCTTGCCAATAATGCACAGAGTACCTCTCTCTCCACATTCTCATCACCTTTGCCATGCTGTGGGCACCCGTCCTGTCTGTAGCCAAGCTACCTTTGTATGTCCACAGACCTCTGGGTAAGGCAAATGGATCTGTGCTGCATTGACAGCTGGGGATGTCAGGGAGAGAGAGGTTCAGTGATGGTGAGAGACAGGCTTTGGTCTGGAGGGTGTTTGGTGAGGAAAGAAGCGTATGGATGCTTGTCTAGAAAGAGGTGAGAGCTCTTCACACTCCTTCTGCCACAGAGGGCTGGATGGAACCTGTGCCTTGTGAGGATCTACAGGCTCATTTTAATTCAGATGTGAAATGTGATGAAGAGCAACTTTACTCCTCGGCCCCTGTCATGATCCCCCACACTACATTAGCACATGAAAGCAGAGGGAAGGAGAGCTGCCGGAAAGCCAGCAGAGATTGCTTGAACAGTTATGCAGCCTTTCCTGAGACAACAGGGAGAAACTAATGTAGGAAGATTTTCCCAGCAGATAACAAAGGCAATCTGGCCATAAAAAGGTACAGTTCCTACACATTAAAGGCAGTTTACAATTGCAGGCGTTTTCAGCAGCCTTCCACAGATGCAAGGAGTTGCTCATACACTTGAACATGTGTGGAATCAGAGCCCTACTCCTGTTCACAAACCAAACCATAAGCTGGCTGGCATAGGCTTATTTTGTCAGGGTTTGCAAGAGCTTGGCCAGTACCAAGGAAACATTTGGCAGAAAATTTTCTTGTCTGCTGTGCTCTGCATTGGGTCTCAGTTTCTCTATAAGATTCTTTATTTCTTGCCTTTTTATTGCAGCACTGCTCCTAATTTAGGCAAAGAGGTTTTATAAGGAAAGAGAGACTTTATGTGGAAATCTCAAAAAAAATCAGTGAAGTGGAGAAAGTGGTGGGGCAGAAAGCCAGGGCAGTTCCTCATTCCTGTAGAGGTGCAGCAGTGAGAGGCAGGGAGGGCTGGGTGCACTGCTTAAAAGATTTGCTGCTACATCCATGTGAGAAACTGCTCAGCCACCACACTCACTCCTGAGCACTCTCTGCTCCCCACTTGTGATAAGTGGAGGTCTCAGGCTGCTTCCATGCTCTAAGGTGCACCATGGCAAAGCACAGGACACAGGCAAGCTGAGGTCTGCCAAGAGAGCTAAAGGCTGCACCAGCCCAGTGCTAAAAAGCACAAGAGCATCTCTGAGCAGTGCTCCTAAATCAGGCCTCTCCAAAAAGCAATCCTCTGCTTGACTGAGCCCTCCCTTATGCAGGCACCTTCTAGTTCTTCTTCAACTTTTATTTCAATACACAGAGGCTTTTCACATGTGCTTTTAAATAAACATCAGTGGCTGTATATAACAATCCCTATCAGGTGCCTGGTAGGCCAGAATAATTCCTTTGTTGCTTTTTAAAAAAATATTAAAAGCAGAAGCTGTAATGGAGCTGAGAATTGCAAATGCTCAGGCCCTAAAATCCTAACTAAAACACTTGACAATAAGCAGCTCACAATGAATTATTTTACCGTGTGATTATTTTATTGGGGTTTTGTTTCATTTCTACTGAAACTGTTCATGGACCTGTAAGTAATTTTAACATCCAATCTGTTATTTACTGAAATGAATTAAATGCTGTCTTTAGACACAGATAAAGTCTACCTTATACTTACTACTCATTTCATTTCCACTTGCATATCAATACTTTGGGGACTCAGATTTTTTCTTAGTAGAATATTTGCACTGACTCTGTTCAGTTTAAAATGTAAAAAGTGTTTGTAACTAAAACCTGCCAGTTTCCCTGGAATAAAGTTTAAAAATCCTTAAAAAGACTGTAAAAAGCTGTAAAATAATTCCTTCACAGGTTACAGATGAAGACTGTTACCAATCACAGTCTCCACACTTGAAGCCAACAGCTGTCCTGTGTTTGCATAGTGACTTAGAATAAATAAATATTTCTCTGGACAGTGACTCTTGTTCTACTTTCCTGTGCCACTCTTCCAAGTTCCAGCTCCTTCCCTCTCCTTTCAGTCAGCCTTGCATTTCCTCTTCTTGCCCTAAGCTGGATAATTTTTTTTCAGTCGCCCAGACTGAGGAAAGTCTTTGAGCAATCACTGAAAAAGAGTGGGAGTATGTGCTCTTTAGCCTTCAGGGAGAGGAATAGGACATTACTAAAACATAAGGACCAGACAACAGCTATGCAAGCTTATGCTGTCAGGAGGGAATTGGCTTCATCTAAATTTATCCTTTCAGAAGTTTCTGCCTTCTCTAAAACAGTCAGCTGGCATCCGTCTGCAGCCAGCAAGGAGACAAGGCATAGCTGGAGAAGGATTCCTCAGATGCTGGAGAATCAGCATCTGAGACTGGTGGAAAGACTCCCTGTTCCCAAACATGTTTATCTCTCCCCACTGATTTAGAGAAGTCTAGTTTTAGGAGGTCCAGGGTTTGACTGTGGACACAAAGCTGGGGACATCTCTGTTGTCATACTGGGTGAGGTTCCCTTCCACTGTCCCTGATGTATGAGGTAGTAGGACAGGTCCAACCATCCTCCTCAGAGGGTAGTAAAAGAACAGAGTGAGCAGGAAGGGTGGACATTAAAACAGTACTCTGCAGCACTGCCTTTTGCACCCATGCAGATTGCAAAAATCACATTGTCTTGTACCCCACTTCAAGGCCCACTTCAAGGAAGCCAGTGGGCACACAGCCATACAGCTGTGTCTCCTCATGCCCCCAGTCCCCTGTGGAACAGGTGGAGGTCACCTGTCAAAGGTGGTCATCTCCACCCTGCTCACTGGGACATGGGCTTGGCAGCATTCTCTCAACTCTACATTGCCTGCCCATGAGCTGGAGGACAGTCCAGCTGCAACTCAGCCTCAAAACATTCCCTTAGCAAAGAACAAGTTTCCTCTGTCTTCTGGGAAACTGCCTGTAAGGCTCCTCCAAGCTGCCCCTATCCAACCCCACTGGTTAGACCCCAACAGCCTGAGGAGTGGACTGGCACACCTAGGGGTCTTCCCTGTCCTTGAGAAATGCTATCAGCCCAAACCAGGTGTAAACAGAAAGAGGCCAGGCTGAACACTGGGAGGGAAGGCTCTGGCTCCTGACAGCATTTCAGCTGCAGCACTTTGAACAGGCCAACCACCCTGGCATCACCTCCTGGCTGCACATGCCAGCAAGTGTCTTGGGCACTTCCCCAGTGGAGCGGGAAACCTTTGTCTCAGTGTTCTGATAATTGCCATCAGGGCACAAAGAGCTCAGCTCAGGGTACAGGATTTTCAAAGACTCCCTGAGCCATCCTAACCAACATGGTGTCCGACTGCTTCTGCAGCTCCTTCTTCAGAAGAACACTGCTTGTTGTCCAGATATTTGCATTCAGTATGGCAGAAGGAAAAACCTGAAATTTGTCTTCAAATCTCTCAAAGGCTGAAAAGGAGTCACACTTCACCATCTAAGCATTTGGGAGCTGTAAGGCTGTCAGGCAGAGATATCTCCTCCTATCCAGTTGTTGTCATGGGGCTACAGAGGAAGAGTGTTGTATGACATCCTGACCTATTGTCCCATAAAAGCAAAGTTCTCCTCAAATTAACTGCTCCTCTGTGAAAAGCTAGTACCATCACTGTAAACAAAGAAGAAATATGGTCTGACTTTCTCAGCACCAAGTTTTCTCAGACAGCAACCTGAGGAAACATTGATGCTTTTAATCAGTCATCCTGATGGGCCATGCACTGATCAAAGTAAGACTACAGAACATCTCCACTGAAACCCTTCTGTGAAGAAGCTATTTAATCATAAGAGACTGCAGCTCATAAACATTTGAAGGAAGAAAAGATTTGGTGCCTTGCAACTAAATTGTACTAAAGATTAGGGGACCCCAGAATTCTGGAGACAACAATGACTTGAAAGGGAGGTAGAGTGCAGAAATAACCCAGAAATGACTGGGCAAACCATAGCATTCCCACACTGTCTATGACATCACTGGCACTTCATTTCCCGAGGAATTATTAAGACTCAAGGAGTTGCATCCTACTTTCCTGCACCAGCAGAGATGTTTTTTTCCCAGTGGAATGCAGTGTGAATTTCCTCTCTTTCTGAGAAAGACTAGACCTGCTCCAAGGGCTACCTTTGTCCTCACCACAGAGCTGAGTGCAAGCAGTGCCTGGACTTAGGCCTGCACTCCCAGAGCCAGACACAGTTTGGCTAAGATGAATTGATGATACTCAGCTGCAGGTAAGCGTGGGTGTGGATAGTGCTGTGGGCATGCCAGGGACTGCTGGTAGCTCTGTGCACATTTATGTTGCATGGTGAAGTTGGGGACAGAGAACCTTAGGCATAACACAGCCAGTGTGAAGGGAATAAGGTTTTTTCATGGTGCTGTGCTATATCAGAGAGACACCACTTGGGGTAATCTTGGCTGCTCTTCCCCATGTGGCACTATACAGTGTGTACACTTGCTGTCAGGCATGCCTTCACATTTCTGCCTACCCCAGATGCTCACACTACAGGCTTGAACGGATTTTTTAAATACATTTCTGGGTAGTGTAATGTTCCTTCTCTCAGCAACTTCACCACCCAGAATCCAAAGAAAAGGCTGGAGAAACACAGAGGGTAATGGAGTAAAAATACTTGCAATATCATCTACAGTACTTACACTACAGAACTGTGGAGACCATGTGCTATTTTTTAGGAGCACAAAACACTGGAAAACGCATGTGTTTTCCAGTTCCCCACTGCCCAAAGTGGACCATAACTACATGGGAGACACTGGGGTCTTCAGTGGGTGAATCATAGGTTTGGGTCTTGAAGGGAGGTGTCTGGGTTCTGTCCATGACTTTATCAGCCGGCGTACAACAGGTCATGTGCAAGCTTCTCTCTGCTCAGTAACTTCTGTCAGTGAAACACAGATGCTCATCATTTTTAGCAAAACTTTTTCTTACATACTTGTGAATAGCCTGCTCCAAGACCAAGATATTAATGTGATAGCTCTGTTCTGGGAGAGAGATCACTCTGGTGATCCCTCTAGAAAGTGTCTTATCAGTTTTGGGAAAGACTGCTTAGTTTAGGTTTTGTGCACCGTATCTAAGGCAGTACACAAAGAAGAGCAACACAAGGGTTTCAGTGCTGCTTCTGAGATAGCTCATCCACAACCATTTCCTCCCAGAAGCAATGCCACTGCAGCACTGAACAAGAATTTTTGGAAAGGCTTCAGTCCAATGCAGTTTGCAGCTGCTGAATGGCAAGTGACATCCAAGTGAGGACTGCTACCTGCAGTAGCTGACCATGGGGAACCATAGCATCAGTTCAATTTTTTTTCTCCTCGCCCCTCATTCTGCCTCTTGTTATTCAGTATCCAGACATTGAGGTTCTGGATCTGCTGGGATTTTATTTCACATTTTTAAAGAAATCAGGTTTTTGGACTTCTGCCTCTTTGTTGGCTGATGAAGGTGGATGAAGAAGCATGGGATTTTTTGCAGCACGTCAGACAGTGCTGCAAGCCTTTGCTTGGACAGCTGTCACTTGAGGTTGACAATCTGGCAAAGACAGACTTGCACAAACTTCCATATTGTGGTTAAGGCTGTGATGTATTAGAAAAGCTTGATGTTCTCATTTAGTTGGCTTCAGCTTTGCTTACATCCCTGAGATTACACAGATGGCTCTGACTTGCAATCTGCTCCAGGCTGTATCTGTGAATGAGCTCCCAAAGTGGTATCTGTAGAGCTCCCTGATGACTTTGGCATCTTTGATCACCAGGTGCCATCACCTGTCTGCCTTCCCCTGAGCAGGGATGCCTTGCAAGGACAGTTGGGTTTGTTCCTCAGAGAACCCAAAAGGCCATGAGGGATACAACCAGATTTAAAATTTTCAAAGTTGACAAAGATGCTCAGTCAAGCAAACACCATTCATTTCAGCTGGGAGCTGCTATTAAAATCCCAATTCACACTGAACCATCAGGGCTGTTTAAGTAACAAATTATTCTGAAATATACTTTAACATGCTAGGCTCCTAAAATAGAATGTAGCTGGGTTTTTTTACTATAATAAGTCCCTGCATCTTCATATCATTGTGTTGCAAGAAATACACTGAATCCATACTTGCAGTGGTTAAGGCGTTTTTCCACTCTTGGAAACAACACTGTTTTAAATATGGTAGTGCATGAATGCACACGCACGTACAAATAATATTTATATATATATGTGTTCACCCTGATTTTTTAACCCAACCAACTCTAAAATGCTACACCATAAAAAAGCAATCACTAAGCAGACAGAGCTGTACAAAAAAACCTACAGACACTTGGGGATCAGGTGGCACTGATGTGCGCAAGTTAAAACTTTATGTACTATGCAGCATTAGGAGAAGTGTGGGAATAAAAATATGAGAAAAAAAAAAGTAGTTTAAAGATAATGGTGTGTTAGTTTTTGATTTTTAACAAGGTAAAAAACAGTGCCCACATGGACAGAATGGCAAATTGATGTACTAGCCTTTTGTTTCCAAAATAATTGTTTTCTCAAAGAGCGCTAAGGACTTAAATATACAAGTTCTGATAATGCATGAGTATATCTGTATGCACCAGAAACTAGTGGGCGCATCGGTTTTATCATGTATATGATTAGAATCTCTATGGCAAGTCTTGCCAAAACAAAAGAAAAAAAAAATTAAAACATTAACTTGGAGTGATTTTGCTGTTTTGGCACTATCCAAGATAATAAAAAGAACATGAACTGAAAGCTGAGGCCCAACACAACTTAAACCATTCAGACCGTTTTCTTTAGAGCCATGTTGGGCAGTTCAGTAATCCCCCTGCAGGTCCCTCTGAAACGGCATTTGCTCTTCCACCAAGCAACTGACACTTGAATCCTTTTAGGAATTCAAGAGAGCTGCAAAAATCCCAGAGAAGTTGCACCTTATTGCCCACTTTTGAGGCGCCTCATTTCATGTGGTAGTTGTTTCAATGCCCAAGATTCCAGCACACTTCTGTAGGGAGCACACCTATCTGACACAGAAAGGCAGACCACGCTGCTTTGGCACTTTTCTGGATTCCCCTTTTCCCATGCAATCACAGTAAACAATTACTGCAGGGCCTCACGTACCCAGTTAGCAGGAGCAGTGCTGCTGTGTGCCACAAATAACAAACATCCTTTCCACTACTTCTTCAAAGATGTTTGTGTTTGCCACTGATAGACTCTCACTCTGACCCCAGAGACTATGCTGTTGCCTTCAATTTCATGTTTTCTTGACCAAGCCTGCATGTGAGACACAGGTGAGTCTATGATTAGGTTCCCAAAGTTCATGACTCATAGAGAACTCAGAATTATTTAACTACCTTTAAAAAACAAAGTGACTGAAACAGTGACAAAGTAATTTCTACAGTTTGGCTTTCTATTGCAGACCAACTCAGCAACAACATTTGTTTCTCATTAAGTTTCTGTGGTTTATTTTTCTTAGCTCAATGGATAACCAGGCGGAGGAGGGTACAGAAGGGAACTGTAGTCTCTGAATGAATCACAGTCTCAGATATCAAATTGTTATCCTGTACTAAGTCTCCTGCTACACAGACCTCAGCTGTAACAAACTGAAGCCATTGTTTTCAATCTGCAATCCTCCACAGTTATTCCTGTGAAGATGGAATACCATTATAAAATTCCCAGATGGGCTGCTGTAGAGCTGCTGTATTCGTTTATTTTTCTTTTTAAACAGGCCCTTCAGCAGTAAATTTCACAAATAACAAGAACTGAAGTTTCTAAACTGTGAACTGGAGCCAGGTGCTTCTGTGGCAGACAGATGAAGAGGTCAGTCAGCTCTCTCAGCATAGAATCACAAAATTGTTACATTGGAAAAGACCTTTAAGATCCTTGAATCCAACGGTGTCATTAAAGAAGGCGACAAGGCAGGAACTGTTTTCAGCATTCAGAAAAGACTGCTCCTGAAGTTGATAAGCACATATAGCAAGAAGGCAGAACAACACAAAAATCTTCTCTTAGATCATGCTTATTTTCAACACTATTATTCCTTCACTATACTAGACATGGAAAATATCTTACACCAATGGGTAAATCCAGGGTTTGCCTACATGGAATTTCTGTGCACTTAGCTGGAGACTGGAAGTTATCTTATTAGCTAATATGGCAAACTGCATGGATCTGCAGATCTTGCCAATCAAGGTTTATTGCTAAAGGCATTTGAGTCTGCTTGGCCCCAGCTAGTCTGACCTTGAGTTACTTCCAATCTACTTCAGTGCTAGGTTGGTTATTGACGAGAGCCTACTTACAAGAGTGCATAGTGAGAGGAGAAGGGGGAATGTTTTTAAACTGAGAGTAGGTTTAGATCAGATAGGAGGAAAACATTTTTACTGTGAAGGTGATGAGGCACTGGAACAGGTTGCCCAGAGAAGTTCTGAGTACCGCTTTCCTGGAAGTGTTCAAGGCCAGGTTGGATGGGCCTCTGAAGTGGAAGGCGTCCCTGCCCACGGCAGGGGCATTGGAACTAGATGATCTTTAGAGTCCCTTTCTACCCAAACCTCAAAATTCTATGATTCTCTTATTCTATTATATCAGAAACCACTCTAAGTCATGGAGACATGCCTTAAAGCAAGCCACAGACACTGTATTTCACCACCCCCAGCCAAAATATCATTGACTAACTTGGTTAAATTCAGAGAGCTTAAGATCAGAGTTTAAAATTATATTTTTTCTTTCAGGCTCTGTTCTGTTCTAAAACAACATTGTACTAAGGCACTTAACATTCCCTTCCATGCTGAAGGGAACCACCCTGTTCACTGCCTCCCTGTGTGGCTGCACTTCATGCTACGCAAATTTGCTCTTCCTTGTTTGCTTTGGAAACTCACTGGCAGGAAGCCATCTCCAACTGTACAAGGCATCTGGAGCTCAGGCTTTGATTCAGTGAGTTTGTCTCACACTACTCTGGATGAAAAGGGCAGCTCAGTCAAGCAGGTATTTTCTTCTTCAGTTCCCAGTGCCATGGCAGCAGCGTCCTCCTCTTGTTCAAAACATATCATTTAAAGATGCACTTCTTTCAGATTTCTATGAGGAATGCAAAGGGGGAGGCAGTTAAACTCATCTCCCTTACCAAACTCCAGAAAAAAAAAAAAAAAACCAAACCCACAAAAAAAAAAAACAAACCCACAAAAAAAAAAAAAAAACCCCCAAAAAAAAAAAAAAAAAAAAAACAAAACAAAAAAACAACAACAACAACAAAACAACTTGATGCAAAACACTCAAATAATGACATGTAGGAGCTGCACATTTTTTGGGTGGTACTCTTAATTTTTCATTCAATCTCAAGTAGCTGAATCAAAATCAAAAATGCCAAGAATCTAGAAATCATGTTCTTTCATAGCTTGCTACTATCTATTTTTTTTCAGCCTGGTTTCTAAAGGAAAAAAAAAATCTGTAATTTTATTGTATTACACTGTTTGGTCCTGTGTATCCCTGTGTTCCTCACCTCCACTACACCGTCCTCCAACACACTAATTCTCAAATCATTTAGTTATTTCAATCAAATTTGATATGAAGCTCAAAACCACAGTAATACTAAGACCCAACCAGTTTTTATGGGACTAGCCTAACAAGAAAAGGGAGAGATTGTTAAAAACACACTAATCAAGGAGAGGCCCCTGGCATTAGTTCAACCCATCAATCACAGGAAATTGCACCTGATAAATATTATGAATAGCCCACCTCAGAGAATAAACCTCAGATCACTGCTTCTACTTTATTAGACACCTGAGAATCCAGCCATGAGACACAAGTCCTCTGGCGAAGCACGCTTTGCTGCTCCTCCTGCTGCTAGAGCTGCTCACTTGAAAACAAGCATCAAGAAAATTTCTTACTCTTTGACCTCACTGAATTCCAGCATCTGCACCTATCCTTCACTCTTTCAGGCTCATTTCTTTACCTGATGGCAGCTGATAATAGTTAGGCAGGTAGCAAACCAGATGAGGCTCATTTCCTTCCCCAGCACTTACTACTTAATGAGGGACAAACCAGACAAAAAATATTCAACAGAACCTATGTTCACAAGTTCTGCACTCAGATATCCTAAGTAAAGAAAAAGTTCTATATGCTTTTTATGAGTAGGTGGAGCCTTTCCCATTTAATGGTTTGGATTTTTTTACAGGATTTTTCTAAATGAGCATGCCTTTCTGAGAGCAATAACATAATTAAATGTTAAGGAAAGCATTTCCTTTGCCTTTAGCTTTCTGCCATGCATTTTTCATTATTTCTGAGTACCTTACCTAAGACTTGTTTAGTTACTGTCTTCTATTCTCTTGCACATTCTTTGGCTGCTTTTCATGCCTGTTATTTACATTTTGACTTCAAGCCAACCAATCTGTCCTACTCTTAATTCCTGGGAAACTCCAGTGACACAGCTGAGCTTCCCATACAAAGATTTAATTTCTGGGCAGCTCCTGGCTCACTGGGTGCACCTACACTGGCAGTTCAGATCCAAAGTGTGCTTTTGGGGCTGATCTCCTGACTATCTCCTCCACCCATGCTTTTCCTGCCATACCACTATGGCCTCCAATGGGCATCCAGACTGTGGGACAAAGGTAGAAGTAATCCAAAGTAAAAATTCCCAGCAATGTCCCCTGTGTGGCTGTCATTTCCTGAGGACCAACTGTTTTGTTCTACAAATGCATTTTAACACAAACTCTTCCAGTGACAGTACACACCACAGGATGCAAGAGGAGAAATTGTCCTAGAATTTCCGAGGAGCATTTATACAATTTTAAAACATCAGTGTTTAAAACTAACCCAGGTATACCCTCAGAAGGTTTTTGCTGTTCATCTGACTTGTTTGCTGTATATGAGGGTGAGTTTGCTGCTGCTTGAGCCCATTTTGTGACTACATCACTCTCCAAATTCAAGTTCATTAATAATAGTCAGATTTTAATCCAGATGAATGGGATGCAGTCAGTCTGGGAGGGTTAAAGCTATATTGCCTCCAGGGAAATAAAATATAGAAAGCAAAATACAGAGAAAGATTTCAAAACTGAGGTTAGTTTTGTGGCTTGGGAATGTAAAAATGGCACCCTTGTTCCCTGCATCAAATTGACTGGCTGAAAAAAAAAAAAAGGTTGGTCTGGGTTTTTAGTCTGCTTGATCTTGAAGCAACTTGGATGATCACACATCATCAAGTTACACAAAATAATTTAAAAATTACTGTCAGAGGCCAGTGTGATACCAGTACACTACATTACTGTTACACTTGTGGTACATTGAGACCTAAATTCTCTTGACTTCACTATTACTGATTCCGACACTCATTGAACTACAGTGATAACTAAGTAAATAAAATAAATCTCAGTAATTTCTCTGGGTATTCTTTGGTGTGGTGTTTTTATTATTTGTCAATGTGTGATATTTCTGTCCAATGATATTTATGAAGTTACAATGTTGAAGACAAGATATGAAGAGACATCAGCATTCTTCAGTGCTACTGCACAGGAAAAAAACAAACTCCTAAAAGCACTTACTGTGGTTACTTTTCTAAGGTTTATTCTCTTTTATATGGAACTAGAGTCTGTAAATAACAATTCAGAATATCAAATTAATGTTATTAAAAGGAATTACAGAGGCATCTGGGTTACACATTTATCTAACCATATATGAGTTCCCCTTAAAAGGCACTTTACATTTTTGCAAATTGAATTAGACACAATCTCATGGTGTACATTAGCAGGAATTAAACACTGAACTAGTTCCAGAGAAGCCACATTCACCACATGCCCCTCAAACCATTTTATTGGTGAGCATGGAACAGTTTATGTAGGTTCAACATGAGCCATGCATCTTTATTAAGATGAGTGAATTTTACATAAGAAATAAATCACAATTACAGCAAACATGAATTCTCATCATTATCTCACCTTGTCAGCCTGATCTCCCCAGGGGCCCACAAGGTTAGCTCTGGGTTGCCACTGAGCTTCACATAATGTAAAACCTGGGGAGCAAAGACATTTTTATTCATGGCTTCAATCACAATAGCACACAACAGCTATGGCCTGAGAGACAGGGTGATAGCTGCAGGACAGGAACACCACAGGTGCTTCTCCCCAAAGCTGAGCTGAGTTTGGGGCTTACAACAGCTTGGCATAGAGTAGCCACAATTAGTTTGCAGTGACTTAGAGTTTATACTTTCTGTTGTGGCTTTTTTTGTTGTTTGGTTGCTCTAGGGGTGGTTTTGAGGTTTGTTTGTTTTCCAGAAATTATCCGTGTAGTCTATGTTTACAATTCTTAACATCCACCAAGAAGCATGGAAGGGCAAGAAGAACACAGCAGCTGACCTACCCTCCTGCTTTTAACCTTTGGTCACATTCTTACTATAACTATGCTCCAAAGTTTAAAAAACTACAGTTTGATAAGACTGTGAATGTACTGAAGTGAGTGCCTGCCTCCCAGCAGATGACAGCTATTAAGAGAAGGGTAGGGAATTTTTCCATGAAAAAAGTCCCTTGGATATAATTAATGCTCCTTATATTGAAGCCCTCTGTCCCTCCATTCCCATTTATTTGTTTTGCATTGTTCTGGATTGTGAAGAGGTGACCAGTGCAAGGAAATACTTAAGCTGGAAAAAGAAAGGGCACAGAGAAAAGGAGGTTTCAGTCAAGATGTGCTAGTCAAGGTATTACCTGAACTGAAACTGGAAGGTAACAAGAAGAATCTGACATTTAATGTAGCCATAGAAAAATTGCTCCTGGTGTAAATATCAAGGCACACTGGTCAACTTCTTGTTTTAAATCACAGACTACTGCCAAGCTGGCAAAGCTATATGGACTTCCATGATAACAAAACAACATGTGTCAGCATCCACTCACTTTGGTAGAGGCATCTGAAAAAAGTGGAGGTGCAGGCAGGAGAAATTACAGGCATAGTAGAAAAAAAGACAGATACTGATACAGAATAGAGATTTCTTCACCCTAGTCACCCCCTGCAAGACTACAAGAGCTTGAAGGCTTCCCAAGTGCAATAGTTTGTTCCTCGAATGGCAATTTTTCCTTCTAGTGTCTTAAATGTGGACATAAAATATTTGAATGAAGTGGGAATTCTAATAATGTCCTGTCAGACCTGTCTTAAAACCAATGTGGTCAATTCCCTGTTGTTTATCTAAAGGAATTCACATCAACACAAGTCTGACAGCTTTTCCTCCCAAACCTCGTTAATGGGAATCTGCTCCAAATGAGGCCATTCATGCTACACTGCCTCTTACATGGACAGCTTTGAATTTTAAATGCTTCATTCTCCTTTGTATTCTTCCACACTGCAGCCAACATCTTGCCTAAAGAAAGCTATATTCCTGAATTACCAAGCAGATCCTGAGTGATATATCGGGGAAATAGTTAGCTTTGCCCACTCTTTTCAATGAATTAGGTTCATACACGTCTCTTGGTAGCATTTCTCTATAAAATGTAGCTTTCTGAATGTTTTTTTTCCTATCTTTGGACCACTGTTGCTGTATGTTTCTCTGTTCTCCCACTGCTGTTCACTGAATCAACATGTCCATTACTATCAGTAATATACTACTTGCAAAACTACCAGTACTACTTTGAAGCCAGTGGTCTATGTGCACCCAAGAGGTGTAAAATAGGAGGAAAAGCAGAAGCATTTTGCCTTAAGTATCTGTAGTAGTTTCTCTGGACAGCTGTGTGAGTTGTGATTCTCCCTGGATTTCTCCTGGGTTCTCAGCTGGTTCTGTTCTCTTCTGTCACTTTTCTTCTTATGTTTGCAGGTGACAAACCACTGGTTTGCATGAGCCAGAAGCTGATCTGCTGCTGTAGCTGCGTGAAGCTCTGAAGCTCTGCTGCTCCATGTGCTGCCTCTAGACTAGATGCAGAACAAACACTGATGAAAGCTATTTCATAGAGCTCAGGTAGCAGACAGATGTAGCTCCCTGAGGTGTTCCCACCCCATCTTGTCCCCAGTGCTTGTCACCACCTCTCTGCTGAGGCTGGTTAGCAAAAGAAAGCACCAAAATCTTCCCTGATATTTTAAGAAAAAGACAGCTGCTGCTTGGGGGCTGAGTTACATGACCAGGCTTCTCCTGAAGCTCACACGCACTGCTCAGCCATCTCGGTTTTGGGGCAGGCGACCTACAGCAAAGGAACAGGGACAAAGTGCCAGAGAAGGAAGGAAGAAGCAGCACAGATGTCACAGATGAGTGCCATGAACAAACATGAGCGCCCACATGCTCCAGCAGTAACCGAGTTTTTGTCTTAAACTCTCAGGCTGCTGGTACCAAATACAAACTGGTGAATACAAACATGCACTGAAGAAGATTAAGGACCCTTTGTGCAATATCCTGTTACATCCATCCACAGTGAGAGGTGGTCCCCATGCCAGGTAACACCTAAAGAGCTAATTAGGAAACAGATGAAGTCAAGAACTGGTGGGACAGGAAGATGATGCAGCCCTAGTAGACCCTGTCACTAGTGACACAACAAGGACATCCATCCTCAGAGAGATCCATATGGAAAACAAGAAAAAACCTCTTATGAATTGTTCTACAATTGTTCTACAAAACATTGTTCACTATGGTATGTGGGTAGGATTAGGTTCAGAACATGAAAGGCAGAGTACCCATTCCACCTAGAGAGCAGGCACAGGTTAAAAGCAGACTTCTTGGAAACTTCCTTGACCAGAAGTATTCAACCACAATCCAGAATACTCCCTTTTTTGATGAAGGCCATGCAATATCCTGATGTTCTTGAGACAGGGAGATTGCTTGCAAAGCTTGATCTCGTATCTGGGGCAGCCAATAAATTGAACAGAGATTTCTCTTTTTAAATTCTGCATGCATGTAACTCACTTGGTCATAAACTGATATTTAAAAATCACATTCATTTTTTTCAAGTGAAGGGAATGTTTAAAAAGAAATAACAGAAAATGAGGCAGTTTTACTATCAGATTTGCCACATTGGATCCTAGAAAGATAAGAAAGCTGTACTTCCAATTCTAAATATAATGTCATTTGCTAATTCTATTCCAAATGCCATTTATGTTCATTCTTAGTTTTTGACAAAAAACCGGAGCAAAACTTTAAATATTCACTACACATACTATTCTCTACATTACTAGTTTTCAAAATAATGGTGTATTTATAGTGATTTATATCTAACAGTAAATTAAACTATAACTTAGGAAATATGCATAAGCAGTCTTTTTTTACTAAAATAAGCATGCAGAATGCAGGAACTAATCCTTAGAAGCCTACCAAAAGTATGCTGAATTGTCCAAACTTGCAAACAATGGAGTATTACTAGAAATGGAAACATTTTTTATTACTGAAATCTTTAAAAAGAACATTCTGCCACATGAGACACAGGCAATGAGGATGAATGAGCTGTGTAGCTGGACAGAGTGCACATCTATTCTGGATGGTTATTTCAAATGGGAAACAGATAATTTAGACTAATTTTTCCATGGTATAAATCTATTAGCATTAATGGTGTTTTGACTTCTTGTACGAAACTCAAATTTGCTCATATCTTTCAAAGACAGAACCATCTAACTATTTTTTTTGAGGTTGTAAGCTGAGCTAGCAGCATTAGGAAGAATAGGTGTGTAGGTACAAGTTGTCAGGGGCTTTTTCTTCTGAAAAGGAGGAACAAAGTGAACTCTCTTGTGTGCAAGAAAAACAGGAACCATGAGAAAGCAAAGGAGGCCAGATGCTTGCAGCCTTCAGTGAGAAGGCTTCAGTGAGAAGCAAACTGCCCATGGCTAGGGTTGAATTGGTAAGGGTGAGTGAAGTGACTATGGTACATTGTAAGTAAAACAAGGGAGCTGGAAGGAAGAAATGGAAGAGAAAAAAGACTGCTTAGGGAAGGCTGAATGTGTTCAGAGGTAGTAGCTATGCCTGCAGCCCTTGAGGACCAGGATGCCAGTGCAGCAGAGATGTATGTAAAGGCCTTTCCACTTTGGAACAAGGCCAAGCAGCTCCTAGCCCAGGCTGTGCTGGCTGAAATACAGAAATGGGTCTGCAACTGGGCATATCCAAGGAAAATTCTGTATTGAACACAATAGGGAGGATAAAGTAAGCATAATACGAGGTTTTGCTTCCCTAAGAAAAAAAATTCCCCCAAAGCCAGATAATCAGTTACTGAATCTGAAACTTGCTAGGGCTCCAGAATGGGTGCTGCACCCACATTCCTAACAGCAGTCAGGAGGGAGGACTCTCAGAAAGAGAAATGATGGTTTTGAGCAAGTATCTTTCAGCTTGACTACAGGTCCTTCAATCTGTTATACTGTGACTGGCTGGTTTGGATGCTAATGATTCAGAAATTTATAGGACTTCAGCCTAAATTTTCAGCACCTTTGTCCAGCCTGTCACAAAATTAAGAATTTGGGTTTGTAGCAGAAATACCTGTTAGTGTGGATGAATATTTCATTTTTAATAAAGGTAACAGAGGACCTTCAGTTAACGAACCCTTCTGGAACAGCCCTGCAACAGCCCCCCTCAGCCATATGTTTGTTAGTGGGCAGTATTTCACAGAGTCACAGAATGTTTGGGGTTGGAAGGGACCCCTGGAAATCATTTAGTCATTTGCTCCTTAGCAAAAGGACCACAGGCTCTGCAGCAGTTCACTGGAGGCAAGTAGAAACTCTGATGTTTCTTTCAATATAATGTGCTAATAATTCTGACAGATTTTCCCAATTAACTAAAACAATTTCAGGGAACCCAGTGTTAAACTCCCATTTAGATAGCAGCAATGCCAGGTTTCTTTCATCTGCACATTTTTCTAGTCTTTTGAGGAAATTATGTCTGGAATAAGATAACCCCATTAACCACAGTGCTACTTACTCATTTTTCCTGCATCTTTTCCTATGCATGGCTTCTGTCATAAGAAGCATGACCAGTGATAAAAGACAGTTATAGCACAGCATTTATCCAAGGTAATTTTTGGCTGCAATTTTGCTTCCAAACATATAATCTGTGTTCAGACACCTTGCACTGTTTTAGAGCAGACAAAATGGTTCAAGACTATGGAACTGGTAAATGGCTGTAGATAGGTCTAAAGTATATTGTTTTTAAGAAGCTCCTTGCTCAGAATGAAAAATGACACCAGTTATTCAAGTGTGAGCCAAAATAAATCCATTTTTAAATGGTGATGTCTCTCACTGAATAAAAATTGAAGGACCATACTCTGACAACGGAGAACAGCCACCTACTTATGGCATGTCAGGACAGCAATAAGTGACTCACTCACCCACCTACATTCCAAGGACACCAGGGCCCGATGTCTCTATCACAAAGTTGTCACAACACTGAATTTAGACAAACAGTTTTTCCTACTGCCCACAGTCTGTACAGTACTTACCGCTTGCTCACTTTTCCAGGTCATCAATTCCTAAAATACCTCAAGGTGAAAATGAGTGGGAGTGACCCTACACAAACACTTCCCTTTTATTAGTATGCCTATACTAATATTTGCTTTAAAATCTGTTTGTTGATAAATGCTAATTAAATACCAGTTCAAAGCTTTATTTTGACCTTCTCCTGGGTCTTTTGGACTCCTTAATTTGCAGGGCTAACAACAAATCCCACCCACAGTTTTATGTAAGGTGAATAAAACCACCACTAGAGGGAAAAAAATAAAAGAGAGAGAATTTTATATGGTGGAAAGAAAGTGGAGAGAAACATCTGGAGCAGAGAGATGAGTTCCCAGCTGTGCCACAATTTGTTGAGGATGTGAAAATTAAATACAGCAGTGACTTTTTTGTGTAATGGTCAATGAGCTGCAAAGAATATTTTATCTGCAAAGAGACTCAAGGACTAGTTTGTCCAGCAAAAGATCAGCAAATGCTTCCTGAGCTTTCTTTATTCTTTCAGAGGCAGGTATCTGCCAGGAGTTAGTGCGCTACCTAATTCTGCTGAGTATTACATGGACGTGAGAATTAGGGTGAAAGTTGTCTGCAGTTGTCTTTGTTCACTGTGTGGACAAAGGAAATTAGGTGAAGAATAGAATATAAATGAAAGACATAAAACTCATGGGTTAAACAGAAGTGTGAAAGGATAGAAATTCAGCCTCAGAGGTTACTTGTATAATAATCAATAAAATACGCCAGTGCCCAATCTCTGCAGGCTATTAGGACAGCAGTATTCACTTCTGAAGAGCTAAACTGTCTCTTTCATAATGCCCTCCAAAAAATCTGGTCTACATTATGCACCAAACCATTGGCCAAATATTACCTGAAAGACTGGTAAATGGCACCAACCAAAACTATATTTGGGACCAAAAACTGAGCTAAAAATTAAGCATTCCAGGTGATTATATGCCCACGGTTTATTTCTGCTTTGTTTTTAAGCACGGAGGAGTCAAGGAAGACAGAGTTCTGTACCAGGGATTGCATCAGTCAAACTGAGTCATGTGATATTTACATAACATATTCTCATATAAGTTCCCAGTTTCCCAGAAAAACCTCATAGCTTCATACACACCTGCTAAAAGGCAGGATGTCAGGCCTGGCAGTCAGTGACCACTATGTCATGACAATAGATCAACCCTCTTTTCTGTAGCACTCTCTACTTTTTGGGTTCTTAGATCCTCACTCACATGTTAAATCCTCAGTATACCAGCACAAGTGTAACCCCACAGGCTCACTCTGCATGCACAGAAGCTCCTCTGTCCCTCTGTCAGGGTGAGACATCTCTTCCGTCCTAAATCAGCTCCTTTGTGGTGAATGGTTTCTTAGCACTGAAGCTGGAGGGAAATTCTTCAGCTCCAGTAGCATTGTCTAAATTGTTGATCATTTCAGTATAAACAGGCACCAGCAGTGGAACTGCAGCTCGAGTCTGGGTGCCTCCTCTTGCCACTATTCCCCCACTGACATAGCTTTGGAATCTGAAGAGGGATTAGGTGGTTTTCACTGGTTTTAGGGAGAGAACAAATAAGTGCTGTAGGATTTGAACCAGTTTGTTCTGTAAATGAGAGATGATGAAAATTAATAATCCTTAAGCCCCCAAATACTCAGATTGTGTTATTATTTGAGAATATCAGTTTTCATATAAATACTAAAGCAGGAATTTAGAGCTGATTGCATGAAAATAAGTTCCAACATTCCAAATACTAGATGACAAAAAATAGACACAAATGTGCTATTTTTCTTTTGTACATTATGGGAGCTTAGGGAACAAAAAGATTGGCTTTTATATGCCTTGCATTAGCAGTCTAATACAAAAATGCTCATATCTAGGAAATAGGAAAATAATTTTCTAAGGGGAGGTAGGAGGTACCAAAATGTGTGTGGAGAATGTGACAGAAAAAGATCAGAGTACACAGAATAAATGGTGGTGAGGTGAAATTCAAAAATATGGCTAAGTTTGAGAAAATGATAGAGGCCAAAGCAGGAGAGTGAGAGAGGAAGAGGGCAGAGAGCCAAGGCCATGGTATGAGTTTAGGAGATATTCTTATTAACCTCTGAAGTGCAGAAAGCTAAATTTATGGCAAGTACTGTATGAGGTAGCTTGGTGTTGATAGGCTACATTTGGGTACAGTGTTCATACTCCAGTTGCACATTATACTGAGAAAACTCCACTTCTGCTGATAGAACTTGTTGCAGACCTTTTGAGAAAAAAAAATCATTCTGTAAAAGAGCACTTTTGCTGATATGTCTTAATCCGTACTAGAGGTTCTGCTGGCACAGCTGTGCGGGCTGCAGATCACACTTCAGCACTCCCCTGATTGAAGCACATACCTTGCAACAGTTTGTCATGCTGCTGGCCAAGGGCTGTGTTAGGAAAAAGAGGAGCAGGAAAGGAGGGTCAGAAAGCAGAAGAGCAGAGAGATTTTCATGTTGTAACCAAGCAGAGAGTAATAGTGGATTAAAAAATCAACAAATTAAGAATAAACAGAATAAACAGTACTCACCAGGGTTTGTTTTGTTTTGTTTTGTTTTTAATCTGTATTTCATTCCTGTGTTAGCTATCTGGTGTTTTGTTGAAAGAGAATTATAAACTATATCCTTTCTTAATGTGAAAACATAGTAGCCTGTAAACTTGAATGGCAGCCTGTGGCTGTTGAATGCATAGGTCTTTAAAAATTGTGGGCTAGTGCTTGATTACACATAAAAAAATCCTTTATTTTGATCAAAACATTGTGTTGCCAATGCAATTCTCCTCCACCCTTGAAATTTATTATGCTGGCTGCTCTTCAGACTTCTCCTAACTACTGTTGATACACCACCCTTTCACTGGCATTCTTTCTGGTTTCCCACATCTTATTTATTTAAAACATTAGTTATCTCAAGTCCACTGCTTTTCTTGCAAGCAAGGCATACAGGAGCTTGAATTGCAGTATGAAATAATAGCCTTTGCTTAATGACTGTAACTAAATTACTAGAAGAAAGCAATAGCCTACAGAAATATCTCAGATTACAATATCATCACTACACCCAGCAGATTACCATATCTCTGTACAACAACAAAAGTCACCCTGTACACTTTGCAGAGATCAGTCCAGTGTGTGTCCACACAGACTGTGTATGCATACAATGGGTGCACATATGTGTGCTTACATTGTGCACATATGGTAAGTGCTGTATATTATATATAGAGCCTATTTATGGTCACTCTCATTCAGGTAGGGATTAGTAGTGTTACCTGATAATATAAACCCACAGACAATAAAAACCTGTTTAAATTAAGGCCATCAGGGAAGAATAAGTAGGGAAAGGAAAGGAAAGGAAAGGAACATGGATCACTGACACAGCTGACAAAGCAGAAGCAACAATTTCCCAAGTCAATAAACCAGCACAGCACCATGGAAGCACTGTTATGGGGAACTGGTTGGAACTTTCAGCTTCTGGACAACAGGGTGGAAGGAATATCAATTTTTTCCACCACTGAGAGTTACGTCCAGATCAGAAGAGAGCCAGCACTAATCCTCTGTTTTTCCAAACTCAGCAAAAGCTAGTTGGTTATAAAAAGCCTTCCCTCCCATTTTAATATACTGTCTTATATAAAAGTCTTATACAGTCTTAATATTTACTGCATTAGTGAATGCTGAATTCGAAGTCATCTTTCAGCTGTTTCTGTGATATACATTCTCTGGTATAACTGATGGTTACATACACTCTGCTGTCATACAGCCTTGACTAGCTATTGCTTGCTCCATCAGAGAGGTCTACAGAACAGTCACTACACACAGAGGATTACACTAGGAAAAAGACCCAAACAAACCACCAAAAACTAAATAATGAGTCTCTCTGAATCTTTATAGGTTTTTAATCTGTTGGGAAATTTTAGGGAATTTGTCAGTTAGAATTGGTCTCTCTACCCACTTCAGTATAAGTCAGACCAGATCTATTCTAGCACTGCAGAAACACCTGGTTAGATAGTTGATAAAAGCAAGTCTCCAATGAAGTTCATTAGTTTTAGTAGGTCAAAAGGATGAGTTATTCTTATGGTCAGTGGCATATAATATAAACAGAGACAGTAAGTTTGACAGACAGTACAAAGTTCTTAAAGTATGTAGCAAACAACTGTATGTTTGGATCTTGGCATTCAGACATGAATTTGAACACAAGGATTAAAAATGGGACTAGTCAGAAGCTTGTGTTGCTCTACTACAAGTAATTTTCTACTCTGGACTATATTATTTTATAGATAGTCTGAACTATCTATTTTATAGATAGTCTGGACTATATTATTTTATAGATAGTCCCAAATCATTGCTTGACTTGAAATATTTTTCAGGATGCAAATTACTAAAATACTGCATTTGCCAGTTTCTCTGGTGATACTATTAAACATATTAAGAAGCCTGCAAGCTTCCAGAGCGGCTAGAATGGCCCCGGCTACCAAGATGAGTGCTGCAGAGTCAGGAATCCCAGACATTAGGGCATCCCTTACTGCCGGAAAAGCAGACTGGGCAAACCCTGCCTTAAGCAGTATAACAAGACTCCTGACAAACCCAGCAGGTACCACTGAAAATGCTGCCTTAATTTCAGGAAAAACTCTCCAGGCTACTAGATTTCCAACAAAGCAGTCAGGCTCAATGAACCAGATTTTTTTCCAATCAGTTCTACTTACAGATGAGTTCCCCAAAGGCAAGAAAGTCACCCTTTCACTCTCCTGAGGTTTTTTTTTTCCTTTTCTTTTCAAATCTGGTTGTTCACAGCCCATTTACACCATTATGTAGTAAGCCTGGCCATTCTGAGTCAGCTTTAGGCAAGACACAATCAATCAGTGCTGCCCTAGACCTGCAGCAGACTGAAAGCAGCACTCGACTTCCCAGAAGGAGTAAGAGCCTGCAGCTACTTCTTTGCATCTGAGATGAATGGAAGTCTTGTTTTGTCGTGCAGGGTCACAAAATCCAGAGGCAAATCTGACTCTAGTGACTAGCCAGCAAGAAAACATTGGCTTGCACAACTTTCTCTTCAAGCAATCCTGACTAACAACCAAATATTTAAAGAGCCTCAGCTTCCCTTTGTTAATTCTCCAGCAAAGGCATAGCTAGCTCTCCTCAGACAAATTCTTGTAAAAATTCATTCAAGCATCTTTAATTAGCTTTTTGGGGCAAAGTTTTTTTAAGAAATCTAGATTTAGCAAAATATAAGCATGATGAGTCATTAAATATCTCTTAATTTGAAGAGACACCCAATATCCTGAGTCAGTATTTTCTTTCTAGAGAGAAGTGAAACATAACTCCACACATACAGGAAATCCCACAGCAGCTCCTATACAAAGAGAATCACTTCCAAGTGCTTGGTGTTAAAAATTACCAGGATTTTAAAAAGTCATAGAATTGCTTTAAGAATCACAGTATTTCCAAAAACATTAAGTCTTTTTATATTCTCTTCTTTATTTTCTGCTTCTTTTTTCCAACCATGTTTTTTTGCCTTAGCAAGCTGAGATTGTTGTAAGATCCCATTATGCAAGGATATTCAGCTTTAAGAACAGCAATAAGTACTGTGAGACTCACCATGAAATAGCAAGAGCTGGCAGCACCACAGTAAGGATATTAACTTTCATTTCCTCACAAACTGCAGTTTCTATAAATAGCATGTCTGCTTTGACTCCTACAGTTAATTACATAGGTTTTCCTGCATTTCCTCTTCTGCAGTGTCCCTGTGTATGAGGATGTTAGTTGATGGACTGAAGCAATACTTATGGATTTCCCCCTGTAAATGCCTTGGACATTAAAAAAAAAAAACATTTCTGCGAGTGGGGAGGTTAAGTAGGTAAAGAACTGTTCCTGATTTCCCACTGCTTAAGGGCATAACTTGCCACTGTGTATTGTAATTTTTGGCTGGTGTGCCAGGCACAGCTGAGTGGCCACAGGATTCTTACATGGCTGGGGTTTCTCCTGCACTCGTCTTGTATAGTGGATGCCCCATCCAATTCAACCTTGTCTTTTACAGTGGAGTGTTGGTTGTTCTGCTGTGGACTGGCTCGGGCAAGAAATTAAGGAGCAAGTTTACTTTGCCTAGCTTTGGATACCACCAAGGAAACGCTTTCCTCTGCACTAATCACTTATGACTTCTACAGTCAGTGGAAAATGAAGTGCTTTTTTGAGCATGGGCTTCACTAATCCATTTACCTACTGACACATTTTGGGATACTCTTGGTGTCCTAGAAGCGGCAGTCTTTCTCCACCAACCGTGGCAGCACTTTTTCAGTTATTTGAGATTACTAGAGGAAATTTCCAGATCTGAAAGCTCTAAATGTTGATCAATGGCTCTGTATAGCTATTCCTTACATCTCAAATATTACTAGTTATTAAGCCTTTGCAAAGTGGTATTTTTCACTAGCACCATGACTACAAGCTAACTACAGATACCTGAATGCTTTATGTCTTTAATTTACAGCTGTCCTACAACTTGACTAGCTTTTTATCTAGTTTATTATACAGTACTATCAATTTCCAAACCTGCCATTCCTGAGGCTTAACAGGCCAGTTGGCTCATTTGCCAGGGGTCTGCAGGCAAACAGGGTCATAGAACGGACATGCCTGTTCAGGTGGTAGAGGAAAGGACATGGCAGCCCCTCTACTCTGTGAACAGGCTTCTTTCCACAAGAGACACCAATCAAGGCATGCAGTTCACAGTGTTGTAGCCTTCTTCCCCCTCCAGCCCCTTACACACCAGACAGCCTCTATGAATCCCTCATCAGACTGAACAGCTGGGTGTGGTGGAGCAGATCCTGCAACATGTAACCTGGCAGGATGCAAGATGCAGGTGGCCTTGGGGCATGGTAGATGGGAAAAACATTTCAGTGAAAAGTATGCAGAATGTGAGAGGCTTGCTAGGTAGCACTCTTCCAAAAGATAAAAGCTGTTCAGTAATGTCTTGCCATTGCACTGAAAAGCAGGGCTGCTCAGGCCCTGAACAAGATTGACTTCCCTTAGTGCTGCAACACTGAACACGCCTCTGCCGCTTTGTCACACGGCTCCTGCTCACCCTGGGACACAAACCTCCCTTCTCTCCCTGTTGAAAAACAAAGGAGTGGGATTTCTCTGGATGTAGACAGAGTGGTTCTCAAAGGCTCTATGTCCAGTGGAGGCCAGTGGAGGTCAGTGGGAGATAGTGTCCCCCAGGGCTCTGTGTTGGGACCAATATTCTTCAATATCTTCATCAATTACATGGATAGTGAGACTGAGTTGCCAAGGTGACACGAAGTTGCGCGGTACAGTTGACAGGACTGAAGGAGGGGATGCCATCCTGAGAGACCTGGAAAACCTTGAGAAGTGGGCCTACAAGAACCTCATGAGGTTCAACAAGACCAAGTGAAAGGTACTACATCAGGATCAGAGCAATCCCAGAGATAAGTACAGACTGGGAGAACTTTATTGAAAGCCCTGCAGAGAATGACTTGGGGGTTCTGGTGGAGGAAAAACTGGACATGACCTGTCAATATGCACCTGCAGCCACAAGTCAACCACATTATGGGCTGAACCAAAGGAGGTGTGGCCAGCAGGTCAAGGGCGGTGACTCTGCCCCTCTACTCCACTCCTGTGAGACCCCACCTGGAGGACTGTGTCCAGCTCTGGAGTGAGTCCTCTGCACAAGAAAGACAAAGTCCCTACTTGCTTGAACAGGAACAGAGGAGGGCGTGAAGATGATCAGACGGCCGGAGCATCTCTTCTAAAAAGTCAGGATGAGACAGTTGGGGTTGATCAGTCTGGAGAAAAGAATGCTCAGGGGAAACCTCATTGGATTCTTCCACTACTTAAAGGGGGTTTATAAAAAAGAGGGACAGTAACTTTTTACATGGGTAGATATTGAAAGAACATGGGGTAATGGTTCTAAACTAAAAAACAAGAGATTAGGTGTTAGGAAGAAATTCTTTACTCAGAAGTGCTGGGACAGGCTGTCCAGAGAAGCTGTGGATGCCCCATCCCTGGCAGGATGCTCAAGATCAATTTGGATGGGACTCTGAGCAACCTCTTCTTGTGGGTGGCATCCCTGCCCATGACGGTGAGATTAGAACTAGATGATCTTTAAGGTCCCTTCCAACCCAAGCCACTCTATGATTCTATGAGACTGCTTGTGGTGTATATATACACAAACACACAGACATATATAGCTTCTGTATGTGCATGTGCATGTCTGTGTGTATCTACATATCTCCAGCAGACTAGAAGGAAATGAGGAATAATGCCATTTTGGCTGCTGTCTCGCCTCATCAAATTCTGGCATTTTCAGCAGGCTGTTCACACTGAAAGCCTCTTGCCTTCTTTCTGCTTGTTCAAAACATGTATGCCTGTCCCCTTTACAGGAAGCCAGATGGGATACATCTCATCTGCAAAGGGCAGAACAGATTTTGTCTGATGTGTGGTACCATGTCTTTACAGTTATTTTTATAGTTCTTAAAGTCCTAGATTCCAACTAAGGCCTCTGGGTGGTTCCATAATATAAAGCATGTTAATATTAAAATAACTTCTCTGGACCAAAGGAGAATCACAAGTAATTTGACAGATGTTTCTGGCAATATCCAACATGGGAAATCTTTATTTTAGGATCATATAAATATTATAAAAGTGGCCTAGTAAATTAGACTATGTTAAAATTAGGTTTGCTTCACTTTCTTATAAGAAGAAGCTAATTGTTAAAATGGAATAACGGTAACTCCAAGCTTTCAAAAACCATGACAAGTCAAACCAGGAGTTATTACATCAGTAATGTATATGTGATCTTATCTCTGTGTCTATGGTGTTTTCATCCTTACCATCCAGGTGGATGCCAATTTCCAACTGTTTCACACATCCATCAGGCTAAAGGCATTTTTTGGTTGATGTTAGGATTCTTGCATACTGACAAAACCCCATGCCATAAAAAATAGTTCAAACATAATCAGGGCTAAGGACCCTGAGAAGAGGAATAAAACTGGTTATCTGATCTCTAAGCAACCAGCCTGTTCACATAACAGTTCAATAATGATTTCAAGCTCTAGCACGTGTGGCATCTAAAAGGCCAAGTTAATATAGTGTCTTGGGCCAGAAAATCTGTAGTTCCTTCTAGCCTTAAAGGCAGTGCCATACCTTAAGGCTCAGGTTTTAGTGGCTCAGGGTATCAAAGAGCTCACTAGGTATATTATCAGCATAAGTGATGCTTAGAACATCACTCCTTTTTCAATTATAGTCTTTGATCTGAAGAAAATGTGCACAGTTGAAAAAAAAGAGTCAGGCACTGGGAAAGGCTCTGGAGAGAGCTTGAAATTCAAGAGATACTGGGCATTAGAGGCTGGATTCAGGTTAATGGCAGGAGAAACAAGAGAGCAGATACCAAGCAAAATGCAGTGAGATAAAGAACACTGAAATAAAAAGCTGTGTGACAACAAAGGAAGAGCTCTGGATGGGAAGGAGGCATCAATGGGTGCAGGGAGCAATTAGAGCACAGAGCAATCTGCAGGCACCACCTGGGTTTAGTGCTTCACTACAGTGACCCTGAAAAACAGTAAAGAGTCCACATTTTAGTTCAGGTTATCTGGTAAATCTAGTCTTTGGCTCTTGGCTCTTCCAGCTTTTCAAAAAAGTTTGCTTCTGTTTCTTGAGGGTGATAATTTGTAGGATCCATGATTCATCCAGAATGATTTAAAGCCAATTTCTCTTCACCTCCTTTCCTCCAGAAGACTCCATAAAAAGGAGATGCAGGTGTACTGCAGCTGACAACAAAAGCAACATACTTGTCCTTTTGTACTCAAAAGCTAAAGCCAGATTTGTGCATGTGTATTTTGTACCAGTTGAAAGCTGAATTTGCTGCCTGTCTGCCTCATTTCCAACCTCACATACTTGGACTGTGTGTACAGGGAGAGGTCAGATATGAGTTCAGATACAAATATTCGTGCTTTCTCAAACCCTTTCTGCACAGTTTTATTTGCAAATTGAAAGGAAGGACTAAATTCTTGGGAGTGTCTACACTGAAAAAAAATTTGGCTAGAAAAGCCTAACAAACATTAGGTTTTAAAGGCTTTTCAAAGTAAGATTAATTATTGTTTTTTATTATGGATTACATTTTGTCAGGTTTTAGTATAAACATCCAGAATTTTGGATTCCTCATGTGACTGCACAGAAAGCAGAGGGGTGCCACATCCTTTCCTCATGGCACTGCAACTTGCAATACTTTAGCTTGCCTGTATCAGTTAAAAAGCAATTTACTAGCAACAGAGAAAGTCCGGGTCAATGATACGAGAAGAGCTTTTTAGCTCTCGACCAGTGGGGTGTGGCATACTTTCTACTTCTTTTTAATAGTGAAACTTTCCAGAGGTGGCACTTAACTCTGCCAATACATACTCAAATACAAAGGCTTTAAATTGCTTTTAAATAAACAATTTAGCAAACAAATGCATAATTCTTCAGAGGCTCCCACCCAACTGTTTGTTATTTTTCTGCTGCTATATCTGTTTGTAAAACTCAGCTCATGGGAATGACACAAAAACTTTCAGCTTATGTTCAATATCTTTAAGTTTCTTTCCTGTTACTCTGTTCCAGAAAAAATTTTGTTAATGTGAATCCTGAGCACTCCAAAACTATGCAAGTAAAACAGGTTTTAAAGTCTAGCCCACTGACATATAGACCATTTCTTATAACTGTGGGATTGTAACCAACAATTTTGGGTTATCTGGTGTCACAGGTTTGGCCAATACCACTAGGTGTAAGCACAATTCATCCCAGGTTAAGCTCTCCAAACTTGCACAGGTGTTCTCCTTAAACAAGTAGCTTAAGGTGAATGTGAGAATTGTCTTTTCTTACCTTGCCTTGAGCTCTCTTTGAAAGCTTGACATTACTACATATCTAATCCTTAATTTACTTTCAGTTACTGAAAGTTTGCTGAATATGTAGTGTTAAACCTGACCTAGACAGCATTTTTTGATGATTTACACATCATTTTTATGTGGTGGACTGACTGACCACCTGGCTTACTTCTCCTCCCAGCATAGGCTTTCACTACTCCACAACACGTGTGTGCCCCATCTTTCCACTCAGATGTGCTGTACTCAAGCCTTTTGAGTATACCTGGAATGCCAGGTGAGTCACCTGGCACTGATAAACATATGAACAGTTTATTCTAAGAGGTTATGTGCTTTGGCAAGATAAAGGAACAAATATTACTGTTGCTTCTCCTCTAATCTGTGTAAACAAGTTGGAGTGCTGTCTAGAGGAAAAATGAAGCCTGAACAGTGCTTCAGCTCCTGGAGGCCTGGGATGAACCAGAGCCCTGCAAAATAGTGGGCTGCAGAAGCTGGCAAGCCAGTGGCAGAAATTCCAGCAATTCACTTTTTGGAGTATCCACTGCTGCCTGCAAAGAGCCCTTGGATGGCTGAGGCTCGGTTTATGGGAATATTGCACAATGATAAAATGTCCTCCTCATCCCATTTCAGCGTTTCCAAAGCACAGAAAAAGGATGTTTGTTCATTCCAGCTTCCCCTTTAAGTTAACCCCAAATGTAAGCAAACAAAGAAACAAACAATCAAAAAAAAAAAGACATAGAAAATCAAATTAGGAGGGATTTTTAAATTTGTCTTGGATTTTTTTTCCTCATTATTTTGTACTTTTCCCTTATCAACAAAGGAACAGACTTTGAAAAAAACCAACCAAACAAAAAAACCAAAACAGGTCAATTTTTCCTTTTTCCCTTGCACTAACTAAAACCTTGTTGTGTCTATATTTCAAGAGCTGAGAAACCCAGGAAATCCCTGCTAAATCTGAAGTAGCATCAGAAGAGCAGACAGCAGGATTGGTAAAGGGTTTGTGGCTTCACACAGTATCACATAGTGCCTTAGGGCCTGAAAAGGGCTCCTAATTAACTGGACACTTTAAAGTTCAATTACAAACATACTGCAAATGGGAGAAGGAAGGATGAAAACACAGCAGCACATACAATCTGTGAGGCTCGGGTAATGGCTTTCAACTTCTCAGTCTTCATGGAATTTGCCATGGCAGCATCTGAGTTGATACTTTCCCAGAAAATGCCCGGGTATTGTCCTGACCTTACCTTGTATCAAGACTAGATATTTATATTCTATGCCTATTTTCTGTGACATGAAACATGCTGACAGGTATGAAGGGCTTGCTTTTGTACTCAGTATGATCCCACCTTGGGATATCACAGGATCAGGACCAAGGTTCCCACCATAAAGTGCATCTGTACTATAAGTTAGACACAGACTGGAGTGACCTGTGGCAACCTTTCATGCTGGCTGTAGAATCCCATATCCAAAGGGTTTGCTCTTAAATCCCAACCTAAAGCGATGTAGTAAAGACTCATGTCACACCCAGTAGCAATAATTTAATTATTCTCTTATTATTTGTTCTTTAAATCTCTGTATTTATTCACTATATTTGTTTACTTGTGATTTTAGACTACATCTTTCAACCTAAATTATCTTCTCTTCTGTATTTCTTGTCTATCCACCATGACCCGTAACTGTATCTCTCTCCAGAAAGTGCAGAGCGTAAACCACAGAGCAAGAGATTGGCATTTTCCAATCCTTGCTGGTAAGACCTACCCCACCACAAGGGAATAGAAAAATCCACAGAGACAAACGTGCGTTACAGCACAGCACTGCCAGGGCGTGTGCGGAGGTGGCAGTGCCTAATGCTTTCCATCGGAAACATCACTTTTCTGGTCCCCACCTCTGGGGCTGTCCCAGGCACCATGGCCGCCACCACCAGAGCCGGCGTGCCAGACAGCCGGGAGGAGCCCGGAGCTGTTGGGCTCTAACTCCCAGGCTAAGCACGGGATGGGTATCAACGTGGCACGCGGATTCAGGCAGAAAGTGGAGAGTTTCGCCCTGACTCAGCTGGTAAAAACTCCCACCAGCTGCTGCTGGGGCGCCGTGGATAAGAGGCCAGTGCGCAGCGCCGACGTTTCAGTGGGAATTTCTCTTTCCTCGCTCGAACTTCTTTCCCCGTCCCACGCGTAATTTAAAGTCAAAAGCCGCCTCTGAAGTGTCCTGCCGGGTGCGTGCGGCGGGACGGGACGGCGCTCGGGGCAGGCTGTGCGCGGAAGGGCCGCTCCCGTTTCCCGCTCCCCCGGCCTTGCCCGCGCCCGGCCGCGGGACGGCGGCCCCCGCATCCCCCGCGCCCGGGACGGGGAGAGGCCCGCGGGAGGAGGGCTCGGCTCCCCGCCTGCCCACGTCCCCTCCCCGGCCAGGAGGAGGAGGAGAAAGCGAGAGAGGTCCCGGCAAAGCGGCTGGGAGCGGGTTCGAGAGAGCCCTCCTCCCCCCGCCCGCCCCCGGAGGGGAAGAGGAAAGGAGAGCCGTGGCGGGCGGCGGAGGATGATAACTTAGGGCCGTGCCTGCCCGTGGGAGCTGCCCGCGCTGCCCGGGCGAGGACACCGGGGCGGCAGCGATGTCCCAGGGCACGGCAGGAGGAGAGGGAGCGCCCCAAGTGCTGCCGGAGGGGAAGGAGAGGCAGAGGAAGAGGAGGCGGAGGAAGAAGAAGGAGAGTAAGACGCGGCTGGTGCGCTCCAGCCTGCTGTTACCTGAGGCCGAGCCGGAGAAGTCCAAGAGGACGGTCCTGGCCTGCAACCGGCTCAAGACCACCAAGTACACGGCATTGTCCTTCCTGCCCAAGAACCTCTTCGAGCAGTTCCACCGCCTGGCCAACGTCTACTTTGTGTTCATCGCCCTCCTCAACTTCGTGCCAGCCGTCAATGCCTTCCAGCCGGAGCTGGCCTTGGCCCCCGTGCTCTTCATCTTGGCGGTCACCGCCATCAAGGACCTCTGGGAAGATTACAGCCGCTACCGCTCCGACAAGGAGATCAACCACATGGAGTGCCTGGTGTACAGCAGGTGAGGCAGGGCGGGTGAGGGCAGGAGACGGCAGCGCCCTGGTGGCAGACAGCACCGGGGTCCCGCCTGGCACCAGGACTCAGGCGAGCGGAGGTCGCAGGGCACTGAGCAGGGCTTTCGTTTCCACTTTAAGTGCAAAGAAACTTCCAGTTCTCTTGGAACTGGTGTCTCCCAACTCTTAACTCAGAACTGCGGGAGTTCATACAGTCCCGTACCTACAGGTGAAAGTGAATCCGCTCTGACCGGTGGGGTCTGGCAGTAAATCACTTTATGCAAACACTTCCCAATGTCTGCAGTAAATTACACTCGTGTAATAGTTTCAGGCATTAAATTCATCATAATAACATGAGAACTCACACAATTACCTATTAAATCTTCAATGAATGAAGGAAGGATAGAGGCCAGAGGCTTCTGAATTTCAGTCAGATGTGTGAGATTTCATGATATGAAGTTAGTGAACCCAAACTTTGCCTTTCTAAAGAATGAGCTAGTCATTCCATTGAACATTTAAGTGAATCTTTTTTATATATCATCTCAAGTGTTATCATTCCCTGTGACTTTACGATTTCCCAGTGCTTGTGATGGAGCATTAGGTTATTTATGTCTCTCAGAATTAGTTTTTCTAATGATCTGGGCAATGCATTTAGAGCACTACCTTGCTATTTGTAAATCAGACTGAAATGACTTTTGCATCAACATTTATGTGCTTAGAAGCTAGCTTTACAAAATTTTTGTTTTGCTTTCCTCCAAGTGCCAGTCATCTCCTAGTAGTCTTAAGGCTAAGGTTTCCTGGGGAATGAGAGAAGAATATATTTTGTGAGAAAGCAGATTTAGTTTCATTTCTGATGCTTCTAAGTCTAAAAGAAATTAAACACGTGCCAAGAAACTTACACTCGTATTCCACAGACTGTCTGGGAGGGTCTTCTGGGCTGACGTAAGCATGAGACAGAGAACAACTCTCCTATTGCAAGAAAGGCATGAGAAAAAATATACACTGAAAAAGAACTCGGAAAAGGCTGCATTTCCAACATCAGCAGACTCAGCTTGTTATTTCACAAACTGATATCACGTAAGAAATCTCACCCAGGGATATTCCTCCAACAGTAGATATGTGTGCATGAAAACATAAGCAAAATGGCCTTATTTCTGTAAACGAAACTGAAAACAACCCAGTCAAGTAACACATGTAGTTACTGCCAACCTGTGCCTGTGCCTAGTGCCTTGCTTATCTGTAGAACTCTGAACACTTCTGGTGTTGAAGAAGATTGATTGCAGAAGGTCGTGTAAGGGGCTATTCATGCAGCAGGTAAAACACTGATAATAAGGGTGGTGAATCTAACCTTTTCCAAATAAAATCACTTTAGAAATAAGCTCTTGTGTCTCCTAGGTTGAAAAGCACTAAGTACCCAGTGCAGAAGATGTTCAAAATATTAATAAATACCAGTACTGGGATATTAATTCTGGAATGTTTTTCCCCCAGCAATTTTCCATATCCCTCTCTGCTGCCAAAAAAGTAGACATGACTGTGAGAAAAGGTGTACCTTTGATATTAATATCACTTGAGGTCTTTTGTGAGTCCCAGCTAAGTGCACTACCCTTTGTCATGCTTGTGCTTTTACAAAGTCAGAATTGTTCCTTTTATTGTAGAGTTCAGATTGCTGCTGAGTGACACTTACACAGATTAATTTGGGAGTGGTTTTCCTTTGCATTGGCATCAAAGGCACATGTCGGCCAAATCCCTGTGGGGCAGCAAACATGGAAGTGTGAGAGCTCTGTTACCTATTCAGACACAACTTTCTGGCTGGATGCAGAGCTGAACACTGGGTGCTTACAGTCCCCAACAGAAGCGTGGTCCCCAGCAGCAGCTCACCTGTTTTCTGTTTCTCACCTTCCAGCAGTCCCTAGGGAAAGCTTCCCTCCCACAATTAAAAAATACTGTCAAAACATGCAGTTAAAGTAATTTGCTCACATGTTTTTAATCTGCCCACTTTTTCTTCTTTTGTAGCTTTTTATAAACTTCACCAAGTCACCTTTTTGAACACCCTCCAGCTCCAGTGAGCAGGATGGGACTAGAAACTTGCTACTTCTGCAGATAAGAGCTAAGATTCTTGCTAACTCGTATGACGGGGTACCAAGATTGAGAGATTTGTATCAAGGTCATTGAAGTTGCTGGGCGTGAGTTCAGAAAAGCTGTTTTCTTAGAGAGGTGTCATGCCAGGAGAAACACAAGGGATTGATCCTGACTTTTACTTTGTTTCCTTAGTCTCTTTGTTTCTGGAAAAATGTTGAAGCGTGTCACATAAGGAAGTAATAAATGACAGCTTTCTCCTCAGCTGGATTTAATGCTGATCCCTTATCAGTTTTACTACCTTTCGAGCAAACCAGACTGTCTCTCCCTCCCCCTGCTTGCCGCTTCCTTGTGGTAGGGGCAGACTTTGATGCAAATGCTGTCCTCGATAGAAATGCTGCTGTAGGTTAGTGAACATTGATGCAGTCCTGTGTTCCCCTAGGACTGTCAGGGAGCAGTAACTCTTGCTGGTCAGTTGTTCATAGCTTGGAAAGAGGCCTTCTGCAAGATGGGATGTATCTGAGTTCCAGGACTCTGTGCTGTGATGGGCTTCCTTTCCTGCCAGCCTTCCATACAGCTGCTAGAGCCACCTCAAATACAGACTACAGTGTTCAAACACACTGCAGCAAAATAACATTGAGTTGTAAGTCAGCAAATGGAGATAGGGACTTTTGCTTCACTGGTAGAGAAAAGCCCTCTGTCTCATGTTCTGTGTTGTTTAGTCACTGAGTAAAGATTCAAGTTGAATACTGTGTGTTCTGCCATGTATCCTTTTTACCTATAATCAATACATGCTTTCCTGGCTGCTGAAGTACCTGTTCTTTGTTAGATACAGGCAACATTTAGTGATGCAAAAGCTACAGGACAAAGAGAATGCAGGGATAGGCAGAGCCTAGGGCAGCTCATCAGGAGGAGGTTCTACACGACTCCAGCAGTGTCCACTGTCTGGTGCTCTGGCCCAGCCTACACAGGCAGATCATGTCAAGAACTGGTCTGAGGGAAAATACTGTTCTCTGCTATGCTGACTGCTTGATAGCTGGCCTCCTTGCTCCTGACTGCCCAGTGGACTCAGATGACCCATTCTCATACAGCCAACTGCAGAATCAATGACTCTGTGGCTCAGAGTTGGCAACACTTATGAGACAACAAAACAGCAAAGGATGATGCAACCTAAAGTAAGAAGTTGAAGAGCGATGCAGCTTGTTTCGACAGAAAGAGGACAGTTTTCATTTAAGAATCCTGGATGTTGTGAAGAGTGGAAAATATCTCAGAAGATTATTGCTTTCTAGAGTCAGATGGAAAGGGAAAAGACCTGATAGCTTGAATAAATTGAAAGAAGCTATTGAGTTTGAATTGGCAGTTTATGTCGAGGAGTGAAACACACAGGAGAATTGCAGACTTGTGTTGCTCTGTGATGGAATTTGCAGGTCTGTCTATAAGAGCAGGCAGGGTTTTGAGGAAGATTTCTTAGCCAAGAGGAGCTAATAGAGCTTCTCTCCAGAGGCCTTTAGGGCACCTCTCTCATTTGGCCATACAGAGGAAATGAGGCACTTACTTTAGGAGGATGGCTTCACAGGTCACCTAGAATTTCAATTCTGTACAGGTGCTTAAGGTAGAAATGCTGGATGACAGCCAGAACTCTTAGTTGATTTAAGTGGAGAGAAGTTACAAAGGCATTAGAGCCTAGCCTGCAGAAAATTGTTTTTGCAAACCTGTGATTACCTTATTCTCTTCTCTTTGTTCCTCTTCCTCGTTTCTATCACCCAGGGATTGAGGTTGAAGACTGGAGATTACAAATTTGCAGTCCTAACAGCAAAATCTGTGTTACTATCTTGGACTTGGGAGAAAGGAAGGGTGATGTTTTTCTTTGCAGTTACTGTCCTCCAGTGCTCACTGGCTCTCATTGGAGTTGTGGATGGTACATGTAAATGTCTGCTGTTAAATATTTGATAGAACTAAATTTGTCACTGGGGCAGAAGCTTTGATTTCAGTGTGCTGTTACAAAATATGGTATATGTTTACATGACTTGTAAATAGAAGATGAATAGTGATAACTACAATCATGACAAATAATGGCACTTGTCCATCATTTTATTACATTTTATTGCTGTCTCAGGGCTGTGCTGGTGAAATAATCTCTGCTCTCATTTTTCTAGGAGCCATATGTTCAAAATCAAAGGGCTTTGCTTTTTAAATCTATTCACTAACTCTTGCTGTATCCATCGAACAGTACTGCTAAACAGTACTCTGCATACTGATCAGAGAGTGATAACTGCTTCTTGTGTCAACCTGTGACTTAGAAAATCCATGAAAAATTGCAATTTACCAAATACTTGTCACCCTTGAGGTGTGGAAAATTAATGGGGCATTCAGATAGCTATCAAAGCAGGCTGTTTTACATTAAATGTTAATTTCTTTCTGCAAAACTGAAGGGGCAGAGAGAAAACTGAAGGGGCAGAGAGAAGAGAGTTTGACGTGGGCAACATTTCCTGTAATAAAAAAATACAGTCCCTTCTTCCCTTTGTCAACCCACCTGTGAAAGCAATTCCAGCCTTGGAGGAAAAAGATATAGTAGTATTACCAAATCCTCACAAAGGCTCAGTAGATCCCACTCATGGCCTCAGAAATAGCCAGATGATGACTTGCTTGCAGCCACTTCATCTCTTAGGTACCTTATTTTGTTGGCAACACCAGTCTCTGAGAAATTAGGTTGTGTCTTCCACTGCTACTGTCATCAAGAGCAGCTTCTTGTCCCAAAACATGCTGGCAGATAAGACATTTCCCAGTAAAAGAAACAAGCTTGTCACCCTTCCAAAACACAAATGTCACTAGATGTGATTCAAAAGGAAACTACCTGGGATTACTCAGTTCCTTTGTGAGTGATTTGGTGCACAAAAAGCTGAAAGCAGGAAGTAGTGGCCTGAATCTGTTGAAGTCAGTGTTCCTTCCTTGAGTTTCAGAAAGATGCATCTCTGTTCGTCTTACTGTGTCTTTGTGCTTCACTTCAGTTTGAGCCAGGATGGCCGTGAATAAACTAGTGAGCAATGTAGTAGAGGCTCCTCTGTTAGACTGATAGGGAGCAGGTTTATTCTGCAGTAGAGTTTATCCAAGTAGCGGGAGATGTCTGTGCTAATCTTCTGAGGCGTAGCCAGCTGGAATGCACAGGAGAACCCATCTCTCTGTCCAACTGTATGTATGCAGTTTATTTGCTATTCAGTGTAGGGTAAATTTTCTAAGTGCCTGAGCTTCTTTATTGGAAAAGAAAAATGCTTGACTCTTGTTACTAAGCTCTTTCATTTGTATTGGATGTCATGAGAGGTGTTGTGGGCTGTTTCGCATTCCTCTGGCTGACAGCCAAAGAGGATGCTGTTAATCTTCACTGAAAGACCTGGTGATGTCCCCAAATAAATTTTTGCTGTTACATGCTGCCCCTCCAGAGAGACACCATAATCTCTTGTGCTAAGCAGACCACAGCCTAGAATTATAGGTGGCTACCTTGTGTGCAGATCTCCTTGCTGTTGTGTGTCTTTATTAACTTAAGACCATGATTATTGTTAGAGGTGACCAGAAGAATAACATTTGATTCTGTTAGAGTGCATTTCCAAATAAAATACACAAGAGAAGAGAATTGCATGTACTGTTAAACTCTGCCTGGTATTGTGATTCCACCTTCAATGTGTCACATAGTCAGCAGAATTGAAAACCAGTATTGAAACCCATGATAACCATGCAAAAATCAGTATTTATGGAACTGCTTACTAGCTAGTCTGGCATAACTTAGCCAGGACATTCCTCTCACAAGCAGATCAGTCCTCCAGAAGTACTAACTAAAGAAAGAAAGGTCCCTGTCACTGGGCAGGACTTTTACAGGTACCTGCTCCAGGCTTACACAACCCTCATGGACGGGCAGGTTGCTTACCTTGACACAGCACTAGGAGAGGTCCAAGTGCTGCATCTTCCTGCTGTGTAATCCAGCATGCTTCCAATTTGTGGGGTAGTTACTCTATGCAAGAGCAGTCTCAGAGGTACCTCTCCTCTTTCCCTGCAGCGCCAGGCCTTTTGGGAATGTGGTGCTTTTGTGCATGGACACAGTAAGGTCAATGCAACTGGGAAGCCAGATGCATAGCTTCAGGATTACTCCCAGTTTGCAGGATTTATGCTGTGCAGGCTTGGTTTTAGCAATTGCATATATTGAAAGCAATTAAGTTCATGAAAAGCAGAACAATTTCTTTCACTTCACGTAATTGTGGAGGTGAACCAGTTTCCATGGCTTACCTTCAGCCTTAGTGTTCTTACTTTGGGAGTTGTCACTAACGTGGCTGTGGTAGCAGCCAGTCATGTTTGTACCCAGAAGAGAGCCACAGCAGGAACTTGACTGGTACCCATCAGCACTGCCTCACTTTGTCCCACCAGAATGCAGAAGCAAGACAGACTCTCCATGCACTGGACTAGGGAGAGTACATTTCAGTGAATGGCATCAAGTGAGCAGCCTGCTAAAAACCAGGACAGTTGCCTCTTATGGGTAAATTTGGTAGTTATGGGCAGCAGCTTCCTCTTTTGCACATCAAGCACAAAAGTTGACTCGTTGCTAAAATTCAGCCACAATGCATACTTGTGAAAGATACTAGCTTATAGCTTTTCCTAAACAGATGATAGTGGTGGTGTGCAGGGGAGAAGAAATGAAGAGGAGGAGCTTGAATAGTCCTAATATTGAGATCAACTGAGAAAATGTACATTTCCAAATGTATTTTTGATTCTGAAAAATTAGATAAAGCAAACCTCAGATTTAGTTGGAGATGACCTGCATGTTTCTGAGCGAATTGGTTTAATTTTTGCTGTGTGTACAGGAAGTGGAAGTTAGGGGACTTCAAGGTAAGAGCTTACAGTGCCTGTCAGATGTGAGCTGAGAGGAACATCTTTGTCTTTTTTACTCTTTCAAGGATGCAGCTACACAGCCTGTCCATAACAGGCTAGCTACCCAGCTAAATAGGGTGTTCTGTCCTGTGTGCTGCTGGGGATAATCTAACCCTTTGGAGCTGTCAAACTACCATCTAGTTCTTTGCCCCAGCAGGAGCAATATTTTAACTCTGTTTTGGAACAGTTGCAGGTGAACATCTCTGCCATGGTTAGCCCACATCCTTCAGGCCACACTGGTTAAAAGACAGTCCTGAACTGGCAAGGCGTGTGTTTTTAAGGGTGGGAAACATCTTTCATCTCCAGTGCTGTTTTGTTGCAATTTTATTCTTGTCTGACCACAATTTCTCAAGAGTGACAAGTAGGCCACTCTTCAGTTCAGTCTTCAGTTCAGTGGCCAACATTTGCATCATGCCCGGTCATTTTATAAACCCAGACTCTGCTGGAGATTTATTTTAACAGGCATGGAGGTCACTTGTTTTGTTTTTATGTTTGGTTGTCTGGAAATACTGACCTACTTCAAGGAAGAGTTTAACTCCTTGACTGACAACTGACTTCAGTTCTTATATGTCTGTGCTGCTACATCAGTGCTGAGCATGTGAACACTGTTGCAGAATATTTGGTATTTCTGTATTTTCCATGGAGGTTTTAGTTTTGACTTTCTGAATAAAAAGAGAAAGTCCACTATGAAGTGACAGTTTTCATAAGCAGAGGTCTTTTATCTTTGTGTATTATCTTATGCTTCCTGGGCTTTTTCTGGGTCTCACAGTCATATACCTATATCCGCATCTCTTGTTTGTTCACCTTCCTGCCTTCCAGTAGCAACCTGAATATCCCTGTTTTGGCCATGTTAGCAGATTTTGTGCGTTCACTAGCAAGTCACTGGGAAAGTTGTGAAATCTCCCAAAATATTGATGCCAACACAGGAAGGTCAAAACATCAGTCACCTTAATACATCTGTGAGTATGTTCTCAATATCTAGACATGGAATAAGATGCCTCAGAAAATTTGCCAGTGAAAAAATTTTGAAATTTTAGCAGGCAGAGTAGCAGTCAAACCCTTAGAGATGCAGAAAGTTCATTAACTATGTTAGAAAGATGTAACCTATTAGGGGCAGAAGTAGATTATAAGAAATCACAAATAATTCACCTAAGTTTGATCCTGCAGTTGTAGTGCATTATTTTTGCATTGGCCTATACTTACACTTACGTGTGGAGGTTTGGATGGTTCTTGTATTTTCTTTTTCTCCCTTTTTAGGATTCCCATGTTCTCATTGTCATCTTCTCCTTGCTATACTTCTCTCTGCTGTATAAGTGTAGAGCTGTGAAGCTAAAGCTTGATCTTACACCATTTACCAGAATAAAGACATATATTAGTTTTATCTGCATGTTTGAGAGCATATAGATCTTCTTTCCTTCACAGTCCTAGGTTCCAGTTTTATCAGAGAAGCATGGACTGGGGTATCTATCTCCCAACAGAGCCACTGATTTGCATCTTGTCTCTTCTGCAAATGCCAGTAGTTGCCTCCCCTGTAAACAGTAGTGAGCCAATGATTGTAGCTCCCTTGCAAGAAGCCCTTTTAAGTGCTAATTAGGTTCTCTCTGACCTGACAAGGGTCTTTTCCTAAAGGAATTTTTAATCTTTCTGGAACATGAAGTGAGATTTATTTCACGTGTCTTTTAGCTAAAAGGTACATGTCCAGTCTGACCAAATCACCTATACTTGTGCCAAAATCAGTGAAGAGCATTAAATGATTTGGGGGAGGAAGGGGAAATCTTTCCAGCTTATTTGAGACACTTAGCTTAGGTAAGTTTGAATCAAGAGGTCCTTACCTCTCTCCAGTGGTGATACAGGTGAAGCTGGACTAGATGGTCACTTACACAGCTAAGTTCAGGTTAAATCCCATTAGTAAACTTAGAGGGGATAGATTTTACTTCCTGTCAATTAACACTCCGTATGATTTTTTGACTGTAGAAGAGTAAGTAGCTTATCCTGCTCAATATACTTAATGATTTATTTAAGAACTATTATTTGAGAGTCACAGCTATGAATAAGTTCACCTGTCAGGTGAAGGGGCTAACCAAATACCCAGTGTTTCATCTCCTGCCATATTCTGCCTTCAGCAATATCCATTAATTTATTGTTTGTACTCATGAAATGTATTTATATCATCTATCACAGTGTTAAGAAACAATATAAGAGATTAGTTGTAGTCAATAAATAATTTTCTTCTTTGAATGACTTATTACATTTGCAATGCAACTTCAAACATTTCTGTAATGTTTGAAGTTTTCCAGACTGCCCTCTTAATGTAGGGAATCATGGTATTTTGGGGATCTTGTTTGTTCTTTAACTTCAGATGGAGCTTTTGGGGATGGGTGTTGAAACATAAAGAAAGAGGTTCCTTGTTCTTTCTTCTGTTTGCCTGGATGTACCTAAATGTTAGGTTAACTAAAACCTAACTAAAATATTTTGCAAGCTGTGTCTAAAATGCAGAGGGCGGTTGTGTGTTTGACATAAGCATGGATGTTACAAGAATCAAAGTGAGGCTTCACTGTCATGTGTCTCATAAATATCAGATAGGGCTTCTGGGCTTTGCCCAGTAGGTTCAGATGTTCAGACTTGCAGGTGATATTGCTAGGTGATCAGGGATTGAATCAGAGGGATCAATGGCAAAATTATTCTGCTAATTTTCAGTAGTGCTGATTTACCTGTGGTTACCAATTTCTATGCTGGAATTTCAGTGTCCATCTGTATGGGAGCAGAGGCTCTTGCAGGTATACCATGTAGCCATATAAGAGGTGAAACAGCTTAAGACATCATGCCACTGTTTGCTATCTTCAGAGTCCTGCAATCTCTTCATCTAATTGCAGCATTTGGCAGTCTGCTCTTCCTGATCCTTTTAGGCTTAAATGTACTGAATCCTGTCAGGTTTTTCATACATGTATTTCTCATTTATTTTCAGTGTAGTTCCCTGCATGTCTGCTTTTTGTGGGTCCTGGCTGTGTGGAAGCTCCTCTAGCTGTCAGATCCTGTGGGAGCTTTCTTGAAATCAGGCTCAACAGAAAAGGTGTACCACAGCTGAGCCAGCCATCAGTCTAGTAGTGCTGATGTTTAATCTGCTACACCCAGGTTACAAGAGTCCAGTTTCTGTAATAGTCCTTTATGGGCTGAACAATCCATGATGTATCTTCAGTTTGAGGAATACCACAGTGGACTGATATCTGCCAGCTCATGCCACAAAAATGTGTGTGACCAGTAAGAGCCATCTGCCAAAAATATTGCAGTATAGGACCCCAGACTGATAGTGTGTCTCTGCATGTAGAGCTAATGAAGCTAGCACTGAAATGTAGTCTAGGTTGGAAACCCAGCAACTAGTGGATTTTTTTTTTTTTTGTATTTGCAGTGTTTGGTTGTTAATGTGGTTTTTATTTTGTTGGTTTTGTGTGTGTGTGTATTTGTTTTTTTCTTCCAGTCAATAAAAAGTAGAAATTATCGTTTAATACCCTGTTTCAAAACTGTTGAAGAATCAGCCTGATCTGTACCAATTTCACTAAAGATAAAACTAATGAGAAAACTTATGTCCAAAATACTTATTTTCTTTTAAACAGCATTACTGAAGAAGAATCTAGAATGATTAATAGTGTTTTTGAAGCACATGCAGTCTCTAACTTTTAAACCCTTTGCTCTGCATTTAAGTGTAAGATTTCTCTAAAATTCCCTATGGTTGTTCTAAATTCAATCCTCCTTGGAATGCAGGGAGCAGAAAAGGGGGAGAGTTCCTGAGTTTATTTTCAATGGCATTTGGTTTGGCTCGGACGATTTTTATAATGCTAATTCGGTCCTTCCATATTAATTCATGTTCTTCCTCTGCTGCTCCTAAATTGGAAACTTTCCATTTTACATCTGGCAGTCTTGTCCTCAGTTGTTTAACCTTTATGCTTTATCACTAGAAATAGCTGTTTTGTGCATGGAATCCAGCCTTTTAGTCATAATAACATTCCCTTCAGCTGTCCTATCTGGCAACTTCTAGAAAAGTTTTCAAGTTTGGGTGGTTTTTTGTTTTGTTTTGGTTTTTTAACTGCTATTTCCATTTGCAGAAAGCATGCCTCAGTTGACAATGCTGCACCCTTGCAAAAAGTTTCACGCAGGAAAACTACAAGGCATACTCTTTGCCACTGATAGGAAATACAGAAAGACAACCAAATGTAGACACAGAAGTGGTTAAGACCTGTGATCCATCGTCCCCACTAGTTGAGCAATATTCAAGTCAGATGCAAACGTGATCGCTGAGCATTTTGGAGCACAGTTTTTATTTTTGCAGTTACTGAACATACATCCCAGATGCCCAAGACATCTTTGGGATGTGTCCTCATTGATGTTTAACTCCTTTCTGACCCGTTTTTGTAACTCATAGCTCCAGTTTGATTCCACAGCAGTTCATTCCACTGAGAGCATAGACAATATGAAAACACAGTCTGTGAAGGAGAGGTTCCCTGTCAGTGTTTTCTGCAACTTTTATTACTGTGCTACACACCTGTACATGGTTAATGGGAGCTCTAAGGCAGTATGCAATATGCACCAGGTATTTAGAAAGCTTAGTCTTTGCACCTCTTTATCCAAGTCTAATTCAAATAAGAGGCAAAACCCAGAAAAAGAGGTTTCTTCAGTTCACAGTAAGTGTGACTTCTTATGCACTTGGTTCCATGAATGCCAGTTCTTAAAACTGTCAGCTGTGGAAGGTGTGTTTATGCAGCACACACTGAGCACCAATCACGGCTGTCCCATCTGGTGTATCCCAACACCCTCAGAGCCCCTTGCAGAGGTGCTTGCTGCTCTGGAAGCAATTTGGGTCATTACTGCTGTCCTGTCTCTTAGCAGGGTTTGTCAGCTCAAACACAGCCATGTTCACATGATTAACATTTTCTCGGTGTGGATGGGGCACAGCTGGTGGGGACAGCCCTGCACCCTCCTCTAATTTATTGTCCTTAGACTGATTTTCCCAGTAAGGAAAAATGTTCAGTAAATGCATGTACAAATTACATGACTGTGCTCAAATTGGGGGGGTTATTTCAGTTTAACTGTGACCAAATGGATAGTAAACCATGTATCTGGCAATTAATGCAGCACTGTTTCCTTAATAACTTTGGATCAGAAAGTAAATTTTATGAAATAAAATCCTGTCAAACACTCCTTTCCTTTTTTAAGACACACACAGATAATAAGTGTGATTTGCTACATCAGCACATACCAAATTACCAGGAGACTGATGATTAAGGGTTGAAAAGCAAATGAAACAAGCTGGCTATAAGCTTAAGATATTCAAGTGAACCAGATGTAAGCAAGTGCTACTGCAAGTTGTTATCCTGATATCATATTTCTGCCATCTTAATTCATTTTTACTGAGAACTTAAGTGGAAAAGCTGCTGCTAAATTCTTAGGAACGCAGCACAACATTCTTAGGAGTTTTATGAAACTTCAAAAAAGTTGCCTGTTCGTGTCACAGCAGTGTAGGCAGCTCATGTTCCAGAGTAATGTTTACCCTGCAAGAAGTCTGCAGGAGAACTCTATTTGAGCCATGAGTTTTCACCTGGCTTTCAGAAATAAGACACTTTTTGCAAGTCAGACCTTCCTTATGATTTACAGGATCACCTCCCATGGCCTTAAACATCACTGGCTTTCATACTTGACACCTGTGTGCATCTGTCTCTATTGTAGGGGCAGTCCCTGGTGATTTGCGTGGGGAACTCAGAGGCGCATTCATTCCACCCTGCAGGGTCTGCATGGGCACTGCAGCAGGCTGCTGTGTTGGTGTGGGCACAGCCCTGCACAGAATGCCTCTGATGAGCATCTCTGAGCTGCTCAGTAAGCACTGACAGCCAGTGTGAGGCACAGAACACCTTGGCACAGTCACACTGCTTGGAGAGGAAAGCTCGCTGTACAGCCCTTGGTTCAAAAGTCTCCAACTGGAGTTTCAGAGTTATTTTGCCCCTCAGAAGACTCTCTGAGTCTGGTTTACATATACCAATCAAGTAGAAATATTGAGGTTACAATGTTTACAGCTGTATATAGCACCATGAAATCAACAGTCTTTGGACTGACAAAGTATTAAAAATATGATTGGGAGTTTTAATAAGTCTTTAAATGGATATAAGTGGAGTCATAGCTGTTTCTCTGTAAGGAAGCAGAGGGTATTTTTTAAACATCAGTCAGGTGCTTTACAACAGGGTAGGTACAAGGGCAAATGGCCAGGATGACAGTTTTGCTGTCTTGTCAAGAGAAACTGTGGCTTCACACATAGCAAGTTAGCAGTTTGTATGCTGGGACAGATGTCTTTTTGCATAGGTGTGCTGTATCAAGAAATTTCTGAGCAATAGACAGCAAACAGCCACTTTTGGGGAGCCATGATAAAATAGCAGAGGTAGGTCTTTTAACACAGGCCTTCAGCATCCAGAAACTGATGGCTGAAATAACCAGTGTTTTCATGGTATTGAAAATAGGCAATACACAACAGCCAAGAAATGGGAAGTCCAGTATTTTTGTCATATCCCGGGATTATTCTTTGGCCAACTCAAACATTTGGTCCTGGTTTTACATTTCCAAGAGAGGCACTTTATTTCTGAAGTTGTGTTTTGAACTCTCTTGGCACAGAGAGGGCTGATGTTTAACAAAGAGATCAGTCTGCAAGGGTGGTACGGGCAGTCCTTAATTCAACCTGCTAGGAGAAGGAAGAGCCGAGCCAAACTTCATGCATCTGTAGCACTGACTCTGTCTCCTGTTTCAAGTTATTAAAATAACACTTCAGTGGTTTTTTAGAAAGGCATTTTCCTAAAGGCTCTCTAATGCCCATAACAACTTTAGATGCTGGGAAGTAAATATGTTTGCTACCAGTAGGTTTGTTTTGTTTTTCCACCACTTGGCAAGCACTGGTATTTGTGGGGTTTTGAATTTTGTTTTGGTTATTCTTCTACAATATTTTGGATGAACTAGAAATTAGCTTTGCTACCAACACCTTGCAGATACACACGCACAAAATACTTTAACTTGCCAAAACAAGTTATTTTTTGCATCAGAATTCTTGAGTTTATTTTCTGCTTGCATATTTTCACAAACAGAATGCTTCTTCCCAGCTGCTGTGGGAAGAACAAGACATTGTATCTGCAAGATTGATAAACCAGTGTTTTTTTTAGTTAGTACTTAGAGATCAGCTATGGAACTCTAAGAAAAATATGAAAAATTTGATTATTACAAAGTTCCTTAAGACCAAAGTTAAGACAAGCTAAAAACTAAGGAAAAGACAAATGTGGTTCCAGCCTCTAATATCAGTAAAATTAATTCTTAGTGCTTTATAACTGGGTCTTGAAATGAGCCCTGGGAGTAAACTAGGGCTCTGGGGTTTTTTATTTACATCCAACCCTTGATTTCTTTTTTGATGGACACTTTTCTATATCATGACAAACTAATTTCACCTCACAAGCACCTGACCTCTCCTTGCAGCAAGGTGGGAACATCACCTGTATGTGAAAATCAGCAGTCCCAAGGCAAGCCAAGTGCTCTCCCCAGAGCTTCAAGGGCATCAGTGAATGAAGATGTGCTTACTGTTTCCTTCCTGTTCACCCAGAACACTTTTAAGTAACCCATTTGTGCAAGAGGTGTGTTCCCTCCTCCCCTTTTTTTCCTCTTCTTGTACGGTCTAGTGTCTTGCTGAATTGCTGAAAGGATTTGGCAATTGTTTTGGGAAAGAGGACAGTGTTGAATCTTAAATACACTTACAGGGAGTCACCACCTGGTCTCCACTCAGGTCTTCAAAAGGCAAGTTGCATGACCCTTTCTGTGTGTCAAAGTCATAGTCCTCAAAAGGGGAAAACTCTGATTTGTTTCATAGAGTTTTTGCAGCTTGAGGCAGGACTTTTAAAAGAGGTCTTTGTTGTGATTTGATTCGCCTTAAAGCTGAATGAGAGTTCAGTGTTTTGATTGTCTCATTTCAGCAATATTCAAATCTGCTATCTTATGTAAAAATGTCTGAATTTTTTTTTCTTGGATTTTTGGGTTGTGATCTGATTTCACAACCTTTTCAAATGGAGTAGCAAATAGGTTATGGGAAAATTACAGTTTCAGTTACAAAGAAATCTATATCTACCATCTATAAGGGCCAGATGAGTCCTAACACTACTGTGGTAAATGGATTATCATTATAGTACTTCTCCCTCAATCCTCAGGGAAATTCTGAAATACAAAAAAAATTTAAAAGGGCATTGTCAGGCACCCCAGAAAAAAAAAAGATGGGCATTTAGTTAAGACAAAGCAAAACATTTGGAGGTGCTATGTGCAGAAATAATCACTTCAGAAATGCCTCTTTACTGAAGAAATGTTACTGCACAATAACAGTTGCCAGCTGGTAGAGATGGAACACTTTGGAAGTGGAGGTGCAATTCATAATAAAAACCTATGTACAGTAACAAATTACAGGCAGAAAGAGAGAATATTTAAAGTTCTCCATCATGTTCCTTAGCTACAAATAATCCTGTGAAATATTTGTTCCAAAGGTCAAATAAAAAAAGACTTCAAAGCAAAAAGGGTAATAGTGAAACTGTCTCTAGAATGTTTATTCTGAAAATATTTCAGGAGTTAAGAAACTTTTCTCATGCAATAGTCTTACAGGTTTTAACTCTAGGTAATGAGGAGTTCTGCAGACACCTGTGGATAAGGATCACTTATGCTATCAGACTGAAAACAAGAGGGAGTGGTTTTGGAAAGCTTGTTTTAAGAAAGTGCTGATAAGTGAGGAACACATTAAGCCAAATTCAGTGTTCGCTTACCTTCCCGAGGGTTGGACTTTGCAACTCCAGGATTAGATTGGACATTAAGAAGAGATTCCTTGAGGTTGGTTAGGCACTGGAATAGGTTGCCCAGAGAAGCTGTGGGTGCCCCATCCCTGGAAGTGTTCAAGGCCAGGTTGGATGAGGCTTAAAGCAACCTGGTTCTGTTGAGGGCATCCCTGCCCATGGCTGAGAGGTTAGACTAGATTGTCTTTGAAGATCCCTTCCAGTCTAAACCATTCTCTAATTATATGCAGCAAAATAAACAACTTGCACGTAAAAAACTGCTCAGAGGGAAAGCTGGGATTCTCAGAAAGGGTGAGATTAGGGCATAAATTAGCCTCTATCCGCCAGCCAAACTTTGTTTATCCTGTTGAAGTTGCTTGGTGTTTTCTGAAACCACCTAGATCAACATGAGTTTTCTCTTGCAAGTCTTTAGCCATTTGGATATTAGGCATCCAGTCCCACTAAACTTGTAGTCCTGCACACTGTTCTGGGCAAAAAGATGGGCATCTCTAGAGAGCTGTTGGTCCTATCCATCTTCTGCTTAGAAGAATCACCCAGCAAAGGTTCTCTCCCCTCTTGCCATCTGCTGTGGAGACATGTAGGCAAGTAGGACAGATGAGCTCCCTCACATCTGGACAGCTTGAATTAGGTGGAATTAAAACCTTGTGTCACCAGAGGGGTAGATGTGGATGTGCATGAAGGTGGTCTTAACAGGATAGTAGTTTGCCTTTATACTGATGATTAGAGTTTTGAATCATAGTAACAGACCCATGCCCTGTTTGTTGTAAATATGAAACTTTGTTACTGGTTTTAACCTTAATATTATATTAAGGTTATATATATAATTTTATATTAACCTTAATATTAGCAAGTTTTCAGCCTAATTAGGCCTAATTCTATTGCTTTATACAAGCTGGGATGTACAGGTCTTCTCCAGTAGCTGCAAGTATCACTCAGATGCTTTTTAGTACTAAATCCTGTGCTCCATTATAGGCCAAATTTTGTCAAAACTCCTGTAATTTTGTAAGTGTACTTGCTGTTTTTCTAGCAGTTGTCATGCTTCATTTTTCACTGGAGCAACCTTACTTTTCCTATCAAGTGTGATTGACGCTAGCAAACCGAGCAGCAAGTCCAGACCCAGCCTGCATCAGCCAAGGGAGCCCTCCAATGTCAGCCTCGTGTTACTAGTGAATGTAACCTTTCTTCCTCTATACCTTTGCCACCATTTTCTCTGAAGGAAAACAAGCTTTCAAAAGCTTTCAAGAGCATATCTGAGTCCTACCACGCCTATAGAAGGGCTTTGGACTATAGCAGTACAGGTGTAGAAGTACTAGAATGCTGGGACTCAGCAGTGTTAGAGTCTGTTCCTTTTCCCAGCTCTGACAGTCAGCCTGTGTGCTCTTGGACATCTCCTGAAATGCACCCAGCAGTAATTTTCCACCTGCATCTACACAAATCCCAGGAGATGTGGGAGGCATTACACGCAGGTTCCGTGAAAGATAAAAACAGGCTTATTATCAGTAGGCTTAAAGTGCTGGGTCTGTACTTCATGAGAAAAATGCTTGCACATAAAAAAATAAGAGAAATCACAAAAATCTCTGCTATCATTTATGTCAAGTAAGAGAGTAAATTTCCTGCTGTGTTGTGCTTGTGACTGCAACTGCTTCCAGCTTGGGGGCTGAACACTGCAGAGACTACAAGACAGTCGCCTTATTTGATCCTATGCAGTTCAGCTATTTTGATTCATCTCAGCTAAGTTGCTGCTCCAGCACCCTTTTGTGCAATTTTGGAACATTGCAAATATAACAAGTGGATAGAATCTAATTTAGTGTACTCTACTGGAAAAAAAAAAAATGTACTCAATCGTTTCTGTTATCACACCTACTGCTGTCATGCCATTGTTTATTTCCAGGTAGGGCAGTGTTGAACAGAAGAGGTTTTTGGTGTTTCTTCAGGGTGAGAAGCTGTAAGTTTATTCTATAAATGCAACCTAAGCTGACTTGCACATTTTCTTTAAGGAGGGCTGTGTGGCATGCCTCAAATAGAGAGACCTTTACTCAACAGGTAAGGATGATGAATTAAGCCTCTTTACTCCAGAGAGTACTTAATTGCTCTCTCGGGGGAAAAAAATTACCAAACAAATAAACAGAAAATGGAAATGTTCCAACTATCTGTAAAAGTTGTTTTCACACTGTGCTTCAATCTCATTACAATTTTTGAGGAGTTATATTGGTAGTCAGACATTCCTCGGATGGGAAATGATTAGAGTGCGAATTGCTCTAGAAAAGCACTATTTCCAGTAATAACACAGCAGGTGTTTTGAAAGAAAGCTGCTTTAACCTTTCAGATTGCAGAAACATCCCAGTAATTCTAAGAATCACAATCAACAAATGCCTAATTTCACTACTGTTTTCCTAATTAAGAGGGAAAATGGTGTAAGGACCCTGAATTTTAAAGACATTCTCCTACGAATTAGCAGTTTCCTATTTCTGATCTGTCACTAGAAATAAAGTAATTTACATGTAGTTTCAAGACCTCCATGCTTTAGCATAGCATTTTGCTATCATTGATGGGCACACCACATACAAAAACATATGTTTTGATCAAAGTCAAAAAAATATAAAGGCAGAGCACCATGGAACAGATTACAGTTAGTGATATAAAGATAATTGTTGTCTGATAATTATGTTGCCTTCAAGACACGGGATGCAACTTTTAAAAAAGATTTCTGCATCATTTGCTGTTTGATGCAGAAAATTTTGTCTTTAAGTTTACAACTGAATGCAAATCCTTTTGAAATCATCCTGATGGTACAATGAAAAACTTGCACATTGTTTTCTGTCTGAATTTTGTTTACATTTAGGTCTTAACCAGTGTACCTTGTTCTTTCCTTGCCTCATCACTTCCCTAGGAAAGCCCTGCGCTGAGTAGCTCTTAACAAGTTTTGATCAGGTCAATTCTTGTTCTTAATTAATTAATTGAATTGACCCATGGTACAGAAACTTGGCATTATCCCCATTATGCACAAGGTCAAGGTGTAGATAGATTTTCCTCCTACCCAGCTGCATATTATCTCTTGAGATTACAAAGCAAAGTTCTTCACTTAACTGTTAATCTATTCTTGACAACCCAAATTATGAATAATACCAAAAGAATCTAGAGGCTTGTCCTGCTTGGACTGAATAGCACAAGTCTCAGTATTCCTAATGGATGCAGGATTAGTTTCCTCTTTTTGCATTGTAAAATCATAAGCATCAGGAGTAATGCAAATAGTTAAAGTACATTATTCTATTTGTCATGTTTTAAGACCATAGACTACACAATACTTTGCACACGTTCTGTTTTTCACTACTATATTTTGTCTAATAACCAGTCATCTATTAATGTAGGGGGAAATTTGCAGACATTATGCAAGATGTTCTGAGCAGATTCCCACCTATCCTAGCATAGGGGTTAGTTCAGAGACTTTTGCTTGACGGAAGTCTGAATGCAGCAGAGATCTGCTCCAAAGCACACAGAAATCACTGTGAAAAACCTCAGTGACATCAGTGAGTTTGGGATAAAGCACTGGTATTTCCTGAAAGGAAAATAAATGGCAAATATTTCTAATTAGTAATAAGTAACTAATTTTAAAGCAGACCACTTTGTTCTCCAAAATCACTTTTAAGGAGCTGCTAGAGACCAGTAACATGTATAATTTGATCAGTTTGATGTCTTGGATTTTTTTTTTCCTGCTTACTCTTTTTACTTGATGGAAAAAAAAATTCTTACAAGCTTACTCCTGATTGATAACAGATAAATTAAAGAGCTTTGATGTGGCCAGCAAAGCATACTTACGGATCTAATAACAAATAAAAATGTTTTTGGAAAAAAAGCTCTTGGGCGTATACTGAAATTACATGTTTGTTTTTCTCCCCTCTTTTGAATAATAAAAAAATTAGATCTTTTTTTTTTTTAGGAATGTTTCCTCAAGCTGATTGTTCTGCTTCAGTTATGCACACACTCTATAGCAGAAGGGATAAACAAGTACAGCTTTGTACTTGTTCCAGAACAAGAAAACCTGCATTCAAAACTGTTTTCATAAAAGCCATTGAGAACTTAACCTGTCTTAAGTTGCTCTTGCTTGGCTTTTCTTGCATGTAAGGCTTTCTGATACCAGGCCTATTTGCTCTTATAGTTCCCAGTTTTAAGGAAGAATATATAGAAATTAGTAAATTCTCTTGTTTGTCCTAAAATTCAAGGGTAAGTGATCAAATTTACATTCCTTAGGTTTTTGTTAGGATTTATTCTTTAGAGGGAGGAGCTGTGAATTGCAGCAATGCCTGGTCATAAGCTCCTATGTGCTCTTTTAGCTGAGTATTTTAAAATTGCTGGTGTTCAGCATATTGGAAAATAAGGTACTGGAAAGACATAGGTGTCAGTAAGGACAGAAAGAAGCCCAGGGCTGTCTAGGGTTTCCTGTAGTGTCAGGTCTTCATTTTCAGAAACTGTTACTGTGTGGATGAGATGATGTCATGTGGCTCACGGCACCCTGTCCATGCTGCCTGTCAAACCATCTCCTTCATGAGTGCACCACACTCTGCCTTGAAGTGCCCATGCACCACTGCTATGAGAAGGGTGCCCTCCTGTACCATCCCCAGTCCTCAGAAATCCCATTCTTTCCAGCCTTAGTTTTTTCATGGGCACTTCTATACTTGGTCTTATCCCAGGATTTACCCCCTCATGGTTAAACACCCATTCGCTTCCTCTCAAATTTACTCTGATGGGAGTAATCAAACAACTCACTTGGCTTTGTTTTCTTCCCCAAGAAAACCAAACATAGTTGGTGGAAAATAAATGTTTCTTTGTTTTACTTTTAGATAATTTTAAAAGGTCAAAATTAAGCTTTGTAATGAACACAAAATGATCACAAAAAATCTTGAAGTTGTTCTTCATTCTGAATGAAGGCCAGGTTCATTCAAGGCCAGGTTGAATGGGGTCCTGAGCAACGTGATTTAATGAATGGCAACCCTGCCCATGGCAGGGCACTTGGAACGAGATGATCTTTAAGGTCCCTTCCAACCCCAGACATTCTGGGATTCTATGAGGAACTAAAATCATTAGGGAACAGCATTTTGAAACAAAAATTACTGTAAACCAGAAAAGCATCCAACTTGTGAAAATGACAATTTGTCTGCCATCAGGCATCTCAAAGATTCACAGTGTACTGTGAAATAGCCTTCTCTTGAATTTTTCATTCTAAGGTAATCATTGTTTTTCTTCTCTAATAATTTCATGCCTCTCCTCTGGACTCTCTAATACTAATTTTTTGCTGACCTCCTTTCTCCCCCTACTCCCTGGGCCCTGTGTATATACAGCAGGGCCTTGTACCCTCAAAGTATTGCTTCTCTACCTGTCTTTGGCACAACAGCTTTTGGAGCACTGGGCTTTGGAAGGATAAGGGCTCTCTAATATTCAACTCCTAGCAAATTATCAGCTGGTTTTGAAAATGCAAACTCCTGCCTTCCAGTGTTTAAGTTCAATTTGGAGAATTTTGGGTTTAATTTGATCCAGTTGTCATTTTTGTTGAGGAAATAACTTATCTGTGTCCTGAATGAACAGTGGCTGGTTTTATTGAAAACTAGAAGCCCAAGTGGGTTTTTTTTATTATTTTGGTGTTCCTTTTTTTTAATCCCCTGAAGCTATCTAGTTAATTTGTTGTGGCTGACTCCAGAACTTCTAATGAAAACCAGAAAAGGAAGAAATTGTTGGGAGACACATAAACCTAATATTAGTTTGGAAGGAGTAAATATTTATCCAGGCAGAAGGAGATGACTTATTTAAAGACTGACCTAATTTATTATTTAGGAAAACCACCTTTCTGTATCCACCCTGCAGCTAAGAATTGTTCTTTTTTTTTTCTTTTCTTTTTTTTTTTTTTCCTCTAGGGAATTTTATAGTTTAAGAAATGAGCCACAAAACCCAGAATACACTGTCAGAGGCAGTCTCCCAGAATGGAACTACTCATTAAACTCATTTATCCTGACAGAACATTCTTAGTGTGTTGCAGTGCATTTGGGACAAGCTGGATCACTGGAAGGTCACAGCTCTCAAAGCCACTAGCTGTAGTGGAAGTCACTCTGGTCAGGGTTGGGTTTGTACTAGCAGTTTCAGAGATGCTTGTCCGTGACAAACATCTTCCTTTAGCAGTTCTGTTCTACACCTCATTTTTGAGCTATGTGCCAAGTAAACCTCCAGAAAAATAAGTCTTGGAGGATGTGGAGGGGTCAGGGAGGTTGTTTTTGTTTTCCTCATGTCATACTCAGTTAAGGTAAAATAATAGATGAGGCAGGGTATCATAAACATGGTAGAGTTTCTTATTTGAGGTAGATTGTTTGGTTTTGTTTTTAGTTTTTTTTTTAATCCTGTGCAGACTAGTAACAATAAGGAGCATTCCATATTTGCTGGTGGTAATTGAGGTGTTGGATAGTTTGTGGTCCTACTTAGTGAGCAGTGGACGGGCCACCACAATTACTGGAAACTGTGATGCTTTCTCAGCCGAAAGGGCTTGCACAGGCTGGAAGAAAGAATTGCTTGCCTCCAGCAGAAGCATCCTCTGTGACGTAAAGCAGGGGACAGCAGTGTGGTTACACATCCTGTTCTGGCTGCAGCTGAGCCCTGCGGATCTGGTTGCCCCCAGGACCCCCTTCCTCAGCTGCTTCATTTAGCTGCTATTGAGGTTTCTTCCTAGCATAGTTCAGTCAAAATGATCCAGAAGAACTCCAGCACTTCTAATATTGGGATTATTTTTTGTTTCTAACTGACCTGACCTAAGAAGCAACAGTTGTTCCAACAATTGCAGTGAGGATCAGTCACATCTTACAGGAAGGCAGTGGTGAGGTGTCTGTGGTGAGCTGCAGAGGGTAACCATTGAACTTGCCCCAGCTGTGCTCAGAGCAGACAAAGCCCTGCATATCTAAAGCAGCACAAGGCAAACATGAGGTAACATAAAGTAAGTTTCTATCAATATATGTGGGTATTGTGCTGCTTGGGCACAATAGCAGTCCTGGTCTTGTAGCCCCAGTCTAATGGTTTATATTTGTGTATTTGCTGCCCAGATGCAGCAGATGGTTGTCTGAATGGATTTTCATTCTTTTGTTCTGTCTGCGCCTCTTTGTACCACACTTAAAATGCCTTCCCTTTTTCACTTAACAGCTCCCAGTATTTGTAAGGTTATTACACCTCTGCAAATTATTTGAATGCACTGTGCAACATACTTATTTTTTTTTATATTTCCTAATAAAGATCTTACCATGTTTGTGTTCTCTGAACTCTGCCCAGATTCTCATCCCTTTCATTCCAGGGACTGCTGAGGTCCCTGGCAATATTTCAAACTGCAGAGCAGTCAGAGGAATAGAAATCCCTGCTATGATGGAATAATCTCTGTGTTTAGCTACAAATTGTGCTGACCTTCAACTGCTGTGTTTAAAGGTAGCATTGCCATCCCCACCCTCATCTTGTGTGAGTGGGACTTGTGCTTTGGTGTGTTCTCATATCCTAATCCCTGTGTCATCTACACCTGTGACACAACCAGCGGATATCACAGCCCTCTTCCCCATATGGTCTGCAAGTCCATGCTTATGTGTTGTATTTAGGAGCTCATTTAATTTCTTTTTCACATGCATAATTTTCAGAGGGTTTTCAGGAGAGCAGTTGCATCTTTCTGCAAGCACTGAATTAAGAACCCCTTTCTGAAATGCGGGAGCTGTCTTAAAACCGGACTCAATACAGCCTAGTGCTAATAAAACCATCAGTTTAATTTAACATGGCTATGCCTGTGCAATAAAGCAGATAGGAGATAACTTACCTCAGTAGGTCCTGTACTTTGGTTTTGATGGATCTAGTTTACCATGATGCATGCACTGCCTACAGATCATTAGCTTTAAATGACTAAAACTGGAGTTAGCAAGCATTCCTCTGTGACTCTCTACTGCATATGCTGTCGTTTGTTATTAACCTGTGTCAACAGCCCTTCCAGTAATTTATAAGCCATATTACATTACTCTTTACACCTGAGCTATTTAAAGTAACATTTTCAGAAAGCTTTTGTGAAATACTATATTGATGACAGCACTTAGACTTTTATGTCTCGCTTTTTCTTTTTGTATTTTAAAGCTTTTTGAAATGCAATCACATTTAAAATTATGTCCTTGTAGGTGTTTTTCTGCAGTTGTTTAATGCCAGAAAGGTCAGCCAGAAATCTGCAGTTGTCATCAGTGAGAATTTTGACATGAAACTCTTTGAGAAGTCTGTGATTCTTTTGATGCTGTTATTCATTCTGACATTTGATGTATTTCATGTGTTATACCATTACCCTAAAAATATGATTGCAAGTTTTGAAACACATAGTACCCAAGTCTTTTTTTAAACTAAAAAAACCCCAACCAAACTCAAAATGAAAAAAGTGAAGATTTTGAGTGTATCTGTATACTCTATTACTGGTAGCAAAATCTGAGCTCATATCTCTCATCATGCCACTTCAGTTAATATATGTCACTTTGACCACCATAGTAGTTCACATCTTTACATAAACTCCAGTTTCTCAGAAACTGCAGCATTTTTTTTTAGTTAAAAGTTGGCTAGACACTATCAAATAATAATCAGTGCAATACAATCAGTAGTTTTATTCACAAGGATTTATTAGTCTAACCAAAGACATACATGGTAACTTTCCGAAGTCATCTACTTCAGGCACAGAGTTGAATGAGACATGTTAACAGTTAAAATAGTCTGTAAACAGTCTGTAGACAATTATATCTTTTCTCATTTTTCCACTAAGCTATTAAAAAAATAGCATATGATTCTGCTTCAAGAAAGGATTGAATATCTTTGTATAAAAAGGAGCCATAGGTTTTTAGTGTAAAGAAATCAGAGAATGTATATTTACCTCCATAGATTTTAGACACTATTATTGAACTTTGGCTAATTTCTTAGATTTGGTGTAATTGATTAACCTCAGAGGAACACTTTTTTTGTATTTTCTGAGCTATATGCAATAGGTTTTGTTAGACTGGGAATCTAGTGATACTTAGAGATGATATTCCGTCCTCTATTGAGATACAGACATTCTGTCTATCAGGAAGCCTTTAAGACAAGTTTCCATTAAAAGCAAAATGAGCAAGATCATTAAAATGACCTAGAGTTTTTTGGACAGGGAGATCTGCCACCTGAGGAGAATATGCAAACCTACTTATGCAGATATGTTTAAGTGAGATTACTTGATTTTAAAATACTTTGTTCCAGTGTTTTATGATCTGGTAACTTTGATTGTTTTCTACTATTTCATATGTTTCTTGGTTTTAGAAAACAAGGTGCCATCTTTGTTCATTTTCTCTGGATTTCAGATGATGATGGTTTTAGCCTTGTGCCAAACACAACTTGTTTTGGTTTAGGCTAAACCAGTCAGTTCTAACCACAGTCGGTCACTGCTTTGACACTTCTGTACCTGGTAGATGCTGAAATTTGGATAAGGCTCTCTTAGTTTTAGTGCTTTGCTGGACAGATTCACAGTCTGTGATAAACATAAGACTGCCAGAGTCCCCCACCCATATCTAAAACCTTTCATTTTAAAGTAGTTAAAGTGCATGCTAGCTCAAATAAATTATCACAATACAAACAGGTTTTGCAGTCCAGTCTTGGCTTGTGTGGCTTGAAATGTCTTGTAATGCTTTGCTGGGGAATTACTGAGTCCAGCCTGAGTGCCAAGTACCTGAGTCCAGCTAAATACTGGGTAACTTTCTGGGTCAGCTGATAGAGCTCTGCTGAGCTTGGCACTGAAGTCTGAGATGGTTAAGCTGAGAACAGAATATTCACTCCACTGCAAGGGTAAATCATTTGAGGCTTTCTAACTCAAGGGTAGCTATCAGTATGCACATGTAAAAAGACAAAATATTTTCACAGAAAAATGGGATCCTGATGGATTCCTGCTTTCCCATATGCTGCCATGATTTACTTACGTCTCTGTTAAGGATTGAAGGAGACACAGAGACTACTGTATCTGGGCTGACCAGCTGAAATGATACAGCCTCATCGGTTTTGATTGCTGGATTTCTTTACATAAAATTCACTCTAATAAGAAGTAGTCTATTGATAAACCATATTAATTTTAAAATCCCAATCTATGGATGATATAATTTTACCTCTATCCTTTGGTAAGACTTTATAGTCTCACCATCCTCAGTTTCCAGATTTATTAAAAATACATTCAAATTGATTCTAAATCAAAGCAGGAGAAATGGATCTATAAATTTTCTGTAATGCTTCCCAATTGAACTGATGTGGAAGTAAAGTGTGATTGATAACAAAATGTAATAGGATTTATTGTATATATTGGGCATACACAATTATTCCTGTTTCCTTTACTTTTATATATCATTAAATGCACAGAACTAAAAATGCTTTACCAAATGAACTAAGGCTGGCTGTGAAAGACACAAATAGAGAAATCTCTTTTTACCTTCTCCTTCTTGTGTTTCTTGGGAGTAACTGCACAAGTCTCTCTACTCCAAGGTAAATTTTTGCAACATTGGCAGTAAAGTACATTTTGCTTTAGTCTCACTCTGAAAACTACTATGCCCTGTATATGAAACTGAATGTGAAGAGTCCATTTCTCCTGTCAGCTTGGATAAAAGTCACTTCAAAAGTCACTCAACATATATTCAACATGCAAATTTATTTCACAGTCTGCATCTCCAAAGACCATTGTGGGCCACAAACTGGTAAGGTCTCAAAAACTAACAACAGATCCAGAAGACAGAGCTGCACAGTTCTGCCCTGTTTTGCAGGTTTAGCAGTAAAGCTCAGAAGTCCCCAGCAAAAGTAGAGTCACAAAGATAATATTTTCTTACTAACCAGCCTTAGTTTCTCCCCCTTTCAAATTGGACTGAATTTTTCCTAAACCAAAACTTCTGTGATCTTGCTTCAGTTAAATTATTTCCTTAATAACCCTTCCTCTATGTTTTCAAGTGGCCAGTAGTTCCCTTTCTCTGGTTTTAACCTTCTTTACACTTTCCTCCATGTATACCTCACACTTTTCTCTTCTGTATCTCTTGTACCTCTTCTCAATTCTCATACACTTATCATTTCTCTGTTCCCTTCTAGCAGACTCTTCTGCTGTCTGTCTCTTCATCAGTGTCTGAGACATATGTGTCAAATCAGAGTTCTCCTAGAAAGATATTGATCTGTCCTGGAAAGGATCTGCTTATTGATGCAAAGATGGTAAGAAAGGAGAGAAATTCTTCATTCTTCCTAGGCAACGGATAAGGATTAGAAGGATTATAAGCCTTCTCTTAGTCTGAATTGAAGTAGTTGCATTTTAACTGCTGGTTTGATTCCACAGGTACCTTTTCCAAGTGTGGCTTCATTGCACAAAGTATCAAATGGAGTTTCTTGCAGGACTCCTATTTGGTGCTGCCTCAGACTCACCCTGCATTACAAACAATGGTCTGGTCTTCTCCAGTGGTTGCCAGCTGCAGTGGAACAGCTTATGGGCAGTGGCACAGGCTGTAAAACCTGCTTGCTAGAGAATGCCTCCCTTTCTAGTGGTTCATTTGATAGTCTCCAGAATCTAAATATTCCTGTCATTAATATGTTCTAACAAAAACTTTATGTTAGAAATTAATATGTATGTGGCAAGTCCTTTAACCCTTTCAGAACTCAGTGGTTTGCTTTTGTTTTTAGATGGATTTTTGAAGGCATTCTCTGTAGTCACAGGAGGAATTTGGACCTGCCTACAGCATTTTCCACTGAGATTAATATCATGTCACTGTTTCTGCTGTCTTGTTTGAAAAGATGAAGGAAAATTATGCTCTGTATGTAGAGCTCTCAAACAAGGTTTTGAGCCAACAGCATTTTTTTTTTACTAGTCTTAAACAAAAAATGACTAAAGATTCTTTTGAGTGCTTTGTAAAACATGCTGCTTATTTTTATGCAGAATAAATGAGTATAAGTCTAAAAATGTCAAGGAAACATGCTTGTTTTGATTACAGTAAAAAAATTTAGATAGCTTAACCCTGAAGAATTTATACATCTTTCTCATACCACACTCTTAGTCTGATCTCACAGCTTATATGTAAGTCGGGTTTCTGGAAGTGCCAGTGGTGTATGGCTTTTGTCTCCATAGACAGACCAAGCTGTAGGCAGCACACAAGCCAGGAGCATGCTGGCAGAGTGACCTGATGTATTTTGGAACATGTCTAGACGATTTCTGTCCTGGTGGCAGAAGTAACTCTTGACATATGTTTACACAAGAAATGGATTTTGTCGAGGGTCGTTGGGAAAGCATTTACAGAATTTGTGCTGTGCGTTTACAAAGCAGCTTGGTCTGAATTAGTGCCTGCAGATGAAAAATTCTTTTCCTCTGATGAGTAAGATCCACATCACAAGGGGATTGTAACCATGACTTTCAGTTTTAGGAATTTTGCAAGTTGGGGTGTCTTCCTTACAAAGGCTTCTCCTTAGTTAACCTCACACATAGTGGAGCTAAATGCAATCCACTTAATGTCTGGAAAAGTGCTTTATCCACTAGAGGAGTCCAAAAAAAGATACATAATCAATCAGGAGGAGCTAGCAAGAAAGATCACTGTCTGTAGAGATATAGCAAACACTAGATAAGGAGGAGGAAGGTGTTTTGGAGAGGATTTAGCACTCAACTGGATGTAGCAATGACAAGCCATTGTGTTCAAAGCCATTAATTGCTGCAGATAAAGAAGGAACATGTAGCAAAACAATTTTGGAAAAATGATGGAGAAGAGACTGGAAGTGAATGTCTTGATAAGAGTTTGCTTTAGGGAGAGAAAGAAAGGCACACGTTTGAGGTGTGTTTTTTTAGGATAGAGTTAAGAGTGAAAAATAACCCTCAGTTACAGCTTTGCATTACAGAGTTGAAAATGGTCGTGTGCCAGCTCTAAAAAGCTGAGATTCAAATATTTTAATTTAATTTCTTTCAGACTTGTGGGGAAGGGTTCTGGGTAAAAATTGCTTTCATTAGGTCCACAACTTTTATCTGCAGGACTAGACTGGTTTAATTTCTCCCTATTGTGAGATCAGATTGAAGTTCAGTTTTAAAACTAATACTCTCACCTTTAAACTAGCTTCTGCTTAGAGGTTGTGACACAAACGTTTTGGTCTGTGTCTGCGAGGCTGCTTAATACTGTTTTTTCTGTCTATGAACAGGGTGGCTGCCACTTGCTGAGGTGCTTCAGATCTCTGGAGCTCTTTTAGCACCTCTTTTAGGCTGCTTGTTCCCATGATTCAAACCCTTTAAATAAACAGTCTCTTTGAGTTTGCTTGCTCTAAGCTCAGTTTCTGGGTGTTTCAAAAACTAGTCACTTTCTTCTTCCTGCTACAAAAAAGACCTTGATTTTTTTTTTTTTTTCCTAGGATATTAAATTTCAGTGTTTTATAATTTTTTCCCTGCCCCAGGAAGGTATGAATGTGAACTACAGAGAAGTTGTCATTATGGAGTTTGGCCAGAAAGAGTGCGTTTCTGCCGGAGTTTAGGCATCTGTTTAGATACATTTCTGAATTTGGGCCAAGATTTATAGCCTGGTTTTGGAGTTCAGTGAACAATAATTGAAAATCACGCATGGAAATTGTTTTTTAAATGTTTTTCTAAATGTGAGAACAATATTTGCCAACAAATTATTCAGTCATTTCCAAGAAAGACTGAGCTTGATGAGGTAACCTTTCGTGTAAAAAGAAACAAAGGACATTATCCATTCCTATTAGTTGGCCTGCTTAGATTTTAAATTCTTCAAAATTAATTAAAAAAGAGTTCCTCTGAAACAGTGTTCACAGATGACACTATTTCTTCTTAATAGGGCAATAGTGAAGAAGAGTTTATATTTATAAGCTTTTTGTTTAAATATGTACAAATATGTACACATCTGTCAACTAACAAGCTTTTGAAATATCAGGGTTATAGCTGACAATGATTTTTTAGAAGTGTGGATAATTACTGTGGGAATTATTATGGTAACATACACTTCATTTTGAAAATGTATTGTCTGGTAAAGTGATGGAAACAGGCTATCAAAATTTGTACTGATGGTGTGTTGTTCTTTATAAATTAACTTTTTTATTGATGATAGTTCAGTAGTTGTGGACAAGTGGCAAAGATGATGTGCTCCCCTGCAGAACTCTATAATTACAAGGTCTCTGAAGAACTATGTTACCAGGTTGAGATGTACTGTCTGCGTGAGCTGACTGCATCTCATAATGCCATTGGAATTATGAGATACATAATTCATAGTCATTTTGATTGTAAATCAGTGGGACAGGAAAGGACTATATTTCTCTCTGTGAAAACATTATTGCGAAAAATATTATTCTATCTTAGTATTTCATATTCAACTACACTCATTGACTGGCTACAGTAAGTTTGGAATATTAATGAGATGAAGATCATCATCTTTAATTCAGAGGAAGCAGCAGGTAGTTTGAAAACAGTCAAGTTGACATTAAAAGCTTTAAATGAATTTTTATCCTGATTTTTTTTAAATGTAGATACCTGCAGTATGAGTCTAGTTTTGAATCTGAACTACTCAAATGTTACTAAAGGCAACCTGCATTTCCTTTAAATAGCAGTATTTTACATTTCCTGGTACTCACTTCTTCAATATCTCTATTATTTACTTTCACCAAGAATTGAGAATATAAAATTTGCATCTCTAGGCATATTTGTTTTGACTCAAACCTTCAAAGATTCATATCACTGCATATGATTTGCATGGAGTTTGGTCTTCTAATTCTTCTTTGATGGAAGTGAGGAACATTTTTATATTCTGTGAATTTCTGTAAGATGGCCTTATATAAGGCTGAATTCAAATTGCATTAGGACTTAGAGCATAGCAATTCAAGGCTTACACACACCCAGATTTCAATCTAATGTAGGATCCAGCCCAGTCTGTGTACTCAGGTTGGACTGTTGGGAAGTGCTCCCAGGACCCAGTTTAGATAGGACTTCAGTGATCATCATTAAGAAAGCATTTTTGGGAAATACATTGTTATTATTTTATACCAGAATTTTAGAGATTTTTGGATTTTCAAATTTTGTTTTGAGAACAGTATGCTAATTTAAACATGTCTTAGTGCTAAGGTAGAGCCTGAGGCTGTTTGCTTTTCCTTGCATTTGTATTCTTGTCTTGTTGGGGCAAGCACTGATCCAGAAATGTAAAGACAGGCTGTATCACCTATGAGAGCAGCTGAACAAAAATTGGCCAGATACAGCCTAAGATAAGTCACTACATTTAAAACTTCAACTGTGCTTCTCAGATCAGGCTGAAGTACAAGTTAGGGCTTATTCTCTGCCAGCTACATGGGCAAATGAGGATTCTTCTGAGTTGTAGTGCCTTTTACTGCTCCTTCCCTCTTGCAAATGTACTAATGCTGGAGATGCTTCTGTTTCAGACTGGGGGGGTCACAGTGTTTATGCATCAGATCAGGGATTCATCACAGAATCATTGAGTACAACTTTGTCCAAGATTGGACAAGATTGTTGAGTCCAACTCTAGCACTGCCAAGTCCATCACAAAGCCATGTCCCCAAGTGCCACATCTGCATATCTTAAATACCTCCAGGGATGGTAATGCCACACATCCCTGAGCAGCCTGTTCCAATGCCTAACCACCCTTTCAGTGAATCAGTTTTACTGAACAGCCAATCTAAGACTTCCCTGGCACAGCCTGAAGCCATTTCTTCTTGTCCTGTCTCTGGCTGCCTGGGAGAAGAGGACAACCCCCACCTGGCTACAACCTCCTTTCAGGGGGTTGAAGAGAGCAATTAGTTCCCCCTGAGCTTTGTTTTCTTGAGACTAAACAACACCAGATCTCTCAGCCTCCTCTCATGCTACCTGTGCTCCAGAGCCCTCACCAGCTCCGTTGCCCTTCTCTGGACACACTCCAGCACCTCAGTGTCTTTCTTCTCACACAGTGACTTCATAGAGCTAAATGTAAAATGTCAGGCAGCTCTCTGGCTACCAGTGCAAGCACTAGTGAGAGCACTGCAGGAACCTGCTGCTCTTCCCTGTTTGGTTCAGTCAGCGTGATAGAGATGTCTCTCCCGAGAAATCTCATCGCTCTTGTGTGTAAGAAACTGCATGGAAAAATAGCAGCAAAGAAGGGATATTAATAGTAAATAATAAAAAAAAAATAAAGCTTTCAAAGAAAGATCTTCATGTTCATATTTCAGGTCCTTAGCCATCTGTTCTGCTCCTCCAGATTAGGAAGAGACTTCTGAGAACTCAGTTACCACAGACTTGTTGCCCTCATTTCTGCTGAACCGCAGCCAGTTAGGAGGACATTAGTATGATGGAGCAAGAGCAGTGGCTCACAAGTGAAGTTTTATATCATCCCACTGGGAATTCATCTCAGGGCATAGGACAGCCAGTCATACCAGTGGCAGAGTTCTAAAAGCAGCATGCAGCATCTGATCAACAAAAGTTTGCCAGATGATATTGTGATACACATTTTGGCTGACTTGTGACTATTCTGGGGCCTCTTCCATTTGCAAGTTGGCTTTCAAGGTCAGGTCAATGTTACCTAAAAATCCTGCCAAACCTTTCCTCCATCACTGTTAGAAGATGTGGAACACACTGGAACACACAGAAGTGTCCCAGTTTGCTTTGACTGATAGCCAGTAGACATCCACAATGGCCAGGTTAAACTGCCCCCTTTGTTGTACGTGCCTGGGGGTGTTTGGTACAGGCCTCTAACTGAATGGATGTGGAGATCACAATTTTATCCAGGATAGCACCTTAAATCTCGCTTTGTACACCTTGGTGTCAACATAAGTGTGCCTTGAGGCACACTCAAGGAAAACCTTGAGGTTTTCCTGTTTATTTAGTCTCCATTGAATGCACATCCTCATTGGAAAGAGGAAAGGAATTTCTTAGTAACTCTGCAGTTAAATATCATTCATATGAATTGAAAAATACATGCACCAATACATGCTTCCAATATCCTTGAAAATCAGTAACCCACATATTACACCTTTCTGCTACGAGTTATTACATATTACATATCACATATTACACCTATCTGCTTCACCTTTCTGCTATCTCACCTCATAGCAGAAAAAACTGTTCTGCAAATATACAGTAACATCCAGCTTTCCCTTCTGTAAGATTCTTCAATAATATTACAGCCAAGAGTTTCTTTTTTTTTTCTTTTATCTTTCTCTTTCTTTCTTTCTTTCTTTCTCTTTCTTTCTTTCTTTCTTTCTCTTTCTTTCTTTCTTTCTTTCTCTTTCTTTCTTTCTTTCTTTCTCTTTCTTTCTTTCTTTCTTTCTCTTTCTTTCTTTCTTTCTTTCTCTTTCTTTCTTTCTTTCTTTCTCTTTCTTTCTTTCTTTCTTTCTCTTTCTTTCTTTCTTTCTTTCTCTTTCTTTCTTTCTTTCTTTCTCTTTCTTTCTTTCTTTCTTTCTTCCTTCCGCCACTTCCTTCCACCACTTCCTTTTTTTTTTATCAATACCAGTTACTTAAGCAGTTTAATTTTATATGGCACTGTAATAGCAAAGTCTGGTGTATGGGCTAAAGCTAATTTCTGGAACTGCTGCCAGAGGAAGCTCTGAGGCATCTGAATTTAAGCATTGCACCCTGGAACCCACTGAGATCTCAGCTGGTACTCAGTATTTTTCCTACCCTCAACCTGTACTTTAGATTGTTCAGATGAACACAGATGAGAACATCCAAATGAGGTGGATGCCATGGATGGATGTTGCCCAGACAAGAACAGAACCGGGTGGAAAATGCAGCACTTAATAGTTTTAGGAGTACCTGGAGAAGGCTGAACACTTATATTTGGTCTGAGAAGTTGGTTTTGCCTGTTGCATGTGAAAATGATGAATTATTAATGTTCTGGTTAACATTAAATAGCCAAACTGTAGTAACTTCTAGAGTGCTTTACTGCAGTGATTCGGTAAAATGTGGCCTTCAGAGTTTCAAAGGAGATGTATGGCACAGTTACATACAGAAAAATAGTCTCCCAAGCTGAGTATCACTGAACAACTCCATTAGGACTGTGAATGTAGTTAGCAGTGAATAACTTTTCTGATAAAAATTCTTTCAGTTTTAGCATGTTTATTTAAAAAGAAATGGAATCACTTTTTTCAAATAAAAACAGCTGCACTTCTTAAGAAGTACTTGTCTTTAGAAGGTCTTTGCAAATGGCTTTTTCTGTATACCTAGTAAATATATTAATGCATTTTTTTTAAGTCTTGGGTCAGGCTGTCCTGAGATCAAATGAGGCAGATGTGCAGAACAAGAGGAATGATAAGGAATAAAATTTCCACTGAAGTGTCTGAAACTCTTAAAGAATGGGAATTTCCTCAGTTACTGTGCAGAGCCATGCTTAATTTACCTTTTAAAATGTACCTTTAAGATATGAAGAGCTCTCTTGGAATGGTCATCTGATGGTAGTGCCTTAAATATTGTGGGGATGCACCAAAAGGAGGATTTAGTCCACCAGATTTGTTCATCTATCTCAAACCTGAATTTTAGGCATTCAGACAGTATTCCTAAGTCTCCTCAAGCCATTAATTATTCATTTAGACAACAAGGAACCTGGGAAGCTCTCCTACACAGAGCTCATGTCTTACCAAAATTTGGCACCTAATTCTCCCTAGGAAGAGTCCCTGCTTTTTCTGTCATTGTTTAGGCAGCAGGCACAGATTCAGGAGGTTTGTGTCATTAGGTATCTACTATTTCAGTGGGTTCCCTTCAGCAGGGCGTTATTTCTTCTGTGTTTTCAGAACACTGAGCTCTGCTGAATCTTTTTGCAGTGGCTTGGAGGAGCACTTTAATGGAAATATTCAATGTTAGTAACTGTGATGGCTCTGAAAATCAGGATGAGAATCTTACCTGGCTGTGAGCCAGGTCACATCCAGCCTGTTCTTCCATTTCTACCTCCTTGTGTGATCCCGTTTAGAAAGCCTCGATGCTAACCATGACCTATCTGTCCTGCTATATGTAAAGCAACCGATATTCTTCTCTCCCAATATATGTAGTTAGTGGAAGAGATAGGACTTTTGTAGCTTTTTGGCAGCAAATATAAGAGGTTGAGAATCATGCCACTTACAGAAACCCTAATACTAGATGTCTCTCTGGAACAGTCTTGTTTTAAAATAAAGTTCTAGAAGACAGCTTTACTTCCTTCAGTTTGTGTAAAGTTGCATTGCATGTTCTGCTTTTATGTTTCATGTTGTTATCACAACAAGTTTCTTGGCTGAAAAATCATTTATTCCGGGTAGTAAATGTTTCATTATAGTTAACAATAGTGAGGTTTCTTTCAACATGAGGTATAATGGAGATAACACTGCCAAGAGAAGTTAAATTACTACTTCCACATTATAAGCCTGAATCGTTGAGGTTTTCCTGGGTACCTTTTCATAGCAAGTTTCACTAGTAGCAGAAAAATTAGCAGTTTCCAGAAAGTATGAATTTGATAAAAGGCACCTTTATACCTCATCATCACTATGTACACAGATTTGCTTCTAGCAGCTGTAACATACATTTGCACGTGCTCATCCTCCTAAAAAGAAAAAAAAAAAGTATTTGAAGTGCATTAAAATAATGCCCCTAAAATAAGTGAAGATTACAGAATCTATTTAGAAACTTCAGTTATGGAGAGATTTCATTCTCTTCAGTGTTTCTCAAAAACACACTCTACTAATCTCTTTTGTCTGATTAGTATCAGATTCAGAGTCTCTTCATGATTTATTTTCATAGAAACAGATGTTATCATTTGTGGTGGAATGGAGACATATTCTGGGCATTATGTAACCTCCTTTGGCATTAATTTATGCTACATGTTTTTCCTTCATTTTGCCATGACACTGTAATTGTACCCAAATGGTTCTCAACATGTTTCCATAGATACTTGACATGTTCAGACTGTGTGCAGTGTATGCCTTGGTCTCACAGATAGCACTTGTTTTTAAACTCTGAGATCTGCTACACCCATAGTTTTCAAATAATAATCAATACTGGTTATAACACAGCAGTTTTGATCACATATTTCAGTGCTGTCCACCAGCTCTTACTTTTTAGCTTGTGATGAATTTTGCAGCATTTCTGCTGGCCACTAAAGTGTTCCTAGAGTGCTATGGGCTCCCTTAGTGGGAACCCTCTCCACACCAGCAGGTCTAGTGAGGAGAGGTGAGGGATTGAAGGTGAAGGCTCCATACCAGGCAAGAGAAAGATTAGATGATTTGGGAAAACTGATGAGCATAAAGGACCTATGGAGAAACAGCTAGATGCTGGAGCCTCCCCAAAGACAGTCTCTGGCCTGATGTGACACTTCTGTGCATTTTTTTGCAGTTTGAGGTTCTCCTTCAGAAGTTGCTGCTGTGTTTGGGCCCTGCTAATTAGCTCCCAAGCTTTTTTAGTTAGCTCGTACCTAACCAGAAGATTTGTCACAGCACTAGTAGGCAATTGATTGGAACATATTTTAAATCACTGGGAGCAGAGATGTACCTGAATCATTCTTTTGTGGTAACCCAATCTATTTCTACCTCCTGAGATGAAAAGGAAGGACCTGGCTGACATCAAGAACGTATGCTTTGTACATGCACAACAGCTCTTTGACTGTCTTTTGTGGAGTGCTTTTCCTCTTCCACAGACTTAATTTCTTGCTGTTTCTTTAAAATCCTACTGGCCAACCTCAGCTGGCAGGGAAGGCAAAGGAGTCAGATTTCTTTTGAAGTAAAGACGATTGTTACTTCAAAAGCAAGTCAGCGGATGGGCTTGGACTGGGAAAGGACATTTTATCTGGATGTTTTGAGAGGCTTGAAAACCTCTGGGTTGCAGCTGGAAGGTATGCAGGAAGAGGTATGCTTTATAAGCCAGGTAAAACAGACTGAACACCCCAAAAAGTACAAGAGAACATCTTCCAAACTTCTTGTACATGTGTTTTACAAGCCCTAGAGAAGTGAATGTAGGAGCTTGTAAGGAGCTGGGACTAAGCTAGGGCCCTGCTACACAGAAGCATGAGTGCCCCAGCCACTGGATCAAAGGAAGCAAATCTGCATCAGCCATTCTCATTCATTATCTGTAATTTCTGTCAGTGGAGAAGTACATGAAATAAGAAATGATTACCAGTCCCCATCCTCTCAATTTAATGTATAAAATTTCTAGCATGCAGACCTTACACAAGTGGAACATATTACAGCTGCATGGCCTTCATATTTCTTTGCCAAATATTGCTTATGATAATTTTCCCAAACTTAAAAAAAGAAATTAGAGAGAAAAGGCAAGACATATTTTATCTTAGTTATTATTATAGACATATTTATCTTAAGTAATGATCTTAATTATTAAAAATTTTCTTAAGTAATTTTTAATAATTCCTGATTGTGCAAAAAAAGTTAAAACACATTCAAAAGAAGTAAACAATTATTTGTATCATTTCTGAATGGAGACAGTTTGAAAATCCTCAGCCTTTTGTAGCTATCAAGTGGTGTCTACATGTTCAGAAAGCAAAATTATGAGTATCATCTTTATCAGCTCATATTGCAAAGGAGACCAGAAGAAGAAAAAGCATAACTAATATGAAAAGAAAATGTCATTGAGGAGTTTCTGTGTTTCTAAATTAGAAAATGTCCTTTTTTAAAAAATCATAAATAGTTTTGGTTCATTCAGTTTTTGTTGAACAAAGTAGCAGTTTTGCTGCTAACCAAAATGAGTCTCAAATTTGGCACTCACCTGTAGGCTGTTCTGCATCAAAACAGTGCATTGGCCAAATATATGTAATAGACCAATGGTAGACGAATACAAATTTTTAATAGGAAAGAAAGTATTTTTATCCGTGTTCATACACTTGAAAGGATGTTTCAGACTTTTTGTGTGTATATTCAAGAGCAGATATGCTAGGATAATGGCACTTTATCATTGCAATTTGAGTCCTGTCAGGGCCACATTTGCTGTTGGCTAACAAAAATGTTGATGTCTATGGAGCTTTATCAGCTGACTTTTCAGCTACTCATGTTTAGATTTCTGTCAATGTTTACCTGTAACAACATGCTCAGAAAAGTGAAAGCACTGGAAAGTTCTGCTTCCAATTGCGGCAGAGACGTGCATGAAGATTTACGTGACTGTGGGTTTAAACCACAGCTGGCAGATACATTCTTTGCATGCAAGTGTATTGATAAAGATTAGGTTGTGTGCTGGAGGATGCACATTTTTAATATTTGAGCTCAACAGAACACGTTATTGTAGCTGGGCATAGCTGTCTGAAATTAATAGCTCATCATTGTGATTTAACTAGAATAACAACACTGTCTATTCCTTCTGCAGAATGGCATTAGTTCAAGGCAGCATACTGATTTGTAGGACTTCTATCTAACTCTCCAAGCTTGAAAGATGTAGTATCTCTGACCTCTTCCTGTGGTTCATCATGGTTTGCAGCATCCATCTCTTGTAGCATCAGCCTTAAGTATATTGTAAGTAATAAAATGTATATCCAGGCTTGTGATAAATGAGGGCAGGTAGAACTAGAGTTGTGGGGTGTCAGATTCTGGGCTAGATATCCAAGTCACAGTTTGCTGTGACTGACCATTGTAGGGGACTGGACTCACTGAGATGCTGCCTCCCATTCCTGTGTTCGTGCCAGAATTCTTTGAGCCTTTCAGCAAAATATTCCAGGAGGTTTGATGATGTTGAAATAAACTTGCCAAAAGCTTTTGTTAACAAGTCCCTGCAAACAGTGCCTCCAGCTGCCACAAATGAGTGGTTTAGGCCACTTCAAGAGTAACAGTCAAAGGTATTACCAAAAGCAGGTTTTAATATAAATTTTTGAAAGCATGACTTAAAAGAGTTTGATGGCAAGGTTCACTCTGTTACTACAGAGAGGAAGCATACAGGGAAAGTAGAATTATCATGAATTTTGCATAATTTACACAAGGGCCAGGGTAAGGGTGCATGGGGTAAGGGGGATTTCCCCATTGAGTCATGAGTTTTGGAGTGGACCCCCTTGCTTTCTAATCTTCTGAGGAGCCTAAGTGCAACTCAATCCAAACTTTATCCCACTCTTCATCCATGGGATATCTAAAGGATTTAATGGGGAAATCCTGCTGTTGGGTCACAACATTGAGAATGGACTCCCTTGCTTCTAAACTTCAGATGCAGCCTAGGTGTGGCTGAGTCCAGTCTTAGCCTCAGACCTGGGAAATGGTTTATGTCTGAAGGATTTAGCAGCACTCAGTAATTGACTAATTTAGTATTTACAAAGTGATTAACTAGAATTAACCTTAATCAAAATAGTAACTCAGTTATCAGGAGGGTGTTTAAATCAAATCATACATGCATGCACGCAGACACAAAGATGTGTGTGTGCACGTGTGTGTATATATTTATATATATGCACAAAGGTACTTGTTAGAAGTTCTACTTTGTTTCACTGGAATGTCAATGAATTACTCACATTGAATGTCTTGGCATTTCTCAGTGGGAGAGGCTTGAGTGTAAAGGACTGGGGGATGTCGTCCCAGGCCAATTAATCAGCTTTTGGTCACAGTCCTCTGGGTACTGCAACTTGATCGTTTGCAAGCTCTGAGTGGCATCCCACTCTGAGGGACATGCTGCTACAGCCTGCTGTGGTCTGGTAGAACTCGAAGGGCCTCATGTAGGACCACTGTCTATAAGGTCACAAGATGACTGGCATTTTCTTCATTAGTCCATTTCCATCCTGACTGTAACCCAAGTTGATAATTACTGAAATCATTCAAAAGCCCAGTTTCACTGGAGTTATGATTCAAGGGGGTAATGTTCCAAGGGTATTAGGGGGTGACTGATTATTTCTCATTGCCCTCCTTGGTCAGACAGCACGTGTCCCTGATATGAACAGTACCACTCCACCTTAGCCATGCAAGGGTTCCTGGTATGGTCAAGGGATATTTCACTGCCCAATTCATTACACAAAAGCCGAGGCCTAATGAGAATTGCTGAAGTTGCAGAGCAGGCTTGAGGAGTTAGAGCAGCCCCCAGGGAGGGTAGGGAATGCACCACTGGAGAAGCCCTGAATTGAGACTGCAGAGGACTGCCATTCTTTTGGGCTCCTTCTCTGTTAAAAAGTCTGGCTTTTCTAACTCTCAATATTATATAATTTTACTGGCACAATATAACAGCAAGAATAAACATTTAGTAGGTAATATAAAACTTGGACAACAAAGTCCTGTCTCTGCAGAATCAATGGAAAAAGCTTAACCTTATTAATGGGGTCACTTGGTGTGTTTGTACTAGCTGCAGAATATGATGGCTGTCTCCAGGTGAGCTAACCTGCATGTTCAGAGAACTAGGCTGAGCATGTTAAAGGAAAGCTACATAGGACCTGATGTAGTCATGGTCCAGATAGTTTCTGAACTACTCCATGTGAAGACAATATCATGCCATACTCTGCAGAGAAGGCTTGCAGTGACCACTCACTGGCTGCAGTGAGACAAGTCTAAGTTCAGAGCTCTGCTAGAGGATGCAGAGCAACCCAGTCTAAAGAGGATTAGGAAGTAATTTTCCATGAAGACAGTAATTTTCCATCCACTATTGACTCTTGTTAGCAAAGAGCTGATCAAGTGGAATATGGGGCCAAATTGTTCCCGTGTGCCTAATGAAGGGGGTTGTGCCCTGGGGCCCTGGTGCATATCCAAGAGGTCTTACATTCATAGATTTATTGAATCATAGAATGGTTTGGCTTGGTAAGGACCTTTAAAGATCGCTTAGTCCAATATTCCTGCCAGGAGCAGAGACGCTCTTGAATATATCAGGTTGCTCAAAGCCCCATTTTGAACACTTCCAGGGATAGCGCATCCACAGCTTCACTGGGCAACCTAGTTCCCAGTGTCCCTAGTCCTAGTGTCCCAGCAGCCTCACCGTAAGAAATTTCTCCCTTACATTTCATCAAAAGCCATCCTTTTTCAGTTTAAAACCATTATCCCTAGTCCTGTGGCTGTCGGCACTGGTAATAATTGTCTTTTTTACAAGTCCCCTTTCTATATTGAAAGACCATAATTAGGTCTCCCTGCAGCCTTCTTTTTTTCAGGCTGAACAACTTCATTTATTCCAGCAGAGCAATCTGGCCTTGTGTTGCTTAATATCCACCCTTCCTGCCACCGTGTATATAGTTGTGGCAGTTGCTAAGCATGTGAGGGATGAGGAAATGCTAAAATAGCAGTGCTATTTCAAACAATAGAAATTAAATAAAAAATAGTAGTGCTTATAGCATAGTATGGGACTAGTTTCTATTTTTATCCTGATCGTGCTTTTGTGCTGCTGCTCCTTGAGCATGCATTTGTACATCACCCAGTTTCATAGTCAAATTATAAAGGATGAAGAACAACAGATACATTTAAAGGGATTTGGAGTTACAGATTGCAGAGCTTACAAACTCTTCAGATCTGCAGTGCAGTAATTTGTACTGTATTATGGCACACTGGGTTTCAAAGCAATTCATACTCATTAGCAGAGAAAGTTAAATGTTTGTTTCAGCCTGATTATGAAGAAAATGTGTAATTTCAGCACCTAGTAGGTGTATTACTTGCCTTTGTTAGATTATCATGTTTTACACTTGGTTCATACTAATCCTTTTCAGGTTTTATCAAAACAGAAATCACAGCCATAATTTTAATTCTTCCCCTTATAAACTGGATGTTAATGAAAAGACAGTGAAGAAATTCTGGGGGATAAAACCTGATCTGATACCTGACCCTTTATTGTTCAGGATTTTGGCTAAATACATTAATACACGCCAAATTAGTTACTAATTCCTCTAACACCAGTGAAGGCCTAACTATCAAAGTATCTCCAAAGTAACAACATTGTCAGGACATCCCTATTTCCACTTTGTTACAAATCCATTCACATTACTTCTGAAAGTGATGTTTTTAAAAATAATATACTTCAAACAAGATAAACCAGCCGCTGCCACCTCTCCCCACCCCTCATCAGAATCCCATTCTGCCAGTTAAAGTGCTGTCCCAGGAGACAGTCTCTGGTGACACTGCCAGCATTGACAATTGTCTTGGTCCTCACACAACAGAAAACCTTCTAATGGCTTGGAAAAGTCTGAGTATATTAGCTTCCCATTTTCAGGAGGTATTTTAACAAGTCAATATTGGGGCTGTTTTGAAATTGATTTCTTTCAAAATAACAACAGAATAAATCACTTTCCCCAAATGCCAAGAAAACATGTGAGTGTGTGCCTGCTGTAAAACTAAAATCTGAAATTTTAGCTAAAATTAATTAAGCAGTCACCTGTTCCTTTTTAATTTTGCTCTCAGGAAAAAGTTAAAAACTAAAAAAGTAGCAAACTAGTATGACCTTTAAAACTAGAGGGGTTTAGTGCTTGGTACTCCAAAGTGAAAGGCTCAGGGTAGCTAAGCAGGAATCAGCTGTGTAACAGCACTCTGGCTAGAATGGGAATAGCGTAGAAATACTTAAAAAAAATTAGAGTGTCCTTTCCCAGTAGAGTAGTTAGGATTGCATTTTACCACACAACATGTCCTTGTAGTTCTAGGTTTAGTGATGAAATTACTCTCAGTTAGGGATTTTTGTCCAGCTATGATGTGCAGCAGTATACAGAGTTTGTCCCTGTTGGAAAAAGGGAACAAGGGGAAGCTGTGTGAGGGTGCATCAGAGGGTGGCACAAGAAGGGAGAACATTCAGGAGCCATTCCAAGCAGGTGTTCTGGGCCCAGACCTGTTCTCATTTCTCCTAAAAGTGACTCCTTTTCACACAGTATGGGCACGCCTCTCCTTCTTGGGCTCATATGGGTGACTCAGAGTATAGAGGGAGAGAAAGGAGAATGTGTGAAGCTCCTGTTTACCCTGCTTAGTCAAGTTGACATCAACATGTTTTACTCTGGATCTTAAAAGAGGGTCTTGGTAGCTCAGACCTGTTTCTGAGTCACTGGGAAATGGCCTCTTGGCATTCTGCATTGACTTTCCAGAGTAACTTGAGAGTTCCTGGTCTTCCAAAGCCACTCCTGTAACAGGTACTCCTGTTACAAATCAAACCAGATTTATCAGAAGCATCTCAGTTTGTGCAATTTTTTTCATTAAAAGGCTTGTATGTTTTGGTTTTTTTTTTTTTTTTCTTTTCAGAACTGAGAAGAAATACATAAGCAGATACTGGAAAGAAGTGAAAGTTGGAGACTTTGTGCAGCTTCGCTGTAATGAAATTATACCTGCTGACATATTGCTGCTCTCCTCAAGTGATCCCGACGGGCTGTGCCACATAGAAACAGCCAACCTGGATGGTGAAACTAACTTAAAACAGAGACAGGTGGTGAGGAGGTTCTTAGAGCTGGTAAGTCTCCATTCCTAACTCATATTTAAGATAAGAATTTCTTTCAAGAAAGTAGCTGGTTACCAATACACTCCACACCAGCTAAATCTGCTTGATCTAACAGTGGTAATGAACTACTGTTATGGTTTACATTAAAATGCTAGCACTTGCCAACAACTGACCTCATCATAGTATCAGAAGTTTTACCATCATTTTTCCCTGAATCTCAATAGAAATTATTTGGGGCAATTGTGTGTGGTTGGAAAATGTTGGAGGATTTTAATGGCTTCTATTGTAGCTTGATTCTTGAAAACACATTTTAACTGCCCAAGGAGAAGATACTTAAATATAAACATGTACTTTTCCTGCCTGCAAACCAGATCAGTTTCAGTTAGGAATGTGCCCCAAACTCTGTGTTGGAGAATATCCCTTCAGCCCTTGGAGCATTACAGCTTGTAAGATTTAAAGGGACAGCAAGCATTCATTCTGGTGGTATCTGTGCTCAAAAACTGTTTTACTGCTCTCTCACTGTGCTTATCTCTCCCCAACAGCACTATTTTGAAACAAAACATAATCCAGATCAGTTACTGTCAGCAGAATTAGAGGAAATTACCTGAAGTTTTACTTGCTTTAATGATCTTATTGAAATAGTATTTATTTGTATGCCCTCCTCTCCCATCCCTCTTGCCAGCTAACTCCAGCTTCCTGTATTTGTCAGGAAAAAAAAATATTTTTTAGAACTCAGCTACATTGGTTCTCCTAGTAGCACTTCTGATTTGAGGGATTTTGCAAACAATGGGAGCTGTTGCCCTTACCACTGTCATCAAAGGTAACTACAGAAGCCTGTGGTTGTACTGAGAAAGATCTGCATTAATGAAGTTATTATCCAACCAACAGGATAAAAGTCAACGTGCCTTCCAAATAGTTTATGGTAGGTAGACCTTTTCTCTAAATAGCTTGTAAAAATATGAGATAAGGACTTGTTTAATGAACAGTGATTTCCACACAGAATTTAGACATGACATGGCACCTACCACTGTGGCAACAAGCTCAATCAGCTACAGGCCAAATGTTTCAAAAACACTTATTGTTTCAAAGTTAATTTAATTGCTGCTCAAACCTCCCATCCTGTTCCTGCTGAGAGGAAATCTCTCCCATTGGATAGAGCTTCAGGGAGGTGCTCAGATGATGTATCACAGTTTTCTGTCAACAGACTTCTTATGTGACTTCAGGTACATTATGTAGGACAAAAACTGTAGATTTAATTTAGGTAACTGAACACAGGTGTGTTTTTGCATTTGTGGGTACAGTTATAAGCTAAGGGCACATTCCAGCTCTGTCTCAAAGGGAAGGCACCAGGTCCTCCACTCATCTACAGCAGATGGTTGGATTTCTGTGATCTGAGACCACTGGACACACATCATTAGATGTTGGTAAACATGGTTAAAGGAATCAATATGTCCAACGACAAATTATCAGAAAACTGGCTTTGAAGACCCTTGCTGTTCAAAGGAATCCCTTATACTGTCTGGGGATCTTTAGCTCCCTGGCAGCAGAGTATTGATTCAGCATTCCTGGAAGCTGTAAGGCTGAGAGGACACCTGCCAACCCTGCAGACTGCCCTGCTCCTGTGAGCTGTGGCACCCTAGATGTGTGCCTGAGCCAGTCAGTTGTGGAATCACTTCTGTGTCTTCAACCAGCAATCCCATGCATGTATTAACACAGCAGGAAAACCAGGAGGGAGAACCCTGGCAACATTATGTTTGGCATACTCAATGAGGTTTAAATTGCTGATCCAAACCAGGCAGCTAAAGATTTCAGCTCTGGAGTTTATACAGTTTGTCAAGACGTGCAGCCTTTAGGCTGTTGTGTGGAAGTGAGTGGCCATTTCCTCCTCAAACAGGTTAAATATTGTCAAAGACTGAATTGGGCCTCACTGAGGAAGAAGGCTGAGGAAACAGATCCTGCCTAGGGAAGCATAGCTAACTCTGTGTGCCAAGCACGTCACAGTATATGTGGCATGGCTAGCTCAGCATACCCTCCTTTACTGGGGAAATAAGGTGTCTTGTAGACACTTGCAGTCAGCTTTGTAGACACCTAGCACACCTTGGATCTCCAGCCCATCCTCCTTCCATATCTTAGTTTTTTGTGTCATAAGATGATTATGGAACTTTTCTATCTCAGAAGTGGGCTCAGAAAAATGTGAATAAATATTTTTTAAAAATAAATTTAAGATCACAAGGTGCCAAGCTACAGTAGCTGTGAGGTCCATAGTAAATTGTGAGGGGTTAAACTGAGGTCAGTGACAAAAAGCTCATTCATTCCAATGAAAACAGGACTGGTCCTCAAGGAGGCAAGTATTGAAAGAGAACTTGTAAAAAAACCACATGTGATTACCTCCCCTCTCTTAAAATAGCTGAGAAAGCAGGAAATATCCAAGCTTGGGTTCCTACGTCAACTAAGTTGGAGGCAAAGTGCACTTACTTGCAAGTAAGAAGTCTTCAGCAGCTGCAGCATCACAGAACCTCTCTGTAACAGCACCCCATACGTTATCCAGCAGAATACTTGCCATCCTCATTAAAATCCTGGCCAAAACCTCTCTAAGCATACTGTTAATTTAATTCATGCAGCAGCATTAGCTTTCACACTCCATACTGGTAAGGATAGGCTCTTACTGATTCTTGAAGGTATTGCCTTGCTGAGAGACACTCAGCAGTGGGATAGAGGGAGGTGCTTGGAAAATGTTGGATGAATAGTAGGAGGACAGCCAAGTAACACGGAATAAGAAGGTGATGCCTGTCTGTTGGACTGAAGTTCAGTTCCTATCTGGATATGTCTTAAGTTGTCACAACTGGAGAGAACTTAGTGCTAGATCTTATAAAGTACTTCGGATGACCAAAATTTTCTTGCACCTAGTGCTAACCCTCCTTTTGACAAGCCTCAGAGAAGCTTATTTCCAAGTCTCTTACAAGACCTGCATCCCAACCTGTTCATGCATTGGCTGAGAATGCTTTTACATTTTTGTATTAACACTGATCAGGAGAACAACTCTCAGTTATGTTGATAGTGTTTGGTTCTGTGTTATTCTGCCGCTCTGTTGTTCAATCAGGAAAACAAACAAATAAATTATGTAGTCCTGACCCTCTCTTTCCCACACTGCTAAACACTTTCCCCACCTCCCTTACAGAATGACGTACCATGTCATGTGGCTTATCACAGGACAAAAACCAGATTTTTTGGAAGCTTCTTTTCGAAGTATCAGCTGTTAATAATAGTTGTCTTTGAATGTCTCTGTATCAGTGTCTCAAGTTTTTAAAAGAAACTTCTACAAAGGTTGGCTTGTCTGTGCTTCATATATGAGCTAACTGACAACTTTGGAGCACATGCCTGTGAAGCAGGTCAATGAAGGATAGCTATTTCTATACCTGTCACTCAGCTGGGCATGGGAATGGAGTGGGGGTGGCAGCAGGAACTGTTGTTTTAAGTTAATGCCGTGCTTTCTTGATTCTGTTCCTGCCTTGTGTGCACCCACACAATTTACAGCCCTGCAGGTCTGTGCTGAGCTCTCAGACAGCCTGGTTGCCAATTTGGGGTCGCTGAAGTGGCGTGTGCACTGGGCAGTCCTCTTGCAGCCACTACATTTTCTACAAAGGCCAGCAAGGTCAGCACTGTTATGTTGGGTACAGCTGTCCTCTGGAAAGGCATCCTCTGAAGGATCTTTGTGTGTTTCTTTTCAGCAGTAACAGCATATAAGGTCCATAGTCGCAGAGAGGAAAAGGCCTTACAGTCCCTCTTCCAAACCTTTTTTCAGAAAAGTACCATTCTGATACCTTTTTATCCTGACTCTTGCAGAAGCAATAAGAAATTATAGAAGCTTTTCTCTATCTTTGTCTCTGATGCTTTGCAGGCATTATTTTACTCTGAACATATGCTCACAAGGTCCAGGATCAGCATTTGTGGGCTTGGATTGCATCTCCCCACTTGTGAATTCCAGGAAACTATTTTACTCTATAGTGCAAGTGACCATAAATACTGCTTATTTTAGTGCTGCTTTGAGTTGTCTGAGTAATTTATAGTAGACTGGGAACAGACTGCTTGTTAGCTTTGCATGTTTGTTAACGAATGCAGTCTGTCAGACATAAACCTGTACTTTGTGTACGTGATTCTACACCTTATCAATGCACAAGCTGTGAGAAGAGCCACTGATACATCCCTCTAGCTTCCATGTCTGAAGACACCAGTTTGAATTATACCTTGTTGTTGTAGACTTAAAATAGACAAGAGAAAAGAAAATCACTCAGTGAGTAGATTAAAAAAAAAGAAGAAAAAGAAAACAGATTTTACAAAGGCCTTGACATTTTTTCCTCCGAGACTTTAAATACTGTGTTCTTGTTATTCTGCTACTACAGCAATAGGATGTGTTAGAAATGTTTAAAATAGCCATAAACATACTTCTGCATGCTATGTTTTTAAAACGAACAGGATAGTGGACTGTCTTCACCCTGAAATACAGATCAGGTTTGTGTGTGCAGCATGACTCACTGGCAAGTGCAGTTAGGAGAAAGCATTGTGCTAAACCCCATGGCTTGTGGTCTAACAGTGTTAGCCGTGACCAGTAAACATCTCTTGGAAAAAAAAACAAACAAACAAACAAAAAACCAACCCAGACCAACTCTTTGTAGGTATTCTGCCCATTTCCTTCTAATTTCAAACCCACCCTCACTGCTGCCAAGTCACAGCAGCCATTTCTGGTGCCCTGGATCTACAGGAGACACAGTAGGCAGGAGGAATCAATGTGTTTTCTGTGCTACTCTGCTGGCTGCCGTGCCACCACACCCTCTGCAGTTGCTTATGGAATGTTTTCCATCCATCTGAGACGTCATGTCAGCCACTCTTCAGAGAGTGGATAAGCAGATACAGCTCGGACTGCGAGAGCTCAAAACTCCCTTTCAGATTTCATAAACTTGATTTAGTATATTTTGATAGAATGAATCTAGACTCATGAAAAACATTTACATTTCCGTGCTCCACTGTTTTTACTCAGTATGCCTTTTAACAAAATCCACAAAGACTCACTGTGGATTCTGGAGCAGCTTATGGTTTATTAACCACTGCCCCTATCCTGGATGTTTATGTGGAAAGCTTCAGTTCAGCTGAAAGCTAAGATAAATGTAGCAGCTGCCATCCCTGTGAGAAGATGCATGTATCCTGGTGGGGGTAGGAGATGCATTTTTTCCTTTGCATTTTCTCCTAAGAGTAGAACTTCATTCAAAGCAAACTTATTACTAGCATGATTAAACAGGTTTAGATAAGCCTTGCAAATTACTTTGTGACTGCTTATTTACTTCGTCTGAAAAGCACATCTGAATTTGGTGTCTGCCTGTTTGGGAGGTTCATTTGCATGCAGACTAGCACCAAAATAACTGATGAATCTGATTTCCTCACAAGTCAGTTTGTGAACACTTCTGGAATATGTATAAATGCAGAGCCTATGCTTACTGCAGGCATATTTTTTCATCAGTCCCAGCCTGGAAGTTGGGCTAAATTGACAGATTCAGCTTTCATTCCAGCCTTTCCTCATCCTGTACTGTGCTGGAAATACATTGGCTACAGCTGGACTTAGAGAAACAGTTCTGCTTCTGTTCTGACAGCTCCCTGTTCCAAGCATTAAGCCATTTATACAATTTCTTTTTTTCCTTGTGAGTCCCAGGCAGAAGCTGGCCCAGAAGACAAGATTGGTTTCTAGAAGGGCTGCACTGTAAGCCTGACTTGGTGGATCCAGGTGGATCCAGGCTGCTCTTTGTATGAGGTACTTTGGTAAGGGCAACTCATGATAATTGTATGTAAACAGTTCACAGGGCAGCCTTGGTATCTCAGTGTAGATATTGCTTTTGCATTCAGTTTTTTACTCACTCAAAGAATTTTTTTTTTTTTAAAAGAGAAAATAAAGCAATTTTCAAATGTTAGTTTAGCCTAAACTGTGCTAAGATTTCTTGTGCAGCAATCTGCATTGTCTAAACCAGCCCAGTTTGAGAGAACAGTTGAAGTTAAACCAGCTCAACTTCTAGGCAGACTAGTTTTCAACTTACCTGTTGATATGAGCTTCTTATCTCAAAGAGTCTGAATGAGTCTTCTAAAGCAAGACAAGAGAGGTACGGCTATATTCTCCCTGTTACTTCTTGTCTGACTAGTACCCTCAGGCAATCATCCACCTGCAATTAGTGAGAATAGTACACTGTTATAATCTGGTAGGTGGGAATTAATCAGCATACTCGCTGTTGTTTGACTCAGTGTTGTTTTGACTGTGAGTATTTTAATAAGGTAGAATCAGGCCGCAATAACAGCAACTGCCTCCCTAGCATCTTTTGGGAGTTATCCCTTGTGCAGTTTTTTTGAAGTATTTTGAGAAGATTCAGAAGGTGATGAAAATTGGCTTGAAAATTCCAGACATGCACATATTAAAACATCAGATTAGTGCTCCATCCCACAGGTGTTGCCAAAATCAATTTCCCCAAGGGAAAAGAAAGTTTAAAAAAATGAACCAAACAAGCAAAAGTAAACAATGGTTTTTGCTATGCACTACCAGAATATTAAATTAAAATCTATTGTTTTTTAGTTTTACAGTTCAGCTGAAGATTTTAGAGAAAAAAGTCCTGTCAAAAGACTTGTGTTTGTCAGTGCAAGATTTAAGCATGTCACACCCTGAGAAAGACTTTTGTCTGAGGTAATGCCTTGAACATTCAGTAGGTTTCTTTGATGGGGTAAATTGTTATGAAAATCTCTACAACCTATATTGTTGTATCTTTTTTTGGATAGTATCTTGTTCAGAGATGACTTGTGTGGAAACTGTGGGCATGTCTAGTTGAAGAGGAAGCAACTACTGTCTCTCTGACAGAGAAACAAACATATAACAGATGCGTGAGAATGATCTTGTGCAGAGAATGACCCAAGTCACTGCTGTGGCAAACTCTGTCTGAGCTAAACATGCTAAAGGAAGGCTGAGAACAATTTTTCACTTCACGCCTAGACATGGCATTTAGTCAGCAGTCCCACACTGGGAAGCATGGGGAAATACAAAAAAACTCAAGAATGATGGTTCACTTCCTCTTTGGTAAGCTCTGGGCACGGTTATCATCTCCTTCTAGTTTCCATTGCACCGGTGTCCAGGCCACAAGTTTGCGTTTTGAGAGAGCTTCATTAGAGAGACAAAGAATTTGAATAACTGTAAGAGAAAATTTTGGCTATAGTAATCTAAGCAATAGCAGGGAGGGAGAGAGTAGATGAAGAATCCTAAGAGTTTGAAGAGTGCTGAGTAGTTGACTTTTGCCATTGGCGTTAGTTGTTTGGTTTTGTGTTTAAATGTAGGTTAAAGGGGCTAAATTGATGAATCTAAGTTTGAGTGTCATGGCTGTGAAGGACTTCTCATCCCTTGGGGAATCCTTCCAGCACTGGTGGAACAGTGGTGAATCCATGTAAGGAAATTTATTATGCTGGTGCTTGTGCTGCATTAAAGCTCTGTAAAGGCAGGAAGTTTCAATTTCTGTATCAATAACCCAGGATTTCTCAATTTTGCTGTTTCTCTGTAAAAGTATTAGAAAACAAAAGAGCATTTCAGGTCCACAGAGAAAAATAAAAGTGCTCTACTGTTTTCCTGTTATAGAAAAGTAGACATTTACATTTAAAGCAAGCTAAGAAGAGATTTTCCTTTTTTTTCTGTTTTGACTTTTCTGAAATAGCCTAATTCAATTTTACTGAAGAAATGTTTATTTCTAGAACTATTTATTCCTTAGCCATTCATTGGCCTGAGAACAGGAAATACCTGGAATATATGTTCTTGGAAATGAGGTTTTGTAATGTAGCAGTGAGAACTCATGATTTTAGGGCCAGGAATTTTGAGCTGGAAACACATCATGTTACACTGGTCTCTGAAACCGCAACTCAGATGGCAGTATCGGTGGTTAGGAAAGGATGGAAAGACCTTTTCCAGAGCAGAAAGGTTCACAGTACTGAGCCATATATAGCCCCAATTATATTGTTATGGTCTCACTGTCCTTTGAAAGTACTGAGGTGGAGAAGGGGTCTGCTTTCCTGCCAGAAAAGGCAGAGGAACACTATGAGGAACTCCTGTATTTATTTCAGAATCAAGATATGAAGTCTCATCCCACTTCTCTTTTCTCCACCTGCTGCTACCCTCCAAGTCTTTCACACAGTTTAGTGGTGATAAGCCATCATGATCATTAGAATTTTTACTTACAAGGGAAGTGGCTGGCTGTATGTCTCAAAACTGATATTTGGTGTTGAATTAAAAGTATCAGTAGTGCATGGAGATTTATAGAGGGCAGTGCTAATACCCTAATTCAGCTTTCTTAATGGTACAGAAAAAAGACTGATTTACATCAAAGCAGGGAATACAACCTTTTGGCTTCCAAGAGAAAGAGGATTTGATTAACATGCAACATGGTTGAAAAATGCATATTAGTTGTCTTAAATATTTTCCTTTCCTCTCATTAACTTTTCCAAGCTTCTCTATGTATTATATTTTTGGTATGACGTGTTTTAAAAACAGATTGAAAACTATACCCCAAATGGCCTCATATTGGCCAGCAATGTGGCCTGTATGGCTGAGGTCATGGGGATCTGACTTACAGGCTGCTGCAGTGTGATAGGAAGAGCTAAAAATTACTTTGTCCTACTCGTAGCTGCATGGAGGTGGGTCATGTCAGCTGCTAAGAAACAAAAAGCAATGGACTGTCTCCTGGTACTTCATAGGAAGTTTGTCATCTTTAGGTTAGATAACTGATAATGACATGGAAGAAAAATGAAACAAACTGTTTCATCAGTTGATATTCTCCCTGTTGGTCTTTTGTCTGACATTTGTTCTCATTGGTTGCCCTTCAACATCTCACATTTTTTGAATGCTTATAATAATGAATATATGCATAAGAATCATATAATCATGGAGTAATTTGGGTTCTAAGGGAACCTTTAAAGACCATTTATTTTAACACTCCTACCAAAGGCAGGGACATCTTTCATTAGATCAGTGTTCTCAAAGCCCTGTTTAACTTGAATCTGAAACCTCAGTGATGGGATATCCACAGCTTCTCCAGGCAACCTGTTCCAGTATCTTACAATCCTTTTAGTAAAAAATGTATATTTTTTATCTAATCTGAATCTACTCTCAGTTTAAAAATGTTGCCCCTTGTCCTGTCACTGCAAGCTTGGTAAAAGTGTCTCTTGGTCTTTCTTATAAGCTGCTTTTATATATTGAAAGGTCTCAATGAGGTCTCTCTGGAGCCTTCTCCAGGCTCAACCACAACTCTCTCAACTTTTTTTCATAGGAGAAGTGTTCCAGCCCTCAGATCCTTTTTCTGGCTCTCCTCTGAAACCAGTCTTAGCTATTACATGTCTTACTTATACCAGAGCTGGACACAGCACTCCAGGTGGGGTCTTCTGAGAGTGGAGTAGAAGGGAAGAATCACCTCTTTTAACTTGCTGGCCACACTTTTTTGATGCAACTCAGGATACAGCTGGCTTTCTGGGTTGCCAGCACTCAATTCCAGCTCACGTCCAATTTTTCATCCACCGGTGTCTCCAGTGCTGCTCCCCAAGGCAATCCATGTCAATCCGTTCATCCCCCAGTCTGTATGGATAGTGGTAATTGTCCCAACCTACACGCACATGGCCTTCATGAGGTTTGTATAGACCCCTCCCTCTAGCATGTGAGACACACCACACAGCTTGTTGTCATCTACAGACTTCTGAGAGTGCATTCAATCCCACTGTCTGTGCCACTGATGAATAGTACTGGTCCCCAGTACAAACCCTTGAGGGCCACCATTCATTACTGGTTTCCATCTGGATACCAAACCATCGACTGTAACTCCTTGGACGTGGCCATCCAGCCAATTCCTTACCCATCTAACAGGCCACATCAAGGCAGGAGACCGTATCAAAGCAGAAGTCCGAGTAGTTGACTTCTCCACAGAGGGTAAGACAGGTAGTGAGGAAAGCCTGCACAGGAATAATAGACTCTGATGTGCTGCTGTGATCTAATTCAACAGGTCATATTCATATACATATTAATGTATGTTTGATCTCCACACTTGCCTGAACAAAGCATACAGACTACTGAAGACAAGACTATGCAGGAACTTTGTAGCCATTGTGCTTGCCTGAAGTATGAGGCTGTCTAGAGAGCTAAAAAGGGAAGCAAACATCAGTCTCTGCCATAACGATACATTTTCATTCCCCTCAGCTCATTTGCTAGTTTTGGAATGGACAAGGCCATTGTGAGTTTCCTTTCATAAGATTCGTGCAATCAGCTGGTGTCTGAAAAATAAAACACCCTTGAATTCCTTGAGAAGGTGTTCGTCAGTTTGCTAGTCCTAACTTTAACATGTTGATAGCAAAGGAGCTTGTTCAGTAGAATATATAGCAGATGAAAATAGACCAGAGGGGAAGCTGCTAACCAAAGTGTTCTGCAGCCATCCCAACTTCCCCCTCTTCAGTGTATGGCAACCACTGCCTGCTGGCCTCAGACTGACTTTAATCTTCACAGCTGCATCTCCACCCTCTCCACAGAGCTAAGAGGCAAGGACAAAAACAGCTGGGATTAAGTGGAGAAGGTTCACTCTGAATGCCATGTTTTCAGTAGGACAGGCATGTGATGGTAAATGTTGATAAAAAATATTAATCCAAGCGAAGACAGCATGCCAGTGTCCACCTGGGAATTTTTACTTGATTGTAACACCTTCTCATGCTGGAGATGCTCATGGAAAGGCTGAGAAAACTGTGATAGTGCTGATATAAATGCTGCCCTGTAGTATTTGGAATAAAAGGTGTCTTTTCATTAGGACTGCTTCTTTCCCTCTGTGCTGCCCTGCTGTTGTCAGGGGCCGGAGTCTCTCAGTTCCTTAGGCAATTGCTGTGTGTTACAGGTTTCCCTCACATCCTAGAGACATTTCTTAAACATGATACTTTGTAAGGTAAAGCTGCTTTTATCCAGATTCCCTGTCTTCAGGCTGAGGTAGGGTCATCAAGCTTTGGTGTGTTTAACTGCATCCTGATACTACAGCTGCTACTGTTAGGTTTTACTGTTCACAAGAAAACCCTTGCATTACTAACCACTCTCTTTCCTGTCAGGGCTCCAGTGCTTTGGGTTTTATTTGTGGAATGATGTAAGATCAGTGCTTGGCATTTCTCTCTTCTGGGTGAAGGATCTTAGTCCTTCCCATAGCCATTTCTTCTGGCAGAACTTCATCCCACAAGAAGTCAGACTGTCCAGCAGTCTGGACTAGAGCAGGAGCAGGACCAGGTATATTCAGAAGCTGACCTGAGCTGTTGCACTAATACTTTAAAATGTCTGTGCATTGTTTTTGCCACTAATCAACTGAAGTTTTCTTCCAGCACATAAGAAATGGAGCAGAAAGACTGCTAGAAATGTTTTCAGAAAGGAGAAAGCTCTGGAGAGTGGGGAGAGTCTCATCTGTCTGTGAGCATGAGGCGAGAGGCCTCAGCATGGGTTGTACACAGAGTTTTGGGAGTCCTTGAGAGGCTTGGTTTGTGGTTTAGTTGAAGCGCTGAGCTAATACTGAGGTTGACTCTTAAAGACTTTGCACCCATTCATTTATTTCAGTGACTGGCTTTTGGAACAGGCAGATACCACTTTCTTAATTGTCCAGATTAAGGTCTGTATTTCAGCCTTAACATACACTGTTCCCTTACCACTCTCCAGCACTACTATAGTCCATAAATTAATTTATTCACACTACCATAGTTTTCATTATGCATTGCTAAGGGTGGCCATCATCCTGAGGGACATTAAAACTTGCACGTGTCTTTTCAGTTTTGTGACATATTTTTTGGTACTTTTGTTCCATGTTTGACTAATAGGAGTTTCTTTGGCTGGCTGTTACAGAATTATTGGGATCTTCCTAGGCCTTGCAGGCAATAAATTTTCTTTCCTGCAACCAGGATATTGCACTGTTCCCTCATATTTTTTTCTACAAAAAGGAAAACTTTGGTCAGCCAGAGGAAGATCAGCTCCCTAAAATATATTTGACTTGCTCAGTTGTTCCAGTGTTTTTGAATAATGAACATGTGTTACTTTTAAACAAAGAATACTGAAAAAAAATCCAATTATAGTAGTAGTTTTAAGTGTGAAAAACAGAATAGTTAAACTCTAATGTACAGCTGGATCTTCTTAGTTCCTAAACAGCATAGATCCAACTGTTTCTTCCTTTTCTTGTGAATTACTGACACAGATAAATTGTGCCATAGAGACTAATGCAGTTTAGACATGAAAACATTTCACTCTTTTAGTATATAAACAATTCATATGCTTTGGATACATAACATCAGTATGTAATTCCAGTTGCATACTAATAAAAGGTCAGATTAATTTTATATGGTAAAGGCAGGGTACTGCTATATAAAGCAGTAACAAGATGGACCAATGCATTAACAGTGTGAGTTCTTAGTGCACGTAAAAGCTTTTAAACTGGAAAAGCTATTTTTCTGTCTGAGGCAGATTTTTGTCTATTAAATATTTTCTTTGAGTTGTCCCCATGACTCCATTTCTCCTTTTTTTGTTTCCTCCAGACATACACGCCAAAACAAATCCCAGAGCCCTCATCAGCCCTGCACTGCAGGGAGAAGTCTGGATAAGATCCCCAGCATAGCCAGTAAACACAATGTGATAAGCGGGTAGCTGGCACTGTCACCCAAGGGCATCCTGGGTACCCACTGCTGTCCTATTGGAGGGAAGGACTGAACATCAAAGTCAGGTTTCTGCAGCAGTAAAGTAGGGCAGATGAATAAAGGAAAACATTTTAATAACTATGCATTATTAATATCACCAGCAGGCTATTAAATCACCCATACAACAGGCATTTAATGAAGGGAAATATGTTGTTTGAACATTGTGTAATTGTCAAACTGACTCATCTGGCATGCTTTGCTTCTTGAGCTATGACAGTTTCGTGAGGTTGCCAGCAGAACTGAAAAGGTTGGCATTTCACTGTGGAGATTCAGAATCATCTTACAGCTGAAGCTACAAAGTCATGTTGGAGACAGCTAAATTCAGTCTGCTTTTTTGTGACAAATCTTTATACTGTCTTCATCTGTCTACCTGTTGGTTTCCCACTCTACAAAGACATTGTAACATTTTCTTCCCCTTAACACTTCGTCTTTTTAGGGTATAGGACACAGCCTAATTATTGCAGACCTGAGATACTGTTTTAAATGGAACCTTTTGTCAGATTTAATAGCTAGTGCATTGTTAAAAGGCTAGTCACAAAACCCTTTGCATCTGCAATTTAACTTTAATTTGAAATTCAACTTTGGAGGAATCAATATTTAGCAAGTTTTTGCAGTTTGACTAGGTCTGCTTATGTAAGGAAAACAAGATTTTCCATTGCTGCATTTAGACTAAGAATTAATTTCCCAAGGTTTTAAGAAAGTGGAAGAAATAGGATATATGTATAGGATGTTAAACATTTTCCTAGCAAGAGTCCTGAAGAAATGAAATACATTCCATGGAATCCCTGAGTATATAAAATACCCAATGTAAGCATCACCATGTGTCCTCTTGACAAATTTCAAACTTTCAGAAATACCTATGAAGGTATTCTGCCTTCCTAAGAAGTCAGCAGGTTTTTTTCCAAGAAAAGCAGTGGACTAAAGCTATGTTGGCAAAATCAAAAAGTGAAGTCAGGGATTTGATGGAAGTTAGTTTCTTATTGAATGAAAGCCCGCTTTTTTTTTTCTCTTTTTTTTTCTTTTCCTGGTTTTTCTTTTCATTTTGATATGACATAATATGGCAGAAGAGTTGAGCAAGAAGTGGATTTTACTCCTCCAATGTATCTCAAGCATAATTTAATATTCTTCTGAAGCATAGTAAATTATTAGAGCATAGATCTGAGCTCCAGGTTAAGCACTACCTAGCAGCAAGACATCTGCCTTGAGTGAAAGCAGTCAGTTTTCCTTTATTTTATGGGTGCTTATCCTTAGAAATAGTCATAGCAAGTAAAATGCACATTGTAGAAAAAGTAGAACTGGTTGTTCAATAGAAATAATGTGACTGACATGAACAGAATTTAGCCCTGGCCTTTGCTCCCCACCAGTTTTGTAAAATACTCTGGGGAACTTGTGTGCAATCAGTAAATCTGTCCCCAGTTTTTATCAGCCAGAGTCAGTTGTTCAGGCCAGTGGTAAGTTTGTGGTAAGTGGACAAGGCAAAAGTTTGGGACACCTGCCGAGGTACCAGATAAAAAAAAAAGATACATGCCTTCAGAAAATGTAAAAAGTGCCCCCAGCTGCTTTTTGTGTATGACCCAGCCTTGTTGATGTCCACAGGGGGATTATGAGAGCACCACAGAAGTCAAGATTTCAGGCAGATTAGGCACTGGAAAGCCTCATCTCAGATTGCAGTCTGTCTAGGCATGGAGCTTTTCATCCCTCTTGGTACTGGGACAGCTTTAATGCCCAGCAGTTCTCTAAGTGGAAAGTAAGATACACAAAACAAGGCACATCAGGTAACTACTGCACAAAGATCTGGGCCAGTTCAAGCTTTGATCATATTTTGATCTTGTTTCTTGTGTCTTAGCAGTCATGCAGAAATTCAGTGTAAGAGAAGAATTAAAGGTAGTGGTGGAGAATTTTTTTTCCATGGACTTTTACCAAGAAAAAGGAGCAAATCTGTGCACTGTAAAAGCAACACTTTTGGCTTTAACTTCTGTCAAACTGCAGCTTCTCTTAGCTGCTAATACATGAGAACATCATCACAGTTTGTGTTTCAATTGCTGCCAAAGTGTGAGTATCAGCATTAAAAAGAGCAAAACTTTGATCATTGTGAAATCTTACATTAAATTTGTGCTTCTTTGTAACCACTGAAAGCAGTCACACACCGGCTGTGTTTAACATATTTGTTCCTTCATTTACCAAAAGGTATTTTTCACATCAAAACAGTGTCATCAGCTGCAATATACAGTGTATATTTGCCCTTCCATTTCACAGGGAAGAGATGGAGCAGTTTGATTTATTAATAAACCCAAAGAGCTTTTGCCATAAATCAGAATTCATCAGCTTTTTTTCCTTACGTAAACTACTATTCTAATTGGATTTTCACTCCCAGATATTATCTGGGTAAAGACCATAATCACATATTTCAAGTTAATTGCAGCAGAACACAAATATACAGACAGATTTAATGATAAAGGACTTTTAGTTCCAAAACTGAGTCATAAATGACAAGAAATCAACAAACAAAGCAGGGAGAAAGAATATTCCCTGGTACTGGTGGGGAGGTCGGGTACGTTTAGTCCTCGCTGATCTTGACAAGATCTATCTTTTTTTTTTTTTTGAAGACTTCAGGAGGCTGTAGATTTAAGTACCTTTTTTTTAATCTTTATTTGTGAAATATAAACCTTAGTGTCAGGTTTTCTTAGCAGAAAGGGAATTCAGCTTTCCAACTGTTCTAGAAGGTAATGTGTTCAACCACACTCTCTCTGAGTTCAGCAGCTATACAAAACCTGCATTTGATTACATTGGGCTTTATTATTAGGTGTCTCCAGGATTCCATCCCAGATATTCATCAAAAATGTTAGGATTTATTTATTTTCTTTTTTTTAAGACCACTGAATGAAAATTTATGCTAAATTAAATGTATTATATATATTATGTTATAATAATGAGAAAATAAATGTTTCCCATTCCATGCAATTTATAAATGCAGTTTAAGCTACAGTAATGAATATTTATAGATAATTTTTCCTATGCCTTTTATTTTTTTTTTCTTCTGCCAAGGAACATACTGGGGCAAGGAAGGAAAAGATCAGCTGGGACAACAGGCAGGTGTTATTTCTTGCTAAGGCTCAGGTTCTTGACTGGCAAAGCAAGTCAAGATGTAATTTGGGGAGTCTGATGCTCAGCAAAGCAGTCTCAACTCAGAGCTGTCCTTTGTTTTTATTACTTTTTTTCCCCCTTGTTTACAAGCTGAATTCTGCATGTCAAAATTTTTCATTCCTCCAGTGGGCTGTAGCTGTCTCTAAGTGACAGCCCATCTTCACAGTTCTCTTTATCATCTCGTGTTTCTTGAAAATACAGAAAAGATCTTCAAAAGTCTCAGGTGTGGGTGGTTTGAATTGTCACGTATATAGTGTAAGTCTGTCTTTCTTCCAGGTGTAACTAGCAGGAAAATGGAGGGTGTTGGTTTTGATCCTGACATATCCTCTAGTTTATTTTGTCTCTTACGCAAAATCTGGTTTCTTTCACCTGAGTCAACATCAAAAAATCCCAGAGACACCTGTGTGTTTCAGAGAAACTGGCAGTAAGATTGTGTCTGTCCTGTGATTACTGGTTCTCAGTCAACCATTCTCACAAGTTTATTCTAAAAAGTAGTGGTTGAGGTCTCCAGCAGCTCAGCAAAACCATTATAAAACATAACATATGAAGTGCTGTCACTATTGAAAGCTCAATAATATGATAATTCACAATTAGTTCTTTGCTTCAAATGCTATGCAAAGCAGTTTTATAAAAGTCGTCCTCTGTTGATGGAGATAAACAGCCTTCTCTGCAGCACCAGGATCAGATATGTCTGCTTTCAATGTGTAGTTTGATCTAGCAAAAAAAAAGAGAACCTTGATTTTTATTTAACAAAGTAATTCTGCTGTGTTATGATGATTTTCCCCAAACACAACAAGGTGCCAGCTACAGGTGAACTTAAGTAGTCAGCAACAATACCAGTTTCAGAGTAATGAGTTAGACAATCAAGAAGGTTTTTAAGTGATAATTAAGAAAAAGTTATTCTGCTATATGTGTAATTTACTATAGTAGATTAATTTGTCTCTGTTGGCATAAGGCAATTAAGAAGTCTGCTAATATTTCAAAAGCTCATATTAGCTTTTTGATAATTGGCAGTATATTGACTTATATTGTCCTAAATTCTCACTGGCTTCACTGAACATGAAGGATAATGATAATATTTAAGATTTTGAGATTTTTCAGGTAAATTTCATTTTTCCACTGCCGACCAAAATAATTTAGCATCTTCCAACACAAGTGATCCTTGTAAGGGATATTTTGGGAGGCATCTTTGGAATTTTTTTTCCGTTTGATTTTCAGTGCCAGTGGTCTGCATCTTTTCTTTCACTGCCTTTGAGAAAAAATGGACTTTATTATGTTTCAAAAACAAGAAAAGAAAGTGATTTTGGATATAATTTTCAAGTCTTTGCTCTAAATAATGAACACTCTTATTATTCCAGGACTCAGAATTTGACCCCTTGAAGTTCACCAGTGTGATTGAATGTGAGAAGCCAAACAATGACTTAAGTAGGTTTCGAGGTTACATGTGAGTATTTCATATAGTATCCTTCAGTATACACTTCTTTTCTCTAATATGGAATAAAATAAATGCTTGTTTGCTTTGGGCTGTCTTCTGTAAGTTGCATCATCATCACATCTAAATAGGGCTGCATATTTAAGGCTTTTTTAGAGGATCCTCACTTCAAGGTGAGATGGGAACCTCATGTTTCCATTCCTTAGGATGGATTTATTTGCTACCTTCAATCAGCTTACACTACAGAAATGAATGTATGAAGCACTGCATTTACAGGCACTCTTCTCCTTTTCCTCCATGGCTCAAAAAAGCCCATCTGGAAATAGGAAGAAATAGAAAACAAGTCCAAGAGAGGCAACAAACAGGCACAATCTGTTGTACACTTTCATGAAGACAGGTCTATTGAATGTTTCTTTTAATATATGTGTCATCGAGGAAAATCAGAAGGAAGGCAAAACCGATATTTCTCCATCTATGGCACTGCTCCTTTCTTCTCATTCTGATAAAATGAAATTATTGGCTCACATGATGGGTATGCTTGTGCATTACCACATCACCTATGTTCACTTCACTTAATTCTAAACAAACAGAACTACATTAACAGGGTGCTCATCTCTGGCCAATCAGTCCTGCTCAGAAACAAATGTTTTAGGATGTGCAAAGCACTTTGCTTCTTATGTAGTGTAAAGGTTTTTGCTTATGTCTGTAGTGTAAAGGTATGTTGATTGTGGTGGCTTAGGAGATGCACTCTTGCATGACTGTTTTTCTACAGTCTGTTAACCATGTGGAGAGTGAGAGCCCAGGATACATAATTATTGCCCAGATTTTAATGACGAGAGTTAAACTGACACTAATTCTGTTTCAAATACAATGATTTACCACCCATGTTGATTAGGAGTGATAAGCAGTATTAAATTGTGTAAATGTCACAAGGTAAATTGCTGGTGCTCAGGGAGTTTTTTTATAGTGATGCCATTTACCACCATAGTTACTACTCTCAGATGTCACAGATTGTGTAGGATGTTCTGTCAACTGGTGTAAATCAGGACAGTTTCTTTAAACTACATCAAGTTGTAGTGTGGGAAAATGTGTTCCTTTATTTAGCAGCACAAAGCTCTACAGTTCATGTGAAGAAAAAAGTTTAGTATTAGACATTACTGCATGAGGGTGTGTAATAGAGAGCCTGCTCTACTGTAGATATGCCATTTCCAGATATGGAAATGGAAAGTTTGGCAGCTTTTCCAGCACACTTTATGTGTGAATCTTAGTCCCCAAAATATTGAGCAGAATACTGTAGAAAATATGCATAAATTTTTCTTCCATTATATATTTACTTATGTACTCCATGTGGAAAAGTTACAGAACTTACTCTATGTGTAAGCTACAGAACCATTTGAATTACATAGCAGAAAACATGGTATTACCTTTTTGATGACGATTGTTTAGTATTGATTATATTTAATCTTCTTTATATTTTATAGTTTCACAAATTATGTTAATATGTTTTGACACAAATTTTGAATCTGGCAGAAAGCATCAGGTGATTTCCAGCTCTCAGCAGCTATGTTCTAAGAGATTTACAGCTGAAGGACCATGGGCCATTAGAATTAGAGAGTGTGGAGCAACCCCTCAACAAATAAATTCTCAGTCCCCTAATTTATCACAGAAGAAGGCTTTTTCCCCCCAGTTTTTAGAGTTCCTTAATTAGTACAATGGAATCAGGAGTCTATTTCAAATCGTACATTAACAAAATGAATAGCAATTAACACATCTAAATTGAAACATGTCGTTGTCATGTCAAATCTTAAGATCTTAATTCTTCTTCAAAATTTTACCACTAGTTGCTGCTTGAAATAATGGATCAGATAACTACCAGCCAATAATAGCTCAACTGAAATGATGCCAAAATATTAAACAGGAATCCCATGAAATAATAGACTTTCAACAGATCCATATGTAAAAGCTGTGCTGAAACATTACTACAAAAGTTTTCTAGACATTTTGACCACTTAGTAGGTTTCCAGTTTTGGTTCAGATTTCTTTTTCTTATATGAAATGTGGTCTTCAGTTTTAATGTCTGTGCTGACAGATCTTTCAGAAAATAGAAATATTTGTGTGTGTATGCTGTAAACATGTAAAGAATTCTGTTCCCCGCAGTTTTTCTGAAACAAAATCACTGCAGATACCCAATGGAGCAAAGGCAGGCCAGGATAAAAGAAGACATGATATTTAAAAAAAAAAAAGATACTTGAAAATGCATTGAGATGGGCCTAGCCCTATCCTATATCTGAAAAAGTGTACATGCACATCACTGCATCTGAATTTTTCATCTGTGTTGCCACAATCTGCATTGTGCACAATCTGCCACCCACTTGGCATGTGCAGATGCACAGCAGACTACCAGTTTTATTCAGGTGCTTGCTTTAATTCTCTTTTGCAGTTTCTGCACCCCCAAATAACCCAAGCACATTCCCTCACTTTTATTTCCCCTATACACATATTCTGTGTAAGAAGAATAGAACAAAACCTAGCATGCCCCCTGCTCCTCTGTGTCTAGCCAGATTATGAACAGTATGCATGGCAAACTTTCAAAAATCCAATTCCAGGTTCCAAAAATAGCAGTATTTGCTTTAAAATCTTGTTTGTACCTTTTTGTGTGTATATGGGCGAGGGAAAAAGAGAAGTTGTAATTGGGATTCTGACTTTTCAGCTTTTTGAAAATAATAATTTTATTCTTAGACAATAACATAAAATTTTATCTGATCATACCAAAATAAGTATAGCTTGGAATTGTAAGAAGAAGGAGATGAATACATGTGTTTGTTTCTGTTTCAAAGGTTCTGTCATAAGGTAACAAGCCCAAATTACTATAAAACCGTGTTATAATTTTTTTAAGAAAAAACAAATACAAATCCATAGTGATGTCTCTTTAATGGGCTATAGTAACAGCTCTACTCCTGGAATTAAAAAACAAAGCTACTAGACTAATTTTAATCAGTTGAGAGTCAGGAAGTTTCTGACTGATAATGTTCACTGGTACCATGTTTAAGATTGTTGAATATTTTCTTTGGGAGTGTCAAGCCTTGGAAAGTAATGCCAGCTCTACCATTTCCTTTGTAAGACACTTGATAAACCAAAATGTGAAAGAAAATACTGTCTTTTTGAATACAGTTATTATTGGTTACCTTGTTATTTAATGCAGGTAAACACATAACAAGTTAAAACATAATAGAAAGCTGAAGTGAGCTACCATCAGGGTAATTTTTGCATTGCTGTATTAAACCAGAGGCTTACTTCTGTATAATGACTTTCAGAGTGCTGTAGCATAGTAGTCGTTAACAGAAAATTATCTGCCCACTTCTCCTAATTTGTGGTGCATTTGTATTTTAGATATGAAGATACCACATTTTTGCAGTGTCATCCATGTGAGAAATTGCAGAGAAAAAGAGCATTGCACCTGCACTTGCCAGTGCATTTCCTCACAGCTTAGCCTTTCCATTCCAGACATCTGCGTGGCTTCAGCCAGACACTGTTCTAAAGAATGACAGAGAAAATTTTCCTTCTTTGCCTGTGACTTACACTGGCCCGAATCCAGAAAAGGGAAAAGCAGCCCCTCTTCAGCCTTTGTAATAAGCTTAAGGTTTATAACTCTGCAGGGCTAGAAATGGGAACTAGGCTGTCTCTCAAACCAGACTCAAAGTTTACAATTGGCAGGTTTGTTATCAAAGTGAGCCATTTTATCTAACTCTAGTTTTCATTATTTTTTAATCCAGACCTTTATGTATGTAATTTTTTCTTCCTTTTATCATCAGTGTCCAACTGTTTTATGTGTATGTTGTGTTACTGAGTCACTGGGAGTGACTGTAGAAAACAGGCAAATTATGAGTTTCCTCAGCCTCTGCTGGCTTCTTTCTTCCAGATTTTGATTTCATCCATGTTTTCTAAAGGTCTGGTGAGCAACAGTTGAGTTCTCTGACTTCATTTAGATATGGAAAAGTAAAAAGCAATACCAAATGCATTTAAGGATGAGGTGTGGTAAGAAGGTTTAGCTTGTGGGTGAGGGCAGTAGATTGGGGTTTTAACACCTAGAGGTTAACTTCAGATGTTGCACAATTGTTTTGGAGTTGTTTTGTAAGCTAAGATAGTAAGAACAAATACATAATTGTATAGAACAAATACACAAGTAATTGTATATGAAGTTTGCCATGTGCAATATACCTGGCACAGTCCACTGTTACTGTGAAGTGTAAAAAATTAACGAAGGTTATAAAACTATGAGCCAGAGCAAGTACCACTTAAGTAGGTTTATCTCTAAAAAGTCACATTTATTAACAGGAATCATAAATATCATTTGGAGATTTTATTGGAAATTCAAACATTCTCATGATTTATAAGAAAGCCTAATGCAGAATTTAGCCTTAAAAATCAGAGGAATGACAGAATCCTGGTAGCAGTGTAATTTTGACAGTATGGAATCATTAAGAAATTATTTCCCATGGTTTAAGCACAGACAAATTGACACCTACTGACATTCTGCCAGAGGGATGTTGGGCAGCCAACTGATGCTGCTTTGGCAAAAGGTGAAACAGTGGATTAAGGAGGCTTACTGAAAAAAAAAGAGAAGTAAAAGCTCTGTTCTTCTGTCTGAGGCTGGCAGGGAGTATGGGCTGAGCAGGGGAAGTTCTCTCCTGACTGAAAAACCACTTCTGACTTTCATGTCAGAATTGCAAATTTGATGTTATCTATTTCTTTCTTTCTCTGTTTCTGGTCTCTAGTCAGATGTTATCACTGCTGCTGCTACCTCAGCAGTCAAACCCAATGCTTTTTCCCAGTCCCTGCAGAGAAAAGCTAAGCATACTTGTTGAAGCACCAATACTTTTAATATATATGTATATATTTTGAGCAAAAGGTGGGTATAATATATTGTGCTGAACTAAAAAAGGCTGTATATGTATGTGTATATATACACAGGTATATTCTGCTCACTAAAAGCATTGACTATTGAGGTTATGTAGCATAACCAGCATTACAGAACAATCTGCAAGTAGTCCTACTAGACTGGGACAAGTACAAAGAACTCACCAATGTGAACCTTTTCTTCTTATGAATCTCAGGGTATTTGGTATAGCTCCTAGGCCTGAGATCCTAGAAGTATGTACTTAAATTACAGTTTTGGTCCTCATTTAGAAAAAGAGAAGAATCTAACAGGGAAAAGCATGAATATGTAACCCAGATGTGAAGGCTTAGAAAATAGAAAGCAAATAAAAATAATTCTACCTTTAAATATTGTTTCAAACCAGGACACATATAAAGGACAATTTTAAGTTTTCAGATTTCAGGGGAGTGAGGATTTTAAGTGCTCAAATCCAGGTAGACATAAGATTTGGTGTTTCAGCAGCACGTTAATTTTAGTGTAGGATATTGAAAGTGTGATAGTTTTGATGGTCTGAAAGTGAGGACAATATTTAAGCAATCCAGACTTGCTTTAGTCTACTCTGAGGCATTGGGGTACTTCAGTTGATAAAATTAAATTTTATTCAGTTGAAAGTGGTTTTCAATTATTATTTGATTTGTCTTCTTTACATAGTAAAAATTCTAATACCATTTTTAATTGCTATTATTGTTTAGCATTTCCCTGTTAATTCTCATAAGGCTATTTTCTGTATTTCTCTGTCAGCTGAAATTTAAGTCAGTCCATGCCCAGCAGATTGTAAGTTGTAGTAGAAATGTGACTTCATTCCATTTTTGTCTTGTGCTTTGGTGTTAGTCAACAAGAATCCTCAGGGTGCAGGCCGTTCTTAGATAGTTGGTGAGACAGTTCTGAAAATAATTTCTCTTGTTCCCACTGATACATGGAATAAGAACATGGAATATTTTTTCTTTTCCTTTCACTGAACTGATGTGTCTTATCCCTGGCACCTCTTCCTTAGTATCACTGCTTCTGAAGCACAGACATTTCCCAGTTTCACCATATCTCTTTCTAGATTTCTTTAGTAAGCACATGTGAATAGTGGGTTAATTAAATCCACTACACAGCTGCTTTTAGGTGGACAGGATTAGCTGTGATTGCTCAGTCAGTTTACACACATACAGGAAGCCCAGTGCGTTTTCCAAGCATTAGCTAGGCTGCACACATGCTGTCGATTTGGCCCACGTATCTCTAGTGAGCATTTCTCCAGGACATTTGTATATCCAACAGCAACTGGTACTGCTCCAGCTGGGCTGCTGCATGTCAGGGATCCTTGGGTAAATAATCTCAGTTTTCAAAGTGCAACAGAACCTTCCCAGGAGGAGGAGCCAAAGAAATATTTGCCATCAAATTGAAAAAACTTCTTAAACGCTGAAGGTGTTTTCCTGGGCTTGTTGAGTATGATTTAACAAGCTTAATGTTTTGACATGCTGTGTTTTGTTCTGTTTTAAATTTTTTTGTAGTATTCATAGAAGTGGGAAAAAGGATGGACTGTTCAAAGAGAATCTTTTGTTACGTGGATGTACCATTAGAAACACAGAAGAAGTTGCAGGAATAGTAATCTATGCAGGTAAGAGCTGCTTTTCTGTCTTACAGGGCATACTACCTTTTTATAGCTATAAAATAATAGCAAAGTTCCATATGACACATTTGGTGCAATTCTTTCTGCAGGGCATGAGACCAAAGCTTTGTTAAATAATAATGGACCACGTTACAAGCGCAGTAAGCTTGAAAGGCAGATGAACACCGATGTCCTTTGGTGTGTCCTCATACTTCTAATCATGTGTCTGTTTTCTGCCATTGGTAAGTGCTCTTTACTAGTAGAAACACTACTATTTAAGTTAAGTATTACACTGTCTTGGGATTCATGCACTTAGCTTTATCAAAAACATACATGTCTACCAAAACATAAAATCCATAAAGCTGTCTCCATACTTACTTTTGTCAAAAATCAAAATGTCTTGATGCACAAACTGATCTAAATACCTTCTTAATCAAATATATGCTATTAGTACCAGAGATCTGAAGGCTTATATTATACTACCTTGATAGCATCCAAAAATGTCAAGCCCAAGAAAGCCCCCGGTTTATATGTAGTCCCCTCAAAATTACAGGTGGTACAGTGTAACATGTCATTAATCAGTCAGTAGAGTAATTTATGAGTAGAGAATAAACATAATCAGCACAGTGGTATTCCCCAGTACTACTTATTAAATTGAGGGCACAGTGAACAACATGGACTCGCTGTCCCTAAGGCTGTAGCTGTAACATAGAAGAAATATGCAAAAGTCTGCATAAATCCAAGCAGAATACTCTCTAGGCTTCTGGGAGTATTTAAGGAAATGCTGCAGTTCAGGTTATGTCTCTTCAGGCCTTTTTTCTGTACATTTGTGAGAAAGAATTGAGTTCTACATTTGGCACAAACAATGATTTTTTATATATGGCATGTGAATTCCATTTCCTTAATATTTATGTGCTCTGTAATGTTTGCATGTGAGTCACATGGCATAAGCACCAGAATGTTTCTTAACAACCATGGTGTAGTTTAATAACAATCTTATGCCACTTTAATACATCTTTGTATACCTCTTTCCAGGTGTTGTTAAATGCTTAAAGATGAGTATTTCTAGTTGTGAAACAGCCAGCTTATTTGTTTCCACTGAGTTCATTACACATTTTTGTTGTGTTTCTCCCCAAACTTGGGCTTGGGGAGCCCAAGTCCTCAGGACTGAAGTGTCCTGGTGAGGCTTCATAGCAGGGAGGTCCTGCCCACAGCTGTCCCCTCTGCCACTGCCCCGCGGTGTCCCCAGAGCAGCAGCAGCGGGCTGTGCCCTGTGAGTGCCTTCAGCGGAGCTGGGGCTCCCCAGAGGTGGCACTCAGTGACAAGTGCACCTTCCCTTCTGTCCCGTCTGCTACAAGGCTGGAAGCCGCCAGCAGAGGGCCGGAGCAAACTGCTCGAGCTGCTGACAGCCACGAACAGCTGGAAAGAAACTCGCTCGAGCCCTTGGAGTTGCCTGGTGCTCTGTATTAATCAGGCCATTTTCACACCTTCTGTCAATAAAGTATAACTGGGAATATGACACTGAATTCTTTTGAAAATCTAAGGGTATTTATAAAACAAACCATAATGTAGGTCATTCTCAGTGTGGAGCTTTCTATTTTTGCTCTCAAGAATAAAAGTATATACATCAATAAAGACATCATGCATGTGATCTTATATTGGTGGTATTGGGACAAAATAATGTGCTCACTTATGTGTTTTTATTTTTCAAGCATTCAGTACTAGGTTTATGCATCAATATGTAAAGGATCTTGTCAAAGGTGGTTTACAGAAGATTACTTTTAAAGTAGATCTTTGTCCTTTTTTTCTGATTTTCAGAATCAGAAAAATGTTCACTATATAGTGATAGTTTGAATGTTTTTTGTTGTGGAAGAATTCTTCCTTGTTTTTTATGCCTTAAAAATATCAGGCATACCATTTTAGGGATTTTAGAATTTTAAGTCTTAGTGCTGTACTTAAAAAGGCAATGTTCTGTCTCTTTTCTCTTTAGCAAGAGTGTAATTTTCCCAAAACAATAACAATCTTATCTTTATTTAGTTATCAGCACAATCAATTAAAAAAGCCAAAAACATTTTGAGCAAGACCTAGAATTTCTTTTGCTCTTCATTCTTCAGCTTCCATGCTGTTGACTCCATTGATACTGTTATTGCATTAGTTCTATGCATGTGGTGGATATGATTCATACAGTAAAATTAAAGTTTCTTCTAAAGCTAGTTTGCTGATAGCTGACTGGTGATATATCTAGTCCAGTCAGTGGAGTTCTTTCATTTTAACACACAGCATATCATTGAAATTAATAATTTTCTGAAGAAGTGTAGTTTTTTTGGATGATTACAGAAGCAGTCTAAACTACTAATTTAGACTAGCCAGCTCACTTTATTTAGATAAAGTTATGTGAAATGAGTCTTGCATGGCTTAAGGACAGCCAAAGCCCTTTCTCTGTCTGCTAATCCCAAGGCAGAAAAAAACATGGGTTTAGGGCATTTTTCAGAAGTCATGAAGAATATTTGAAAACAAATAACAATTTCCCACATAACTCTTAAGAACAAAATCATACCATAAGCGTTTTTCCTTGGAGTTACTTTGCTTTTTTCTCTCTTCCAATTTTTCTGCAGGTCATGGTCTATGGGTATGGCAATATGGTAAGAAGAAGAAACCAATTTTTGATGTTCCAGGGCCTGATGGCAAATATTTGTCACCTGTTTTAGCTTCAGCGTATTTATTTCTGACGATGATCATAGTGTTTCAGGTAAGCAAGTTGTACATGTTGTCACCTCTGTTCCTAGTTGGCTGCAGTAAAGTTATAGATGTGCAATATGTGTAGTACTCATTTTACTACTAAGGCATGTAAGAAGCTAATCAAGCACTGAAAAGATCCCAGAGGGTTGTAATCAGTAGCACAGGGTCTGTTTGGAGGCCTGTCACTAGTGATGTCCCCCAAGGTTCAATACTGAGTCCAGTGTTGTTTAACTTATCCACCAATAACTTGTATGAAGGGGCAGATGCCTCCTTAGCAAGTTCACTGACACCAAGCTGGTAGGAGTGGCCAGTACCCCAGAGGGCTCTGCAACCCTTCAGAAGAACCTTGGCACGTTGGAGAGATGCTCAGAAGAGGACTGAAATTAAACAAAGGCAAGTGCAGGGTCCTGCACCTGGGAGGAGCAACCCCATGAACCAGAAAATAAGCTTTACTCTTCCTGTCTACCCACTGTGGAACAGCACCTCAAAGACTGAGGATGCCACTTTGGGTACAGTGTTCTGGTATGAAAATTAATTTTATACTTTTTGACAGCTTTTCAGATATATTTTTCTTAGCAAAACCGTATGTCAGCCAGGTGACAAACTATGTTAAAAGTTTGTTGGTCCTGAGGAGAAATATCTTGAATGGTGAAGGTGGTTAAGTTCAGAGAAGTAAAAGAACCTCATGTCACTGAGATACATGGAAGTTTGCCTAGTGGGACACTGGAGGGGGCTACTTTATTGGAGGCAGCAACTTGTTTTTAAAAGGGAATGAAAAATACTGTAAAAATAATTTTTACCCTGAGGGATTGGGTTATGATATTGGTTAAGAAAATTCACCACAGAATTCTTTAAACACCTACATTTCAGTGTAGTTTTTGTTTAAATGACCACATTCACCACTCACAGCCATGCTATAATTTTTCCCACGTATCTGATTCAGAAAACTAAACAATGTATGCAGTCAGGAATTTCTATCCTGAAAAAAATCTGCAGAGAAAAAATCAGGTACAAATTAGGTATTTTATGTAGTTTTGACAATCCTCAAGAAACAGTTGACAATCCTTTCATCTCTCCTTCTTCAGCACTTATAAAATGTGATCTTCATTCAAATAATTTGCAGTACAAAAGTCAAGGCCATATATATTGTTCATATGGAGACATTAGCATTTCTCATTTTATTTCTTGTATTCCTGCAAAGTGAATTTGTAAACAGTCTGTTATTTATGCGGAACAAATTTATCCAATCCTTTCGCATCTACAGTATTCTGATTGTATGGTTGGATTTGGGTTGGATTTTTTTTTTCTTTTCCTTCCCCACCTAGTTTAAAGCTCAGCTTATTAGCCTAAGAAATATTCTCTTCTGTCCATGTTTTGATAATCAGTTTTCTAGACATAATAATGCATTCCAGCTCTGCAATTCACCATAGATTTTTTTCAACTAACACAGTGAATAAACTCTTTAAACGTGATAATAGCTTTAGAGTTTCATGTACATAATTTAAAGTACATAGTCTCTTTATGTTCCAGTCCAGTACCAAGTTAACTAGCTTTAATAATTGATTGTGTCCTTGCTTCTGTTTTCTCCTAATTCTCTTTCCTTTTGTGTACTCTAGGTTCTGATTCCAATTTCTTTGTATGTATCTATTGAAATAGTTAAAATCTGCCAAGTATACTTTATTCATCAAGATAAAGATTTATATGATGAAGAAACAGACTCTCAACTGCAGTGCCGAGCTTTAAATATCACAGAAGACTTGGGTCAGGTGCAGTTTATCTTTTCAGACAAGACTGGGACACTTACTGAAAACAAGATGGTTTTCCGAAGATGTACTGTTTCTGGAATAGAATATTCCCATGATGACAATGGTGAGCTCATGGTCACGTTTTCTATCTAACTGTTGTACTTTGGGCAAACTGAAGTAGTCATAAAAATTGCTGTAATCTTAAATCAAAAAGGAAAACAAAAGAAATTTAACAGCAGTTGTCAGATCAGTGTAATTCAATGGCTGTGTTCAGCTAGCAATGACAATCTTACCAGAGTGTTCTGTAATATCTGCAGTATGTTGTCAAGACATTTAAAGCTTTTGGCTTTAGCTCCTGATGTAATAAAGCACTTGAGTGCATGGCTAATGTAAGAAAATTGAATGGTGTTGCTGGTATCACACTTCTTTGGTGTGTTTGAAGTATGCAGTGTAAAATAATGCTTTTAAGCATACAGCCAGATTAGTGTCTGATTGAATACCTGCAATGAGATTATCCTTTTGTATTGAGAAATAAATGCAGACAAAGATGCCAGTTTTCATATTAACAAGAAACATAATCTGATAGAATTCCATATTTTATGTTACCTTTGTCAGATTTTTTTCAGTGCTCCTGTGTGAAAAGTGTCTGTGTCAGGTATGTTTGCTTTATGAATACTGCAGTTGAGAGAACATCCACAAGTATCAGCCTCTTAAAACAGTAAAAGATTACTATTTTTCACAAGGCAATGTGAGAGTTGTCATCCCCGTGTTATTTCTTCATCCTTTTAAAATTATGATTTCTTATTTTAGGATGTTTCTAGTTTGTGTTATTTTTCTCTAACGTCTTATAATTTTTGAAAGAACAGATCTTAAATATCCAAATCATATTCTGTATGCAGGAAAGTATTGATAGCTGCAATATTCCTGTTTGCAAAAAATAAGTTTCTTATTCTATACAACACATAAAGATCTCTGATTAGGAAGTTTTCTCAAAGTACATTACAGAATTTCAGCTACTTACAAATAAGATATAGAATAACATAAAGAATCTAAATAGACTGGGAACTCTAAAACATGCTTTGGAAAGATGACAAGATCTTAAACTGGAAAAAGATATTTTGAAGTAGTGGATTGTTCTCTTTTTTTCTCCTGCCTTAAAGTAGCAGTGACACCTTAAATTTAAGGCACTTTTTTTCAATAAACTAGACCTTTGTGTTACAAGTGTTATGGAAAGGACTTAGGGAGAACCTGTGACCTACTTCTGTTCAGTAGGTAAGAAAGAGAAGAGAATTAGAACTTAGAGTGTGTTGCTGGATTCCTAAATCCGCTTGTGACACTCTGATTATTCATTCTTTTTTTTTCTTCTTCTCTGCCATTGATTATTTGCTTGTTTATACTAATTTCATAGTGTATTCTGTTCCTCTCAAGAATGTTGTTATTGCCAATTAAAACAGTGCAGAAAAGGTATTTTTATGAGCTTGGTATCATCTGATGATATGTCAGCTGAACTCAGGCCCTTGAGTTTGTGTTGAATGGTCTGATCTTTTTTTCTTCAGATGTAGTGAATTTAACAGAAATCTAAGCCTACGCATGCTTTCCTCTTATGATTTCATATTACAGTATAAAAGTTAATGAAAACAGAGTGAATGTCACTACAAACAAAAGTGTCAGATACACAAACTGATTGATTTTCTCAGTCATTCTTTTAACCTATGGCTTTATTTGGGCTTCATTGTAACTCCAGTCAGTATAAAATTTCTGACAAATAAAATTTGTTAATTGACACAGAATATTTGCACAGCATTTTATTATTTTTTTCTTCCCTTAAAGGAAAATAGGTCCTTCTCTATAATTCTTTATATAAATTGTGATATTTTTTATTTATTTTGTTCTATATAATCAGTATAAATAACACAATATAAATATAAATACCACAATATAAATACTATTCTTCATTCAAGTATTTTGCTAGCTCTATTCTGCAGTTTGATTTTATAACCATCTGTTATCTTTTCTGCTGCTGAAGCCTTCTTGTTTAGATATGATAAAATGTCTATCACAGCTCTTTCTGGTTTTAGGGTGTGCAACAACATTTCATTGCTGTGTGCTTACTTGCAAATGGTTTGTCAGCCACTTTTCTGTGTCCTATACAAGATGACACTACATCTTCACATATCCAAGTATTTTTTTCATGCATAGTGGTTTATTACCTCAAATCAAACTTGGAGTAGCACTTTATATGAAGAAATTAATTTTAAATTATTGTACATGGGTCAGGATGCAAAAGCTGCAGATAACAGGTCATTTTCCACTGTAAAAGTAGATGTCTAAGGATGGCAATAACCTTGCTCTGAGCTCTTTGATTTAAGTTTGTTATTCTACTGGGGTGGGGTAGCAGTGCCTGTCATTCCAGTTGCTTGACCCTGCTCATGATAAGATCCTGTTTTCAGTTTTGGATAGCTGTACAAAACTTTTAACTATTCTTTCAAATTTATCATGCCAGATGTTTGCCTCAGGCATAAATTTTAGGAGATAAATTTCAGTTATAACAGCGCCATTCAGCCATATCCAAGAACAAGGCTAAGATGTAGCAGACTTTTTTTCCCATGGCACGATTTTCTGGCAAGTTTTCCACTGAAGTCAGTTGGAGTCAGATGGAGTCAGTTTAGCCCTATATTCTTGGGATAAACCATGCACACACACAGAGTGCAGGAGAGTTATGTCTACACTGGCAAATTGAGGTCTGGGATTTCCGAACTTTTGAACTTTTATTCTCTTTTAAAGCATTTTTTCTGCATAATCTAAAACTACTGCATATCTGTTAATTACTCGACCAACAGATTGTGAATAGCCATCATAAATTTTCTCTGTGCGGCTTTATAAGCTCTTCTCCCTAAAATTTATGCAGAGTTATGAGAAATTATCCCATTTTTTCTGTTTTACTTGTTACTATATTGCATTTGACATTGTCATATCTCAGTTCCTTACACTCAGGGAGTGCATTAAGGAATGCACATGAGTTCCCTGACATGTAGATTGATCTTTCCCCTTCTTCCTCATCCTATACATGCAGTACACAATTTTGGGGGTTTGGGAGCTACTTTAAAGGTGTATGCTATGCTGCGTTCAGTTCATATTTGAGTCAGCATGTCTTTTTCTTGAGTGGTGGGAAAAAATTTCCTTTTTTCCTTGGAAATTCATACCACAAAGCTGTATAAATTCCCCATGTGAAAGGTGAGCTTTATGATTATGAGGAAGAGTTCTGTTTTGCATCAGACATAGGTGTGTTAATTATGATTTTCATCGCAGAGTTTTATGCAGACCTTATGCCGGGTTGAAGCAATTATTACATGCTTTAACATAAAAACAGAAACCCTGAGTGAGACTTAATACATTTTTAGGTATGGGAGGCAAGTTTTCATGAATGTTCTGGAGAAAACATTTTCCTCCAGAATTCTCTATAAGCTCTAAGTTTCTTATGACTGGTGGATGGTTCTTTACCCAGGAGTATTGCATTGTTTTAGTCTAGACAAGAGGTGACAAAAGCATGAATAATACAGGGCAATAAATTGCACTAGTGTGGGACAGAATCAGCTGGAGGTAGTATAAAGTATTACTCATGGGTACTGGTGTGCAGAGTAAGAGGAACCCAGGAATGTAGGGGAAATTGTGAGCATACATAATAATACTTCCATGATGGAAGCGTTCATCTCATTTCATGAGATTGTCATCACTGTTGAGGTCACTTACAGGATTTTGGTGGTGGATTCTGCACTGATTTGAATCAAACGATGGGAGTTCGCACTGCACATTTGGGTCTTGTGGAGACTATATTGACAAGGATGGGATACTAGTCACCTAATTGCTGATATTTGCATAGGGGATAGTAATCTGATAAGTTTACAGTTACTGGAGAAAATTAAACATTTGTGGGATGTAATTTATCAGATTTTTTTTAGACATCTGTGATAGTTCTCTAGTACATGTCTGTTTCTCTGTGATGTAGAATTCTCTGTACAAAGAGAATTCCCACCTCACATCTGTATGACTAGTATCTTCTCCAAAGGTTCCTCTTGACTGGCAGAGTGTTCATTCAGGAGCAGGGTGTGTCATGGACCACTCCATGTAAAAAAATGATTGTCCCATTTATAAGTATCCTGGGTATTTACAGAATACTCTGCTTAAATCCCAGAATTACTCTTCCAATCAGTACTACCTTCTAGCCCAAAAGAATGTTTGCACAAAAAAAAAGGTTAACGTGTTGTTTTCCTATATGCCAAATTGCATGACTGTAGCAGTGCTCTTCCATTCAGGCTGGGAGGCAGCTTCTAACAATTCTTAGAGCTGGCCATGCCCCAAGCCTGCCTGCTAATCCCAGAGACAGTAGGTGCCCAAAAGCCCACTGTGCTTCTGAAAGTCCTTACATGATTTAGCTACAACCAGATGGTCTTGGCCTGACATTTGTTGTAGTTGTTTTCCAAATGCTGCATTAATCACCCTCTTGCCTATGGGATGTGATCTCTGTTTTTCTAGTTTTAGCTACCCATTGTATGAAGCTGTTGACAAAACACAAATTGAATCTCCATGAATACAACCACACAAATCTGAAAAATCTGAATTTTTCATTCTTTGAATTTCTCTCCCTTCCTTCCAAAGACTGAAAAAAACTATAGAGAACATAAGAATAAGAGAAGTTTATGGAAGTGAAGGTAGATGATAAAAACTTCAGTGATTTTTCTCTTGTTTTACAAAGTTTCTTAATCGCTAAATCTGAGAGAGAATGAGTTTCTTTCTGCTGTCCAGTTTTTCTTGATGAAGGTTGGCTAGCAACTAATTTTTACAGAAAAATACATTATGTTAAAAAAAATCTTTCCTAGTTTGGGGGACTATTCTGTAGTGGAATTTTCTTACTCTTTTTGTGTGCAATCATGAGAACATAGCCTGCATATTCCAGCCATATTAGAGAATTACTTTTTTTTAAGGCACAGAAATTGAAAAACCTTTTCCATAAATGCAGCAGATGCTTCCAAAGGCATTTCTCATCTGCCACCTTTAAAATCTGATGAGCTTAAGAAATCAGGATAGTCCATCTAACCTTTCCTGGAAAGCTGAAAATTTTTAGCAGAACTGGGTGCTTCAGGCATTCTGTGTAGTTGTTTTTTTTTGTTTTTTTTTGGTTTTTTTTTGTTTGTTTGTTTGTTTGTTTTTTTTTGTTTCGGGTTTTTTTTTTTTTTTTTTTTTTTTTTTTTTTTTTTTGTAGTTTCTCTTTATCTTTCTTATTGCTTTTTGAAGATTTCTAATTGGTAACTACGGAGAGAACCAGTATGAGCAGATGTAGAACTCGGTACATAGGGAGTGCCCCATTTTAAATCCTATAAAAGATAGAATAACTCATACCTAGAGACAAGTACTACTTTTTTCTAAGCATATACCAACAGTTTCTCTGAAAAATCTCAAGAAAAAAGGAATTATCTCAGTTTCTGAGTAAAGAGTTCTTAATAAAGGACTAATGTTATTAAGGCCCTGGGTATGGGGCAAGAGGTTAGAGGAAGGGAAATCTTGGTGTTTTCTTATCTCAAAGCTTGCTTCTATGGGCAAGTTCTTGCAAAGTAAATTAAGATTATGTTAGCACACTTGTACAAATTTATAGCATTCTAGCTGCTTGTCTCAATTTTTATGTAGACACTAGAGTGCACTTCAAAGTGAAATAAATTTCCACTTATAAAATAATAAGGAAATAAGGTGGTGTGATGATGTAAGTGCTGCACATACAGATTTACTTAGTGACAGTTCAGTAGCAGCCTTATTGACTGGTTTGAGGCAAAATGGAATTTTTCTGTGGTGAAATGGTGCCCACACAATGACTGCTTAAGTATTCTGGCTTAAGGGGTCTGCAGTTTTATGCTGCTTGAAGGGGAATTCTTTACAGGTTCCTAATCTCACATTTCAAGTTAGTGGAACATCTGGCTGTGTGGCAGCAGTGTCTCTGTCAGCCTGCAAAATGGACTCCTTGTCATAGAGCATATATGGCATGGAAGGTAAAACAGAAAAAAAAAAAACCCAAAATCCAAATTAAATTAAAGAAAAGTATTTTTAAAATAAGAGAATTTATCTTCAGGAAGATAAAGAATTTATCTTCTCAATACTTGGCAGCTACTACAGGAGTTTTATTTATAGCTTCCTGCTGTCTTCTGAAAGATAAAAGAGGGTTAATGGAATAAGTATTAACTTTTGTTTCTTCTTTGTATCATAAATATAAAGTGAAGTACAGGATAGTGAAATTTGACTTTCATAAATTGCACTGCTGTGTTACCAAAGTTGTTTGTGTCTTTGCCCTTAATAAGAAACTGAATAGAAAAAAGATCAAGGCCATCAATTTTTAGTGCTGAAACTAAAAAGTATCCCACAACAATGTCTCTCAGGTTATAATGTTCACAGGAAAAGGTTCTCAATTGGAGGGAGCTGAGTGGGTGGAGAGAACAGCATGTTCCCAGAGCAGCACGCACTGCACAGCTGAAGCAATGTGAACCTTAGCCATACGATTGAACTGGCTTTCATTATTTCTTTAAACTCCTTAATTCTTGCAGTGTAAGACTGCACTTGAGAAAAAGTTGAAAGGTGCTCAGGCTTGGTTTTTGTTGTTGCTGTCAGGTTCCCCTTGGAATAAACTGAATAACACCATTTGTATCAAAAGAATTGCATTTAATTTGGTTAAATGAGATTCTAGTCTTGTTCCTACTTTTCCTTTTCCCCCTCTTTCTCAGGGGCAAGGACAATTAAATAGATGTGTTACAATAGAACCTGTATAGGGAGCAAGAGATAGCTATTATTATATAGACTAAAAAGAACCACACTATCAGTGTAATGCTAATAAATAAACTGAGTGCTGCATTAGGAAACAGCTTTTGCTATGCTGAATAAATAAAATATGTTCATATGTAATGCAAGAAAGAAGAAAGAGCAATGAGGAATTCAGAGATATGGTATGCAGACATAACTCTGTATTGTACATGAAATGCATTCTCTGCTTAACCATAGGGTTTTTATACAGGGAATAAAATTATATTCAGTTCAGGATCTGTGAGGTCTTATATCTCAATACATATTTTCAGAGCAGAAATCTAAAGTAGGTGTGATTATTGAAGAAAATTTATCCTTTTAAAAAAACCTCTGCTTGGAAGGGAGTTGGACCAACTGAGTAGCACATTTTGCAAAGCTGAAGTAATTGTAGCCAGTCCTTTCCCTGTCAAGGGATATTACCTGTTAGGAGAAGAAGCAGCACAGATTTCTGTCAGTCTAGCATTCAAATGTCCAGCATCTATGGTGAAGATATTATCCCAATGGCAAATCCAAACTTTTCTTATGCTTTTCCTGAGAGTGGCCATGTCCATATGCTGCACCAGCTCTGCTTGAGACTGGTTTTACTGCTGGAGGCTCTAGTGAAAATGAAGCACAAAAATGTTTTTCTTGCAATTTATTCAAATCTTAAATGTTGGTAAAGTGTGGAAACCCTTATTGCTGTGTCATCTTGAGCAATGTTTTTTCAGCCTGGGATTAGCAGTGTGTAACAAGGAGCCTGCAGAAGATAATGAAGGCAGAGTTTGCACTGTCTAATTGGGCACTGCTCTCACACAGGCCTTATCCTGGGGTGTGCACTCCATCATACATCCCCAGTGGAGAGAAGGACAAAAGCCCTTCAGTATGCAGCTCCATTCTGGTTCTTGAGGCATCATCTTAAATTAACATATTGTGATATCCACATGGCTCTTTCCTTCCTTCCTTCCTTCCTTCCTTCCTTCCTGAGCATTGAGCAGTCTGGCACAGTCTGGCTCTCCTTTTGATCCCGGGCCTGGATCTCTGCTTGGTAGGTGCTGCAGTTCAGTTTGGGCCCTCAGGGTGCACTGCTTCTGATACAGACAGACCTATAATCAGCTGAATTAAATTCACACTATAGGGATCTGCATTTCCACTGGGAAAATACACAGAACCTTACAGAGCAGAAGAAAGTGGGAATTAGTGGGCAAGAGTGATGGGAGAGGTTAGAACTGCACTGGCCTAAAGCACATGCATGAAACTGCAGGAAGCAGCCTTTGGAGGTGAAATGAACTTAATTTACTTGCAGCTCATTACCGTGCAATAGAAGGACCACGGAGACCAGTGACCTCCCTAATTCTTTGAGCTGTCCTGTAGGTTCTGTAATACAAATCAGAGAACTAGGGAGGTACTGAAAGAATAAGGCAACAGTGCTGTGGTATTCTCTTGGAAGCTGTGTGGCTCAAGGAGCAGCTGCCTGCACAGCAGTGAACGTGATGTTGCTCGGCCGCTTTCCCACCACATGACACAGAGGGACATGTATCCCACCAAATAATGCTAATGAAGGAAACTCCCCAGTCATTCAACATTAGTCTACATCAGCCTCAGGACCTGGGCTGCAGGGCTCTATTCCAGCTGTGGGGCAGAAGTGAACTGCAGTGTGTCCTGCAGTCTTTGTGTCTCCAAATGCGCTATGGTCCTTTCTACACTCATGGTCTGAATTTTTTGCCAGGAGGAGCCAGAGTGCAGTGGAGGACATTGCATACTTGGGCACAGAGTGAGAGCAGTGACCAGGTGTGAAGTCACAGCCAGGACTGAGAAACTCCCATTTCACACATTTCAGACAAAGCCTATAAGGGTTTCAAATGGAGTTGAAAAAACCTCTGATGCATAATACCGTAGTGATAGAGCTATCACCATGTACTGTGTGTGATCTGCTTTCAGCTCCTCCTGCTGCTTTTTGACAGCTAAAACATGTTTGGAAATCACACTGGATAGTGAGGGTGGGTTTTTCTTTTTTTGTAAAGCTAGCTACATTAAAAGTGAGCATGTGCCAAACTCACCCTATATAATGCAAGATTTTTCTCAGGAAGTATTTTGAAATAATTTGTTTGTTTGTTAAAGGCCTGAATAATTAACTTACACGCTAATGATTTATCACTTGCTATTAGGAAAACCTAATTTGTTACACTGGAGAACCAAAGCAAACTGAGCCACAAGTATGTCACTTGTACTGTACTGTGTGATTATTTTGAAAGCATAATGAAAACCTTTTCAATGACTACATAATGAAGGAATAAATAGATACCTGTTGGAGTGGCATTTGCCTGCCTGATGAATCACTCAGATTACTAAATGCCCATGGTCTTTAGGAATTAAAAAATATGTTGTACATGAATTAGAGCTAAACAGCCTGTCATTAGAGGGGCAGAATTCCACGGCTGTTTCACACCTCTGCTTTCTGTTTTCTTTTTGATTTCTGTATATCCAACTGCCAGGATTGTTTTCTAGCATTAATTGGCTTAGTTGGATTCTTCACTGAGGAAGTATTAATCTAAAATATATCATTTGGAAAAGCTCTTTCATTCTGTGTAATCCAGGAATTGGTCACTGCAGCAGATGGTGATAGGAACAAGTGTTGCAGCAGGTGAAGGTACCCTGGTTTTCATACTGCATGCTGCATTGTTGTGAAGAGAAGAAGGGACAGGTTCCACAGTGGTTTCAACACTAGGCTAGCAGTCAAGAATCTGGGTTCATATCTCCACTCTGCAGCAAATGGCCCTGACCTTAAGCAAGGCTGTAATGCTGTCTGTACCTCATCTCTGTGTGTAAAACAAAGGCAGTAGTGCTCTGTAGGTGTGTTCTTCTGGGTACATTTCAGGTGTCAGTAACTGGTGCTCAGTAGATGTGACATTATTGCTGGAAAATACTTTATTTGAAATTTGTGCTGAAAATTACAGGAAAAAATTCTGGATTTTTTATTTCCTACTCAGATTTCAAGTGAAGACCAAATTATTTGGTTGATTTCATCAAGCAGAATTGGAGAACAGTCTTCAGGGATGCATTGAATTACTGCAGAGTATAACTGCCTTTCAGAGAGCATGTGATGATAAGAGAGGCAGTGCATTGTGTTACATTTCTAATTATGTTTTCTGCATCCTCCATTAGATGCTGCCATTCAATTAAGACTACACTATATCTCCTGTTAATGGATTCATTCATTATTACTGAGAAAGCACAGCATAATATTAAAGTTAGATCACCTGAAAAAAAGCCGCCATGTCCCTCTCCTTCTTTCTAAGCCACCTTTAACATATGCAACATTTGTCCCTCTTTTTTTTTACTGATAGCCAAACGCTTAGCAATGTACCAAGAACCTGATTCAGAAGAAGAAGAGGCAGTCCCAAAAGGAGGAACTCTGTCCCAGCGTGACAGCATCTGCAGCCATCAGAGCATCAAAGTGATACACAGGAGCCAGAGCACCAAAACCCACCGGCGCACGGGCAGCAGAGCTGAAGCAAAAAGAGCAAGCATACTCTCAAAGCACACTGCATTCAGTAGCCCAATGGTAAGTCATGAGAACTAAATGCAGTGTCCTGTATCTTGTAATAGAACCATGTCCTGCAAAGGAAAAGGTAAAGAAATCTGTAGCACATTGTGTAACTCTTTATAGATTTCATCTTGGTGTTTTTACTTCTCTAGTCACAGCTGTTTGTACAAAAACAATGAAGTGTTGGCATAGATCTTATCTAAATGCCTTGTCTGTGGGAACAAGCTGAAGGTAAAGACAATCTGAAACATTGGTTTTAGTTATAGTTTGATTTTGGAGAGAAAATTTATGTCTTCCTTTTATCTACAGAAGCTGAGACTAGGATTGAGGTCAAGGATTCAAATTGTTCTGCATATGCCAATTCTTTTCTCTTTTGTCAGAGGATTTTAAAACTATCAAGTGCTGGGGTGGACACCATGTATTCCAATTCTTAGACACTGTTAACATACACCATAGCATAGTTTTTAGTGTGTTTCAGTGGTTATCAGTCAACTGCATGTGTTGTATTTTAAAAACTAAACATCTTTACATTTCAAAATATTGGTGACTTTATGTCCTTACAACTTCATTTAGTTTATTTTATACTGTTGTAACTGTGTAAGTTTTACATCCGCTAAATGGTAATAAGAGGAGAGAGGAGCCAAGTTGTGCCTATTCAGGGGTTTTGCATTGTTGCACTGTTGACAGAAATCCACCCTTAAAGCAAATTACAAATATAGACAAAGAAAGATGCTGTTTGCACTGGTGGAATTTCTTGATTTCAGTCAAGAAGAGCAAGCTCTTTTGATAAAATTCCAAGCTGCAGTTTTTATATGTAGAGTTCTTTGGTTGCTCGTATTCATCAGCTGCTGAGCATCAAGAGATAAAATTCTACTGAGAAAAGAGGCTTAGATCAGTTTATCTTTTAATCTTTTGTATCCTTGCCTCCCTCTGTGTTACAAAGTACTGGAGTTTGCTCTGACAAGAATTATATTAAATAATTGGAAAATACTGATGAAATAGAGTTGAAAGGGCTCAGTGTTTCAATGTAAAAAACCCTCATGAATTAACTTCAAATGTGTGGATGGTTGTTGTTCTCTAAGAAACAATTGAAGATGGTTTCATTTTCTTGTGCTGATGTAAAGCCAAACTTTAAATGTCATTGTTGTCTATTTTTTCCACACCTCTGGTCTCTGCAGTGTACCATACTTTAGTATTAGATAATAAATATCTTGAATTAAACAGGAAAGAGGGAGGAAAATTAGGATGTAACTCTCCTCCTTTCCAGTACCTCCAAAGTAGATAAATATTGCTGCTATAAATATTTCACATCCTTTCTACCAGTAGGCTCATTGTTAACTGTTTATTGTCTAGAAGGGGTGTGTTACAGTTCTCTCCACCTCCACTCTGTGGTGTAAGACCACCCCAGAACTCTTGATATTGACACTGCTTTGGATGCTTTAATTTCATGTTGCTGCTTTGGAAATGTGTAGAAACACAGATATTAATCAATGGTATTTGTTACTAGGAGAAGGACATCACACCTGACCCAAGGTTGTTAGAAAAGGTGAATGAATGTGCAAAGCATCTGGAGGTCATGAGGAGCCACGAACAGCCATTATCCCATCTGAGTCCAGAACTGTGTGACGTTTTTGACTTCTTCATAGCTTTGACTATATGTAATACAGTCGTGGTTACTGCACCTAATCAGCCCCGACAGAAGGTGAGTTAAAGATAAACAGAGTTCAGGCTTCTTTGTCTTGATACTGAATTATCTGGTAAGCTATGGAAATGAAAACCTCCTGTTCTAGTGAGAAACAGCTAGAGCGAGTTGTGATGACTTGTAGAACCACTATGTGACTGAGTGAGTTTAATTATGCATTAGCTGAATGAAGTATGTCAGCTATTTCACTTGCCTCCACGGCAAGATATGCTTTCATCGACAATTTCAAGATACTTCTGAAAATCTCCTGTTCTTGTACTGTAACTTATTCATTTAATAAGCATAAATATGTAAGCATGTGTGGAAACTAATTTGTAAATGTGCAAAACTTACCAGAAAGGGATATAAGCTGTCAGTGAATAAATATTTCATGTATATGGATTATATTAAGAAAAGGGTGAGACATTTTTTAAAAGTTTAAAAAGAGAAATACACTTGAAAAACATCACTTAAAACTTTCAAATTATGTAAAAGATGCATCTTAAGCTCATTATGAGAAATAATGATCGTTAGTGCTTAAATTGGCCTTTAACTAGTGTCATTGATGAATGAGAATTTCAAGAACGCATTCCCAAGATGATCTGTAAGACAAAACTATAATGGAATGTAATATTAAAGCTCGCCAGCAGCTGGAATTTCCATTCTAGAGAAAATTCTGTACTTTGCTTCTATTCCAGATTGGAATAAAAAGTGAACTAGTCTGCAAAATGATGTGGTTTTGTGCCAAGGAAACATTTGGAGAATGCTCAATTCTGCTGTTTCAGGAATGCTACACTGTTACACAATAATATATATTACTGTGGATATGCTATTACTAGTAATGCTACTGTATCTTTAGAACAGATTTATGTGAACTGAGATGAATGATAAGTCTGAAGCAAAATGCTGAAAGAGACGGGAAATTACTTGTCGCAACATGTGTCTTTTGAGAATATTTTCAACATTGGCATATTCTCATTAAACTTTACTTCTACAAGATACCGCCCTTCTCAGTAGAAAAATACTGCATTAACTTTTTTTTTCACTACCTTCACTGAATATGCAAAAAGGATGACAAGTTCATACTAATGGTAGCTTTTAGTATGCACTGCTGATGGTGGTGGTGTAACATTGATTCGTTGGCCAAATCTGAGGAGGTGAAAGAAGAAAAAACTGTTTTAATACAAACATAATGTGCTTTCATACACAGGTATAATTCTGAAGTTCTAGTGAGGTCTTTTATTGTTGTTACATCAGTGTTGTCCATTTACTTTCTTTTCTCAAAATTCAAATACCATTGCTTTTTGCCCTCAAAGAAATTTTACTATTTAGTTGAAGATGCTTTGACTATCAGTATCAGAATTCTTGTATAGCTTTTCTTTGGCATTTGTTCATTGGTGGGTTTTTTTCATCTCAAGGTTAGAGACCGCTTTGAACTAAAATCTCCAGTAAAAACCATCGAAGATTTCATACGAAGATTCACCCCAAGTCGCTTGACCTCTGGATCTAACAGCAGCAGTTCCTCTAGTCTAGCTACAAGCAAATCAATGCACAGATTTGGTCTAAGCACGCTTTCATCTACATCTACGGATAGCACTTTATTAAAACTGGAAGAGAAGCTGGCATACTCTGCACAGATGAATAACAATGGCTACAGCTCCCAGCAAGGCAGGACGGCTGTGGGGGGTGCACCTGAGGAAGGAGAGCTCCGTTATGAAGCAGAGAGTCCAGACGAAGCTGCTCTCGTCTATGCAGCAAGGGCATATAACTGTTCTCTGGTTGGAAGGCTGTCTGACCAGGTATCAGTGGAGCTACCTCACCTGGGAACCTTAAGTTTTGAAGTATTACATACATTGGGCTTTGATTCCGTCAGGAAGAGGATGTCAGTAGTGGTCAGGCATCCTCTCACAGATGAAATAAATGTTTACACTAAAGGAGCAGATTCAGTTGTTATGGATCTTCTTCTCCCCTGCTCTTCAGGTATACCTCTTACTTACCTTTGGGGGGGTTGGGAGGCAGTTGCTGAAGATCTCATCTTATTGCCTTGTCTAACAAGTAGGCTTGCCTGCTTTTAATTTTGTAAAATGGCAACCATTACCCTTCTTTTATAATACTTTGTAATTATTGCAAATTTTCTGTAACAAATTACTAGCTCCTTACCTCACAAGAATGAGTTAAGATAATTTCTGTAGAAGATCTTCTACTAGCAAGCTTTATTTTAAAGGAATTTCTTGCAACTCAGCCAAAGCAATTTACATTTCTTTAGAAAAACCTGCTGTCAGTGCTTGGACAGTTGAGTATTTTATATGAAACTGAAGTACTTTTTTTTGCTGCTTACCTCTGTTTCATTTGTAAGTCCTTACATCCTTTTGCTGAAATACGTTGCATTAAGCAGCGCATTTTTTCATGTTTAACAATGATACTAAAGGGCAGTGTGAATCAATCAGCCATCAAAACAGAAAGGTTGTGGCAAAAGATGGAGAGATGCTGTTCAGGCAAGAAATCTTGGCTTCAAATACATAATTGACTAGTAAGCAATAGACATGTAGCTGTGAACATGGAATTTCCTTAAAGCATGGAGAATCCTCCAGCACCCAAAAGCCCTAGGATGCAGGGACAGCTTTAAATAGCTAATTGTAATCAGTTGGTTTCAAGAAGAATCCTGTGAGTTTTCAGAAGTTAGAGGAGACTCATGGGTTTCAGTTTGCATTAATCAGTTTGCATGTAATTTACTGTATTTTCAACACTGAATTTCATCCAGTGTTTAAAGATTACCCCAGTATGAATGGACAGAGCCCCAAAGTGCTAGAGGTACTTCCCATGTTTCACTAATGCATTGACTTTGTGGTTACTTTGACCTTAGTTGGAGTAAACAATTGTGAAAGGCTTATACTGTGTAATTTTAGTTTAACGAAACACAGAAAAAATGTTGGCATTAGTTTTCTGGTTTCAGCCATATAAATCAAAGCTGAGCCAAAAAAATTAAGAACAACTTGTCCTTAACTAACAACAAAGTATTCATGAATAATTTTCTAGCAAAGATCTGATATCACAGAAGGCACGTAGAGCATCTATGGAAACTTCTTTCCTTCCAAACTACTAATAGAGAATTTTTAGCACTGAAAATTTCTAATACCAAGAAAATAATGATTGGAAATGAGTTCTCAGAATGAGAACTGAGCATTTAGAAAAGAAAAAATATTTTATGCCAGGTCTTAATTTTTTTTGCCACCATATAACAGACTGTGTTCAAAGCTGCAATGTCCATTCACAGTAGACTCGATGGATTAAAGAATTTTCAGGGAAATTTCAGGCAGGTCTAGGACCCACCTAGGTAAAAACAGTAAGGCCAGTTAGAAAATGTAAAAATGGCAGCCTTATCAAAGATGATAAATGTCAGAGAAGAAGAAGCAGAGTTCCAGAAGGTCACTGTGGAAATGAGCAATGTCTGTAGCTGGGAAAATACAGATTCCACCATCATTACAGGCAAGCATATTGAAAGTGGTTCTGAAATTGTGCAGGAAGTTTTTTGTTTTGGTTTGGGTTTTTTGTTTGTTTTGGGATTTCTTTAGCCCAAATTGAACTGTGCGTTCTGGTGTGCTTTGCTTTTGCAAGCAATGTAAAGTGCAGCCACTAGAACACCATAAGCAGTTCCCCTTGTTTTTTTCTAGTCCTCTTAAGCCCCTGCTGGCTTCAGTAATTCTGTGTGTTTCAGCAGATCTGTCTGAAAAGCATTTGACATTTCTCTTGAGTATCTTTCATGCCTGGAACTGAATTTGCTCTCTCTGCCTGCAGTATCCTAGTGTCAATGGATGTAGAGGGATCCTCAAAAGATTTATGCTGTGGCTGTTATCTATATTATGGGATCTGTCGTTGGTTTTATCCAGTTCACTGGTGATGGTGGAACATCTGTGTGAGAGGAGATGTAATGCTACAGTTCAGTCATTTATCATTTTAAGGAAATGACTGAAAAGTGAATGGACATGACAACTAACCCACAGCTTGGTCTTTGCTGTCTTAGTGCTTCAGGGACATGTGAACTGTACAATAGTCAAGTGTGTGTCTTGAGACTTGTGCCCTTAGACTGAAGGACCAAGGCAGCGCCGTGTCTGTAAACTCTCAGCTCAAACACCACATGGCATGAAACAAAGATTCATGTTTGGAAGGAAAGAGTATTTTAGAATATGATGAGAGAAAACAGCCTGAAATCAGAAGCAGAATTGTTGCGGTTTAGCTTCCTTGTGTCTTACAGAAAAGTATAAATTGCCATGAGCCTCAAAATTTTAAAAATATTGACTCCACTTGCTCTGCCTGTATATCTAGTTAAGACTGTGGAACCTAGTGCATTCTGATAGCAAACAGATATTTCCAAAAGCCTTGAAATGATTCCCAAGTGTGTATTGTTTTTACTTTATCTCAGCAGTCACCATGTTCATAAATAAGAAAGTTACTGTGTGAGTCAATACCCAGCTTGCACAGTAGCTGTGAACATAAATCATTGAGAAAACAATGACTGCTCTGGCTTGCTGCAGCTTGAGATTATGGAAGGAAATGAAGAAGCAGAGGGCCACTAGCTCTCTGTCATTCTTCTGGAGGAGACTTCCTTGCTGTTTTTCACTGACATGGTACATGTGGTCACACTGCTCAGAGCAGACACTGCATGCCAGCTAAAAACAATCTCCACAACTGGGTTTTGTCTGCAAGAGGTTCCTTCCCTCCTTCTAACTTCAGAGCACAAGATAAATCTCAGGGCAGGACTGATAAGGCACATGAGCAGCTGTAAGGGGCTTTAGCTGTCATTGGTATGCTGGAAATGAGAACTTGCACAGAAAATAGTATACACATCTCTACTTGTAGAGAGTTTCTGTCTTTGTTCATTGAAGGAGGTATGAGCATTTAGCATTATGATCACTGCATTGGCACCTGTGGTATTCAGACAGCTCTAAAGTGATTAACACCACTTAACCTTAAAGGGATAGAAACAGCTTTTGATGTGTTTAAGCACCTATTGAAGTTTGCATCATTTGAAGTCAGTGAGCCACTGAAATAGCCACTCCCGTAAGATGATTTCATGTGGGCTATGCAAAAAAATATGGCATTTTTTCTCTAGAATGTTAATGTATCACAATAAATTGGGAAGAATGCTTGCCTGCTTTATTGTTCTAAAGTTTAAAAAAAAACGCACTAATACAAGAAGCCTCAAAGGTTTGCTGCAGTACTTCTCCCAGAAAAAAAAAATCTTACATTATACAGCAAAGTCACATGTGCCAAAAGGTTATAATGCACTAATAGAAAAGTAGCAAAATGAAACTGTGTTAGGCTGCTGGTTCCTTATATGCATATTTCCATATATAGTGTAAGAAAGGGCTTTCCAATTGCAAATAATACTTGCAGGGATGTCCTTCTGGAGTAATATATCTGTATAGTCCCTTTGAGACAATCAACAGGGATAGCATAGGTAGTATTAGCGGGTAGCTGGACAGGCCCATGAGAATATCCCTACCAGTCAGTATTCACCACATGACCTTAGTCAGATGGAGCTGAAATGAACGTATGCGGGAAATACCTCAATCTTCACAGAGTCCCTTAGGAACAACTGTGTACATATACTCCCAGCTTTGCAGACCTAGAGAGGACAGAAAAGTCTTTAAAGGTGAGAAAATAGCTGTACAGTGAGTTAAATGTTCTGATACATGGTTGCGATAAATGGAACAAAACCCAGAATATTTGGATTCCGAACTCACAGTTCTCTTGTTTCTACAAAATCAGTACATGTAGGTGTTTGTGCTGGAGCATCTGAAGGCCCAATTACACACACTGCTGCTGTATAAATATGAAAGTGCTGAATGCTATGTAACTTTATATATGTATTTATGTATAGACAGATATATGTATGCAGTCAACATATAGCAAGATCAAAATCAGTATGAGCGCACACTGGGTAAATGGGCACTGGAAAGTATAAACAGTAAGATACTTATGCCATCTAATTTATATACCTGTATTAAGTGCTTAATATAATGGCATAGTGCCCACAGGCTCTCAGTGTGAGAGGTGAGCACATTCAGTGCTGTATGTAGTAGGTCCCTTGAGGTGCCCAGACTTCTTGTGAGGAGTGGTCACCTGACTCAGTGACTGTTTACTGTGCAAGTACCAGTAACACAAATACTGAACTTAGGAACAGCTCCAGTTACAGAATTATATCCTGAAATGATTCTACATCCCCAAAAATACTCAGACTTCAGTAAAAAAAAAGTATTACATCAGGGGGTAGGAAAACCTGCCAGAAGGTACTAGCCATTCTCACTCAGTGGTTCCAATCTAAAAATTTACCCCTTTGTACGTTTACTTAAGTGCTAAACTTGAAATTCATATTATTAAAGATTACTACTACAGTACCTTTTTCATGAACTTGTCTTAATCGTAGATGATAAAAAAAGATGCATTATCACTTATTTTTAATTTTTGGAGACATCATTTAATGTAATAAGATGGAACAAAATGTGCTGCCATCATATTTAGTACTCTGTGTTGACACGGAGTGAGCACACTGCACCAGTCCCAGCTAAAGAGAGAAAAGAAACAGATGCTCAGTCCTCATTTTGAGTACTTAGACATGGCTTTAAATGAAGGGTAAAGCTAAGTGGAAGTTTTGCTGAGGCATCCGAGGTAGAAGCTAGCTGTGAGGTCTGCAAGTGCAAATTCTCCTCTAAATGAAATCACAGTCATTCCCAGAACTTCTTGTGTTGATTCAGGCTGATAGGAAGTATCAGTACAGCAGTAACAGACAAAAGGACCTTCATGCACTTAGATACACAAAACAGAGCACTATTTCCACTTCTTTCAAGATATTAGCCTTGGTGGAAGACAGGAGTGCTATTTTTAAGTGTCGCTTTTCTGCACATGATGAGCTGTGGAGAAGCGGAAAAAAATTTGCTAGTAGTGTATTTGAAATCATATTTCTATTTCTGACAGTATTGTTTGCTGTGAAGATTATCATGATATCTTAAAATACTTAGGTGAAAGAAATACTTGAGTGAAAAAAAAGTCACATACATTCTTTCTCACATACATTCACAGTGACTTTTTTGAAGAAGGAAGACAGAAAAGAGAACAAAATGACTTTTTTTTTGTTTTTAAATTGAATGTTTTCTTTGAGTTTCCCAGGAAATATCAACGCCTTTTTAAAAGTATCAGTTATAAAGGGCTGGTACAGTGAGCACTGTATACAAGCTTTTATTCTCTAAGGCAATTCAGCTGCTGTTGTTTTTCAACAAGTAATTTATGGTTTTATTCTTATCTAGATGACCCTCGGGGCAAACATCAAAAAAAAATCCGAAGCAAAACCCAGAATTACCTTAATCTTTATGCTGTAGATGGGCTGCGGACACTCTGTATTGCAAAGAGAGTAAGTAAATGCAGGCTTTTAGTTCGCTTTTAAGGAGAGTCTTTACAAAGATTACTGAAGGTATTTATTATTTTATTGCTCTTGATTCATAACTTCTTTTTCATTTTATTCAGTAAAGTATGAATGCCTTTGCATCATATTGACTGTGCCCTCACATACTCTTTGTAACAGGTTCTCAGCAAGGAAGAGGATGGCCGTTGGTTAAAAACTCATTTAGAAGCAGAATCCTCTATTGAAAATCGGGAAGAACTTCTGTTTCAGTCAGCACTGCGGATAGAGAAGAATCTGCATCTGCTAGGTAATGAAATGAGAGCTGGACATGAAATTAAAATGTGATAAAAATGCTGAAAGCTTGGCTATGAAATCCATTCTTTTCCTTAAATTGTTTCTGACAGTATAGAAATTGGCTTTTGTGGGACTTTATCATGGCTGTCATGTGCAGCACCACAAAGGAATAGGATATAATTAACATAAAAGACATACCCTGTTTTCCTTGCTCCTGCCAACATTTTATCACTAGTGAAATAAGTGGAGTAATACCAGGGATGAATTTGACACAATATCATAAATGGGAACTGCTGCTCTAAAGAAGAGGAGGATGTGGCCCAAGCTGTCTACAGAATTTCATTAGTTCAGTGCTGCTTCAACGTGTCAGAGACTTCCCTGACTCCAGGGGCACCAGAGACACACATAAAGCAAAGCTCACAAACTGCATCTGTGAGAGGCATCAGCTTTCATATACATCAGGTTCAGCACATGGACTCGGGGCCTGTGTATTCTGTGGCAAGGGGTTGCAGTTAAAATCTGTGTATATAAAAAGTATTGCAAGAGCAAAATCATACTCTTTTGAGTTGAGATGTTGAAAGACCTTCACTAATTGGCAGCATGCCTGTCTCTGGGAGACAGATCCACCTCACCCAACTTTTAATGCATCTACTACAGATCTCTAAGGCTCAACATATAACCAATGGGGAGACAAAAAGAAGTGTAGTTCACTTGGTCTGACTTAGATATCTGTTTTAGGATTAAATGAATCATGCCCTTGAAGTGTCTGGTTCTCTTCCTTGACTTAAAGGGGGGCAGGAGTTGTCTAATTCAGACCAGAGTAATCAAGATCCTGCCATGGGTGTACCTGTTGGCTCTGGCTGCAGTCTGAGCTGCTGAAAAAAAAAAAAAATNAATAAGTGAAATTGAGCTGCCAGACCAATAAGTGAGCTCTGGCCAGTAGTAAACTATCAGTTCAGTCATTCCTCAAGAACCTCATACTGTGGTTTGTAGCTTGCAATGATCAGTCATCATCATTAGGTTGTGGGAATAAAAATTCCGTTTGAAATTTATTTTTCTTTATTTGGATAGCAATAGCTTTCCCAGCATTGCCCTAAGAATGTGTTTTCATGTAAATGACCGGTGCTCAGACTTAAGGGGACTTCTGCAGTTAATTGTTTTTTTTTTCAAGGAAGAACCATAGAATAAATAATTAGCTGAGAAAAGTTTGTTTTGTTTTTCCTGTTGTTCCAGGTAGCTTGCATGTCTGTCACTTCCTCATTGCTGGTGGCAGGGCTTGCATTTCCCCCATTGAAGTCTCTCTGACACTCAGTGGAGCACTGATGTACCAGTGGTGACACTGAGCTTGGTCCTGAATGGCTTTTTCCCACTTTTCATATATATGAAAATCTTGTGTCAGTCAATTGATTTATGTAAGCATAAAACAGATACCCAGTCTGTTATAACAGGTAGAAAGATGCATTGAAAGCATGAAAGTATGCATTTTACTCTCACATTGTGGTTAACAGATTTATGGTTCATTCTCTGCTGTATCTCATTTGATCACCAGCATCTTTCTGCAGGAGCAAAGAGCAGCAACAAGGCACTAAAAGGTTTATGTTCACAGTCTAATCTGCTATTGCCAAGCTGCAGTCCTGCTGTTAGTCCCCTTCAAAAGAGGAATTTCTGGTGACCCACTCTCTTCTTGCTGAGAAAAGGCAGTTAAGACCTTTAGGAACTGAAATGATCTCCAAAAACCAATAGCTTCTCTAGCAACGTTCAGCAGAAATAACGTAGATATAGAGCACAGAGACAATAAGCCTTGTTAAGCTCTGTGGAGTGGCATCTGGTGGCTTTTGACATCTTGAATTCTGGATTTGTTGTTTATTGTTAATGCAACTGTTTACCACAGCTACTTTCCTTTCTTCCTCCTCAATACCCCCAAAAAGCTGCCCAAATCTTGCAACCATTGGTACTTTAGCTGTCTCCCAGTAGAAGTGGCTGCTTTTGGTTTTGGTTTTGTTTTGTTTTGGCTTCTTTTTAAATCTAAGCTTAAAATTTAGGGGCAACCCTAGGTGTTCATTTAATATGGAATATTTTGGGTTTTTTATGTGCCTAGGTGCAACTGGCATAGAGGACCGTTTGCAGGATGGTGTTCCAGAAACCATTGCAAGCTTGCGCAAAGCTGGGTTGCAGATTTGGGTTCTTACTGGAGACAAGCAAGAAACAGCTGTTAATATTGCATATGCCTGCAAGCTGCTAGATCATGATGAAGAAATCATCACTTTGAATGCTGAATCACCAGTAAGCAGATCCATACAAGTTGACTAATTAACTAGTTTGGCTTTATTTTCGACTTGTACAATTGAAAGCTTGATGGCTTTTTTCCTTTTTTTTTTTCTTTTTTTTTTTATTTGCTACTTTTCCTGCTCCATCTGTAATTTTCAGGTAGGACATATCTTTGAATACTTTCCAATGAATCCTGCTTCTAAACCATGGTTTCATGTATCATTACCTTATTGAAAACATGTAACTTTGTGTAGTAAACTCCACCACAAATGAAAATATGCCATAGCAGCATAAATCACTTTCTTTGGTATGCATTCTCAAAACATTTCTATTTCGGTGTATTGGCATTAATGGGTCTCAAAGCAACCTGTTATTCAGTACATGTTAAGAAAGAAAGCAACTGATAACCTGTTGAGAATTTGTGCTTTATTTTATGCCACTGAAATGTAGAATTTAGATAACTCAGTCATTCATGTTATCTTAGGTGGCTTTTTCTCTAGAGATAGAAGTAATATTTAAATTTTGATGTGAGCAGTGAGAGGCAGAAAACCACATCTACAGTAATGCCTTGCTTCCTAACAGACCTTTTCTAATCCTTCTGAGTTACTGATCTTTCCTGTGCTCAACTTGTTGCAAGCAGTCACAAAGAGTTTACTGATACGGTGTAACATACAAGGAACCAGACTGATAGTGCTGTAGTCCTTTTATGGGGTGATAAAATTGGACTTCAGATCAGCAGAGGAGAGGTAGGCCATCAGTATTCAGCTCCAATTTCTTTCAACAAGGAGGAAAAGATAACAGCATTTTCCGTTCTTGGGTGTATCAACTGAACTGGTAAAATAATTTTCCATGGTTTTTCTTTTTAGTCATACTTTGCTGTAAGACCAATAGCATTTCTTTTAAATGTTCATATATTCTCAATAACATCTTCTAGTTGAGTATGGCTAGGAGAGAGATTTCAGCTTAAATAACCTTTAATTGGCCTTTAACAATGCATAACTCTTTGATCTGAGTTGTGGGCGTATACATGGTGTTCATCACCATAATGGTGTTCATCACCATACTTAACTTGGTACCAATTATATATCATTTCTCAGCACTGTTATTCTGAGAAGGAGCTAAAAGAAATTTAGCATACAAAAGTGCATGTTAAAGAAGAATTAGATTTTAAGCCTTTCTACTCTTTAGTGTTGTCATACCTTCTGCAAGAATTGCGTGCTCAGAACAAGTAGAAGATTATTAGAAATTAAAACTTTAACAGCACAGCAAATAATACATTCCCCATATTAGTTATGCCTAAACATAACAGCAAACAGAAACCTTTGAATACATGTTCTTTTCTCTCAAGCATTTTTATTTTGAATTTCTTTTCAGGAGACATGTGCTGTCTTGCTGGAGCAGTGTCTGCAATGCGTAGAGTCTAAATTTTCAAACAACACAATAGACGGAGCTACTGGAAACATGACTGTTGGATTCACCCCTCTCTGTCCACCCTCTTCCTCTGTGCTTTCCAGCTTGGGCCTAGTCATTGATGGAAGGACTCTAGCTTATGCCCTGGAACCTGCGCTAGAAGATAAATTTCTTGCACTAGCCAAGCGATGCCGTTCAGTACTGTGTTGTCGCTCTACCCCACTCCAAAAGAGCATGGTAGTGAAACTAGTCAGAGACAAACTCAAAGCAATGACCTTGGCAATAGGTAAATACCTCAGTTTGTACTAGCCTGCCTTGATGTATACTGTGTCTTGAAAATTTTGATTTTTTTGGACATGCAGTATGACCCTCCTAGCTACCTCACAACTGAAACAGCCTTCCAGTTTTGTCTGAAAACATGTTGAACAGTTCTAATATATTTATTCTAACATATTTACTCAAAACCAGGATAGAACTCTGGAGTAGTATTTGGGATTTCTTCCTACAGAAGTTAGGTAATCAGGACCCAGTTATGCTAAGAGGTTTGACATGTCTGAACACAGCTGTGAAGAATTGAGTTGTCTTATGCTGTGCAAAGCACCATTTTGCAGTCACTGTATTACACCCAAAAAATTGTGCTCATGCTTAAACTCAGGGTTCTGTGTTTATCATCCCAAGTCAGCCATACAGCACAGGCTATGACTCGGCCTTGTCATTATAGAGAGTGGATTTACAACTGGTATCATAACAACACTTACACTTCTTCCCACCTAATCCCTCAGCTGGCAAAGGGGAGACTTTGGCAATCCGTCTCTCCTAAGTTTGACAGAATCTTCCATGTTTCTATGATTTTTGCACTAGTCAGTCAGCTCTTCTTTCCCTATCTCAAGTTTAGGTTCATGTTTCATTAGAAGATATGATTTCAGCATATACTGTCACAAATACAGTTGCTTTCATCTACCTGTATTGGTTAATTATAGCTGGAACACACATGGGTTGGACCTGCCCGTGAGAAACCCTAAGTACATGTAATAATTGCCAGACTTGTGTGACATCAACATCACCAAGTATGTGCAGATTATCACAATCTTCATGCTTAATATATTATATCTTGCTCAAATATGCCTCCCACTTACTGGATTTTTTATCTTTGGCTGACTGTGGACATAATCATTTGCATATGTTGTAAAAAAAATCTGGCTCATTAACTTGAATTATACAATATGCTTAAAAACACTAGTGGAGACTGGGCAGCTTATATGTTCTTTCTTTCTGAGCATCTTGGGCCTACAAGTTGAGCTTCAGCTCCTGCTCTGGCTTAAAGCCTAGCTGTATGCATCCTCCCTTTTAACCAACGTGACCTAACTTGGGTTGTAGCCTGGAGAAAAGGAGACTCAGGGGTGACCTTATCACTCTCTACGACTTCCTAAAAGGAAGGACTACATCCTTGTAGTCAGGTGGGGGTTGGTCTCTTTCTCCAGGCAGCAACTGACAGAACGAGAGGACGCAGTCTGAAGCTGCGCCGAGGGAAATACAGGTTGGATGTTGGGAAAAAGTTTTTTACAGAAAGAGTGATAAAGTACTGGAATTATCTGCCTGGGGAGGTGGTGGAGTCACCATCCCTGGATGTGTTTAAAAAAAGATGGGATATGGCACTCCGTGCCATGATTTAATTGAGGTGTTAGGGCATGGGTTGGACTTGATGATATTGAAGGTCTCTTCCAACCTTGTGATTCTGTGATTCTGTATCACACAGTCACAAAGACATCAGATTTGTCTGGTGAGCGGATACCACTCTTACACATGTCAGCAGCAGGGAAACTGGTGACATGTGGTGTGCACCTCGGCCACTGAAGTTTAAAACCAAGTGTCTTGTCATAAACTAGCACAGTATCATTTTACTTTAGTACACTGGCTGTAAATTTAGGAGGTTAAGAGCTAGATACATATCTCATTCTGGTATCCTGTCTATGGCACCTATCACTTGTGGGATCTTGATTGGAAGCAGAGTAGGAGTGGTGGCTCTGCAAGCATTCCAGTTAAATCTGCCAGTCTTGGGTGTGTTGAAGATCTCAGACTGGTCAACCCTACTCTCTTGACTTTTTTCTTTCATTCATCTACTTTTAAATTTTTTTGGTATTTTTATAGTGTAGACATTTTCATTGGCTTTAGGCCTTCTTGCACTGTTAATTCTTAGTCATTACCTGATTGCAGGCAGACTCTTATCAGGAAGCAGAATGGGGATGCTTATTCTCAGCTTTCTACTGTTTACTATTGGTGCAGTTCACGCCTGATACCTGAATTTTAGGTATTATTAAAAAGAGATGGATTTGTTTTATTGTTACTTTCCTGTGATGAAAAGGTCTAAAAAGGTCTAAAAGGATCAGAATGTCTTGGAAACTTTGCAAGCTTTGAACCTTATATTCTAAAGGTGTATTTTTTTCTACCACACATCTCCCTTACTATACCTAACCAACACTTAGTAAATGTCTCTCTTACTATACTCAACCAACACTCAATAACAACTATTTTTCCTTTGTTTTGTTGCTGTCAGCTGTTGTTGGTCTGCTAGTGACAACAAAACTGCATTTTGTCATCTTTAGGTGATGGTGCTAATGATGTCAGCATGATCCAAGTGGCAGATGTTGGTGTGGGGATCTCTGGTCAAGAAGGCATGCAGGTAAATGTTGCTCATCCAGTGGAAAGCACTCCCATGAGGGCATGAAACAGCAACTTCCTATAGGTCAGATTGTTCAGACTCCCTCTGGATAGTCAGCACAAATAAAAGAAAAGCAGCAAGTTGTGCTGAGGAGTGTCAGTTTTGTCTTATAAGGGTTCTGTCAGCTTGAGTTTGAGCTCACGCTTGTTCTGAGATCCGTGATGAGTTTACACACTCTGCCTTCTCAGAAAACTGAATTTACCAGATCTCTCTAAGCAATATGAATAAAGAAATAATTAGCTAAATAATTGTTTAAAGGAGAAAAAAAG
>WBNO01031247.1:531158-642419 GCA_013400575.1 Peucedramus taeniatus
TTCTGAGATCCATGATGAGTTTACACACTCTGCCTTCTCAGAAAACTGAATTTACCAGATCTCTCTAAGCAATATGAATAAAGAAATAATTAGCTAAATAATTGTTTAAAGGAGAAAAAAAGTTCAGCTATGCATTATTTAGGAAATAAAGGTTCATCTTATTCCCCTCTCTCCTGTATTGCTTGGGTATACTTCTTCTATGGAATAGCTGCACAAGCCATTACAACTGATGTAGCTATTTGCATGGTGTGGTGGTGACCCTTAGCCCAGCCACCCACACATCTCACTCCCTCAGCTTATTCAGACAGCAAAACAGTAAAGAAAGTGGAAACTGTGGCCCTTTGCAGAACCACTGCTCCTTACACCTTATAGCAAGTCTTGGTTTGGCCACATTTCCAGTCACAAGGAATAGCAGGATGAGGGTGCTTGCCTTGTCTTCTGAATGTGTTCCACCTATGATTACTGCATTTACCACTGTGTAAGAGGCCCCTCTCTCACCCCCAGAGGAGAGGATGTATATGTATAGGATGTATGTATTATCTCAGCTTACCTCTACTGCTAATGCAGATCAGTTGCAGTGTTAGGACCAGACGTGGCAGTAAGACACAGAGAATAAGGAGGATACCTTATTTCCACAACCTGCCTTGTATTTGGGCAGGCTGATTGCAAGAGAAAACAGAGTAGCTGAGTATATGTCAAATAGCTCTACCAGGAAAGTGGGAAGTGTTTCTATCCTGAGGACCTGAGCAGATGAGCATGCTCCTTAACTTAGTTACCAGTGGGTGGTTCTCTGACCCAAATTGCATTTTTTGTAACATTGGCTGGATATTTTGCTCAAAAGGGAAAAGAGTCCTCCCTCACACAGTGCACAAGTTGGCTATAGAGTTTTATTTCATGGGATTTCATGAATGCTGTAATTTATTTGGGTAAACACACAAACTTATAAAACAAAATTTTAAGTGAGTTATGAACTTGGGTATCAACTTTATGCATTTCCTGACTCCAGATCAGCAGAAGCCAGGACAGGTCACTGGAGAAAAATCAGTAGATATTTTTCTTATTTATCATACACCTTTCAATGTGTATGCATCTTCAAATCTTGCATAACTTCTGCAGTATCACTCTGCAGGTAGTCCAAGCTCCAGAGAGCTCAGAGAGGGCTGGGTTTGTGGGCTCCCCTACAGACCTATAATTCAAAAAAGTCTCCTGCAAACGTTTTTCTTGGGTCTTAGCACCTCTTGTGAACTTATCAATAAGCTCCATCATCTATGTATTAATTTAGATACTTTTTTTCCTAATGCAGACATAGACTTCGTAGAATTTTTTTGACTACTTGCCCCTTTATGCCACTTTCAGTTGAGCTCATACACTTACAATAACCAGTCCTCAAATCCCCCTGGCTTTTGCAGTGCATCCAGGTCTGAAAGCTGTTTTCTCATTAACTCATTAAACTACCTGGTTTTATTTCTAAATGAAAGTTCAGTAGAGTGGAAAATGTTTATAGATCCCTTCCCTTACTCCAAGTCCTAAGGAGCCACACAGACCTCTTTACTATAAACAACTGTCAGAATTGTACACATGCAGGTACTCAGAAGGCGTTGAGCATTTAGATGCCTCAGACAGCAATACTGTCTGATTTATTTTCTTTCCACATTCTGTGGAAGCATGTGGAGCTGGAAGAAAAAAAATAAAACGTGAAAATCAAGTGGGTATTTTGAGCCTAAGTAAACATGCAAATGTAATTGGATAACACATCTTTTTCTCTGTGTTCCTCACCATAATAAAAATGCAATAAAAAGAGAAAAAATCATAACGCTTCTCACAGTCTGCTGAGAAGTACTATGGTAGAAGCACAAATGAAGCTAACAGTTTTGTTTTGACATTGGAATAGGCTGAGATGGGGTGGAGGACAAGGAAGCAGACATAGCATAGCTGTGTTCTCCTCAAACTGCAAGATAGCTGTATGTCTGCAAGACAAATCAGACTTCTGTGCAGGGAGATTATAACAAGTGTGTCTCAGTACCTGAGAAATCCTAGGATGTGTCAACATATTAAACAGTGTCTCAGTCCGTATATATATATCTACTGTTTAAATTGCAATGGATTCTTACACCTTTTCTTGCATACTGTTTTAGAGTTTATTAGCTTCTACAAGCACCTACTTGGGAAAACTGAGCCCTTTTGATGTTTTACCACAAAAGAGAATTAGGGAAACTTAAAAGGAAATATGTCTCTCATTTAAAAATACAGCCAAAATATACCCAGCAGAGTGTAAGGAAGATACTGCTCCCTTGGAGGTTTTCACCTTTCCTCCTGTTTTTGCTGAACTGAATTGTGAGAAGAAAGGTGATAGCAAAATAGAAAACGAAATGTAAAATAGTACTAAATTAAATCCTAGTGTGAGCCTAGGGATAAGGAAAATCATGAAACAGCCATGATAACACAAGTAGGTCTCATCTAGATGTACAGTGCCCTGAAATTTAGTCAGAATTAGAGAGAAACTGTGATTCATTTTGTCAATGTCATCTGACAGTCTGCACAGTCCCAGAGGACTCTCATCTAGTGTGATTTTTTCTCATACGTAGTTACAGAAAATGTGTGATTTTAAAAATCCCTCAAAATACTGATATCTGAGGACAGCCAAGTAAACTGTATAAACCAGGCCTGCAAATTAAATTAAAACTAATATTTTTATTGTTTTGTTTTTTAAAGTCAAATCATTATGATGCAACCACTTAATTGTGCTGTTCTTATCTTATTCTCTGGAAATTCATTTTATCCCTGTAAGTACACTGTAGTTTTTACAGAGAAAGATACAGCCACCAAGGTCTCACACATGAACCCTGAGCCTTCATGATCGTGCAACTGCAATTGCCAGCCATTCTCCCACCTCTTGCTTTTTGTTGTTGCTTGTTGCTACCATCTGCAACATAGGCTGTAATCTCCTCTGGGTGAGGACCGGGTTGCCTTGCATGTCCTGCCAAGCTGCTGTGTTTGCTCATGGGTATTTCAAATCCATGCAGCAATAGCTGCACTTCATAAGCCCTGTCATGAATTTCATTCTTCATGAGTACAACTTCCACTGCCTGTAGGAGTCGAGAAAATGACTAGATTCATTGTTAGTGTTGAAGGTGGTGCTTTACAATAATGATTCCAACCTCTGTTTCATTCAAGGCGGTGATGGCAAGCGACTTTGCAATCCCAAGGTTCAGGCATTTGGAGAAGCTTTTGCTTGTTCATGGCCACTGGTGTTATTCCCGACTCGCCAACATGGTGCTGTATTTCTTCTACAAAAATGCAGTAAGTGTTTGACTTGGCAGCTTTATGGCACCACATGTTTCCAGGGTTTATTTTGTGCTAAGTGAGCATTAGGTCAGCCTTCAAATGGTATATAAATAAGCTGCAAAGAAATTTGCAGAGCTGAAAGACAGCTGGCTGCCATTTGCAGAAATACGGGACCCACTCCATAACAGCTACAGTGTGATGCTGAATGTGCAAATTAGGTAACACAAATAACAAGCACTGCTGAAGAAAAGTTTCTTTACAGAGCAGTTTTGCAGAATTTAGCTGGCTGGATATAGGGGTCTTCAGTGCCAAAGCCATCCAGCATTGGTCCCAAGTAGCATTTGAGTGTGTTTTCTCTTCCTGACTGTATCTCATCATTGTTTATGAATCACTGTACATATTTCCTAGTGACTTGAGATAATTTGAGTCCTCTCTGTGCCTCAAATGCAGAGACTGGTAAGGTTTTTTTCCTTGATTTATCTTATTTCCAACTAATCAAAAGAGTTCAGTAGAAAGGAAGCACATGGTGTTAAAGAACAGACGACGGGTCTGTGTTTCCTCCCTGGTGTATGAAACAGGACTCAATCCAGTACTGGGCATCAAGCCAGAAGCAGCTCAACTCCTTGGCCTCAACAAAGGCCCTTTGCATTGATCTTGGAGTACAAAGATGATTGATTGAAAACAGCCTAACAAGGAAACCAAGAATACCACCAGCTGGGTGGGAGTCACTGGCAGGCGCATATATTTGCTCACTTGCAACAGCTACAAATCACTTTAGGAGCAAGGCATATGAAGAAGCAAGAAAAAGAGGAGAGATAGAGCTCTGCTTGCTTCAGAGGGCTATGTATGAATTGTGTGCAGGAGACTGGATTTTGTCCTTAGTATCAGAAAAAAAAAGTGGCTTTCAAAAAAAAAAAAGTGGTTCACTTTTTTTTAAAAGTTGCTTTCCAATTTTAATCTAATCCTCAATTTTTATCAAAACAAAACCATCATTTGCTCAAAATTTTGAAGATCACCAGAATACCTAAGTGTGCTAAAGGGTTTGTGAAGTGTCTTTTTGTTAAAACAAGCATGTTAAAATACATTCTGGGGTCAGAGCAGGCACTGCATGCAAGTGCCCTTTCAGTAGAATGAAGGGACTTTGTGATCTGAGCTGCTGCTTGAGTCAGAAATAGCAAGCAGATTTAAGTAATGTTGCACTGAGTGGAGAGCCACCTGTTGAAGTACAGCAGTGAAATATGTGGTGGTGTTCAGATGCATCAGTTCTAAGACTCAATCCTGAGTGATGCTGAACATCTGTACTCCCACCCCCAGTGCTGGATGTTTCCAAGATACCCATTGACAGTATCAAATATGAACTTGCAAGAGGTGTATGCATAGCCATCTTACATTAAAAATTAAAAAAATAAACACAGAAGTAATGCACATAAGACACTCCAGCAATCAGTAGCCAGAGATGCTGCTTATACATCGACGCTTTTGTTCAGCTTGGGTAAAATCTTCCATTTTCCATGGTACAACTGCCCTTGATCACAAGTATTATTTTTCATGCCATCTTTAATAAGACATTTTCAGAAGCTACTGCCTCAAGGCTAGAAAATAACTGAAGAGATCTCTTAGTCTTGGCTGTGTTTTGGCAGGCTTCAGAGCTTTCTGAGAAATACTTGTTGCTTCTGACTCTAAACTGTAGTTGGATATCCAGAATATAGACATGAATATGTCTGACACAGTGCCTGCCCTCAAGGAAAGATTGTTAAAAATGGAAAGATAGGAGCACCTGAACCTTTTGCCAGGAGACTATTCTGGATGATTCTCCACAGGGAGTCAAGATAGCTACACTGCAGATGTTCTGCAAGTTTTCTGTTTGCTCAAGTGGTATTTTTTTCCCTATTTGTTCATAGTACGAAATTTTCAGTTCTCCACTAGAACCTATCTAATTTAAAATTTAAACTTCACATTGCTGCAAAAGCCATTTGGAAACTTAAATGACTTATCCAAGAAGATGTTTAGCTTCATGGAGATGATAAAAATACAAGTAAAAGATAAACTAAAACGTAGCATGACTGGAAATATCTGAGCTTGATGAAAAGGGATTTCATGTAAACAAAATTTTACCTGCACAAGCATGCACATCTTCTTCCTGTTTATACATTGTCTCTGCAAGACAGCACTGAAAATTTTTTAACATATACTTCATTCACTGAGAAATTCTCTCTGGGACCACATTCATAAAACAGTCTCATCTGGCAGGGGAAGAAGGGAAACCTTTTTTATTTAAAATCTTTATGTAAATTTGTTTTGTCTTTTTTGGAGAGATAATACACAGAGGCAAGAGAGAACATTAGAAATAAAATTGTTGAAATAAAATCTTGTTTAGTACAAAATAAAATTTCAGGAGAAAAAAATCTGATTTAATCCTCATTTATTTGTATAGTTTTCTTCAACAGCACTATTAAGACCCATAGTAGAGGTGGTAAGAAGATTTTCAGCTGACTGTACTTTCATCACACTACTATTTTTGCCAGAGCCAAATTGTTTCCAAGACAGGCAAGGCTCTAGAGAGAAAATTTACTGTGTCCAGGATTAGCTGCATTTTGTTTTAAAATAGTGAGAAAAAAGTACATAAATTCACATATTTATTGTAATTTCTTTTTGAGAAATTACTCAAGAATTTTTTTTTTTTGGTTTTGGGTGTAGAGAAGAAATAATTTTCAAAATATGTTCAGTTTTGGAATGAAACTGCCATATCCCAGACAACTGTACTGAAGAGGGTAAGCTTTGGTAGTTCAGTCTTGTTTGGGCCATAGGAAGATATTTTTCTTGAAATACATTTACAGAAACATTTCTAGAGGTTGTGCTTACAAAAATACTACCACTTAACTTTTCCTAGGTTAATTTATAGAATGGACTCACTAACAGGTGTATTTGCTGCTCATATACAAGCTACTTCAGTGCAGTATGTAAACTTTGCCTGAGCGTTTATCTACTTTATGAATATATAACACATAAATGTATGTACATTTGTGTGCTGCAAGACTCTCCTCTTATTCTATGGCAATTCCCCTTTACAAGACAGGTTTTCTTCCTTAAAGCAGCTTTCACTGACTAAGCACACCATAGCTTTTTTTCCTCCTGTGTTTAATTTTCAACCACATTTGGGCACACAGATAGATCTGTATTTTCCTCTGTATATCTGAATTTCATGAAGGGTTAACATTCTCCATCTGACTGAAAGCTTTTTGAGAACAGAATACAAAAAGAAGAGGAAGTGAAAGGAGAGGTCATGTCATTTCCTATCTTCATCATTAAAAGGAGGAAAACCCTCAACAGTTTTCAACAGTTTTCTGGTTTTAATCACTTTACAAAGAATAATAAAAATTTTAGTTTTAGGAGAACCAAGCCTGGGAATTTATTTCCTTCTCTAGGAACCTGACCATCCTTTTCTAGTCCTCAAATCCTTCATCAGCATCTAAAATCAGCACCTTTACTGAGCCCTCTGGCTTCTCCATGTGGAAGACATTGTAGAAAAAAATTAGTTGTGTGGTTTGTTTCTTTTGGGTGATTCCAACCCAAGTAGATAAACAACCCCTCTGCAGCTGTGTATGCAGCTGATTTCTTCCTCGAGCTGAAGAAGAAGGGAGATTGAGGAATCTCTACAGCACTGCTAATTCGCTGAATGTCCAAGCACGAAGATTGAATAGTTAAGACAACTTTTCTAGATATTAAAGTTTCACTTTCCTTACTGCTGCTGGTTTCATGTTGGTCATGCAAAAAAAGCTTTGCATTTATCTGTTGTATGCTGCAAAAGTCTCCCAAAACATCTCCAGGCAGCAGAGGATATTATTGTGGAAATTCTTGTTCTTACAATAGTCGTGTAAGTGCTGTGACATCAGTACTCATTTACCTAGAGGTTGGTGGTGGCTGGGAGAGTGTTTTACAGTTAGTTAAATTGTACCTCACTGTTTCACTTGAACTGAAAGTTAATTTTGTGTGATGCCCAAGATCTAAGGTTCCAGCAGCACAAAGACTTGCAGGTGTGCCAAATGTTTGCCGCTTAGCCAAGTGGTCCATGCATCAGGAAGTGAATTAAAGAGTAGGTATCCTCACAAGGATTGCTCACGTGTTCAGCATTCATGGATAAGTCCTTGCAGAGCTGGAATCAGAATGGTTTCACAACACAGTGGGATGATGATCCTCCTTATCTTGTTATATTTACAGCATTGCTTGTTCTGTTTCAGATGTTTGTGGCCCTTCTCTTCTGGTACCAGTTCTACTGCGGGTTCTCTGGCTCATCAATGATTGATCAGTGGTATCTGATCTTCTTTAATTTATTCTTCTCTTCTCTTCCACAACTGATTACTGGTGTGCTGGATAAGGATGTGCCAGCTGAAGTGTTAATTGCTGTACCTCAGCTTTATAAAAGCGGACAGAATATGGAGGTAAAAACTTAATTACTGCAATTTCTTTCCTGAACATCTTTAGTTTCAACTGAAAACCAGCCCTGCCCCCAAAGGGTAGATGACTGCTAAATACAGTCTGAGAAGTCAGTGTTATTATTCTGTGATACTTCTTATCTGAGTCAAAATGCAAAAAGTACACCTAAACAAAAGATGCACAAACAAAAAAAGAAGCCCCAACTGGCCATATTTTTAATATGTCTCAGGAGAGAAGGCTGGATGATTTAATTCAACCTAAACTAAACACCTCCTTCACAGTCCAGGCTCACAAATAACCACAAAAATAAAACAGATTGCACCTTGTAGCTAGTGCAGGCTTTTACAGAATAACCTCACAGTACTTATTCAAAACTTCAGTTCCCAGCCCTTTACAAAAAGAAGAGAAAGATGGCCTTGGTAGTAAGCACAATAAACTTAGTCTCTGAGGAAGGTAGTCACAGATGACAGATTCAGCCGAAATATCTGTTGAAAGCACCTTGTCTCCATCTGCTTGAATTGCACAATGAAAACAAAAGGAATTGCAGGAGGAATTTGAGCCAAACCATTCCTGGTAATTATAGGTACAGTGTACTGTGGGAAAATCTTGCTGCTTGGCAAAACTATCTATATGGGGACATTGTTTTGAAGGCAAAAGCCTTCTTAAAAGTGTGTTACAAAGCTGTCCTCTGAGAGGACACAGTAAGTGGTTTTTGCCTCCAAGTGTACACCTGTATTTGGTACTCCACACATGTAGTGGCATTGCTAGATTCTCCTGGAAAAATGAAAGGAGAATTTGAGTATAACTTATTTTAGTCCATTAGTCCAGACTCTGTCCTTTTCATCTGTTGTTTTCTGTTTTCTACATTTCTTCTGTTTCAGTGCATCATACTTGAAAGGTCTGTACTATTAATACCTTCCTCTCTTGCACATTTTTAGGATGATAGAAATCTTGTAATGCCTTAAGGCTTGTTGGGAGGTTATGTCTGTCTGTTTTCAGCTGGCAAACTGAGAAGTCTCCCAGGTTCACAGAACAGTTGTTTCTCATAGAGAAGCATAGAGATCATTCTAAGTTGTTTGGAGTTTTTTATCTATTGATCGTATTCTTTTTATAGCTACCTGAAAAGGCATTTTAAAGACGTAAAAATCCTCTTTCAGGTGGGATCTCTTGCAAAAAGGGCCTATAGTATTATAGAATAGTTTAGATGGCTCTGGATGCCATCTAAACCAGATCCCTGCTCAAAACAACTTCAAAGCTGTATGAGGTTTCTCAGGTCTTTAACTAGTCCAGTTTTGAATGTCTCCAACACTGGAGATTCCACAATCCCTCTGAGCAGCCTGATGCAGTAGTTAACCATGTTAGTTCAGGAGGCCAAGTAACACCATAATTCTTTCTAAGCATCTTTACATTCCAATTTTTAGTCTGCAATGATATTTTCCACAAGAGGAAGAACGCATGATCAACCCAGTTGTTGGAGATGCAGAACATATACCAAAATTATATAAAAATTTTTCCATAAATATTTTTCCTTATATCTAGGTCCCTTATATGACCATCCATATCCTTGCAACTGTATATTTCTGTAAACCAAAATGTTAGTTTAATATTGGTTTTAGCCAGCAATTTTATGCACATACTTAGAGATATGTATGTGTATATATAGATATGTTTTATATAAATATTTGAAGCATATATTGCTGCATGAATTGTCACTGAAGACCTTTGTTGTGGATGTTCTCTAGTACATGTGCATGTTCTGTTTTCTCTTCTGCCAGTAAATACCCTGTGCTTGTGCTTATGCTTATATGATGCAGAACCCTTTTATTCATGTTCATTAGTGGTCTGACTGTAGTGCATAAAATAGGGCACTTTCATAAATGTTTCCTGGCCTGAGCATCAGATTAAAATTACATCCTCTGCCAGGAGAAAAAAAAAAAAAAGCAAAATACTTTCATCCTAGAACAGAGTGACTTAGTGACTTGCAGTTAGACTGTTCATGCTTCATCCCCCAGGGTAGCTAAATGATTAGCAAAGTTATGAAGCTATTTTCCCAAGCCCTTAAAACTGCCCTTGAAATATCCCCTTCAAAATACTTATCCTGGCAGATAGGATCTTCATTATGATCTGATTTTCTTGATTTTTTTTTAATGACACAGGAGTACCTACCACACATGTTTTGGATGAACATGATTGATGCTATGTATCAAAGCCTGGTTTGCTTCTTCATCCCCTATTTTGTAAGTGTTTGGTTTAAGCCATTCTATTTCAAGCATTTGGAGGAGAACTGGCAACACAGCTTGGGCTAAATTCTATCTTCTTTCTTACAGACTTACTATGATTCAGAGGTGGATATCTTCTCCTGGGGAACTCCCATCACCACAATAGCTCTTTTCACCATCATCCTGCATTTGGCTATTGAAACCAAAACTTGGGTAAGGTATCCACCTACATAGATGTATGCCAGCCACTGGCATGGACATAATTCTTCTCTTAGTGCCACCTTTCAAAAACATAAGATGGTTGCTTCTTTCCCTCAGCACATTCTGTTTTTAGCAGGCATTTTAAAAAAGCATGGAAAAGGTTTTAAAATATGATCTGCAAACAGCTTTGTAGTGTTGTATTTATAAGTAGAATTTTTAAATATACAAGGCTCTAAAGTCTTTGCTGTGCATGGATTTGACTCCAGAAATTAAGAAGTTTTAATTTAATTAAGTCATAGCAAACTTCTCAGAATATAAAGAATCGTTATACTTATGTTGTTGATTTTTTTGGTTTTTGTTCTAGACTTTTCTCCACTGGTTATCTTGCATCTTCAGTATCATTTTATTTTTCTTTGTGGCTCTGGTTTACAATGCTTCTTGCCCAGTCTGCCATCCTCCATCCAATCCCTACTGGACCATGGAAAGGCTGATGGGAGACCCTATGTTCTATTTCACTTGCATTTTATCACCAGTTGTTGCATTGCTGCCCAGGTATTGTGTCTTCTCTCATGTCTTTTTTTTGTATGTAATTGCATATCCACTTAATGCATATGATAGGGAGAGTAAGAACATTTTCCACTCCCCATCTTTTGTTTTGCCTAACAGCCAGCTCAGTTTCTTTCAGCAACTGATTATTTGAAGTCAGGTTGCCTAACCTATGCTGTGCTCCTGACCACAGGAAAAGACCACAGCTCCTGGCCAAGGACCACAGGAATGGGATAATTGTAGGCTGTTGGTCAAACCTCCTGGCCAGAGGAGAGGCAGAGGTTTGCTACCCTGTGAGGTTTTCTCTGATGCATCCGGATTTGGTCCATCCTCACATAAAATGCACAGTACCCAAATTCTGATAGTATGTTGGGGACCTACTTGCTTATTTGTAGATGTAGGAGGCTTGCTCTGCAGATTTATCCCCATTGCCTTTCCTCATCAGAAAAGAGGAAAGACTGTGTGTAATCACAAGGTGGATCATTGGCTGAAGATACAGATTTACTACACTGCCTAATTAAGTTATTAATCAAAATATTAGCACAGCATCCAGAGCTGTCCATCTGCAAGCTTTCTTATGTAGAGCATAGGAACAGCACATAGAACTGTCTTATTCTTCTGTGTTGTACTTTTGTCTTGGATATTTTCCCTTAATAATGTATTGGGTATTTCCTTCTTTCATTTCTTCTCACATGCCCGTTCTCATCTTGCAGATTCCTGTACAGAACCCTTCAGGGAACACTATTCCCAACCCAGCTTCAGCTTGGACGCCAGCTGAGTAAACTGTCCCCAGAGACTCGCACCCAGCTTCTCACCAAGCTGAATGTAAAGGAGACAATGTGTCAGACACAACTCTTTGCAGACAGCTTCTCCCCGAGCCTTGGCTCAAATGCTGGTGATTGTTACAAGGCATCTGATCACCAAAGCGCTCCTTTGCCAAGCTCTCCTCAAACAAGGGAGTCACTTCTCCGAGAGGACACGAAGGCAGACCATAAAACAGAGCAGACTGTGGCTGCCTCTCCCCAGGGTGCTGTGTTGTATGAGGAAAACAAGCCCCCCTCATCAGCAAGTGGGCTGGAAAGGTCCATGGGGTTCCACAAAGTTCGATATGGCGCCTCAGAGGTGGAGTCGTTGCCTGTGGGAACAGCATTCCCGTGGAGCTCAGCAGTCGACCAAGCAGACTTCAGTTTGTTGAAGTGGATCACATCAACTCCACTCTTCAGTCACATTGGGACTGTTTTACAGGTGTCATCAAGCAGTTTACAGAATGAAACACAGGACAGTATGTGTGTGCTTGGCTCGTCTTTGCATGTGGACTTCAAAGGCTTAAAAGACGAGAGTTCAAATAACTTGCAGGACAAAATGAAAGGAACCCCAACTGATCATTGTAAAAATGACAATTCTGAGACCACCTTTTTATGACGTGGGCCATAAATATATTTATATATTTTCTATTTGCACACATTTATAGTGAGATTACTCTATTTGTTTCCAAAGTTGAAACAGAAAATCAAAGGTACAGAATGATTATTTAAGAATGTTTAAATACAGTTTATTAAGAGCTTTAAATATAAAAAGAAACACTTGAAAGTTCCATTTATATTGTTTTATTTTTTCATCTCATTTTGTAAGGAAATGCCTTTTCTTTATTTTTCAGATGCTTCTCTTTTATTCTGACACATACTGTAAAAGCAAAGGATCTATCTACCATATTCAAAAGGATTAGATTCAGCAACAATTATTGATATCATTATAGGCCATTCAGTAATCAAGGAGGAAAAACCATGATAATAAAGAGTCACTATATTCCATCCATCATGTGCTTGCCAGTGTATTTTGTCACTGAGACAAAGCTAAAGAATTATTATACACCTCTCTGTAAATGTTAACAATATCTTACCACCGCATTAATAATACTGATATTTTATAAATGACACCATGTTCTGATACTGCAGCCATAGCATTTGATGTGTCATGATAAAACAATAAATAAATGACCATCCATATTGCAAAGTGACTTCCCAGTCTGGCATTAATTGTAACTCAGCCCTTCCCTTGGAGTAGCTGGTGTTTGGCCGGGCATGGCCTTACATCCTGCTGTACAAAAAGCTTGCTGCTTGTTTGTAAGGAAGGATTTGGTGGCAAAGACCTGGTGCCTCATGTCTGCTGTAGAGTTTGAGCTGGGAACCCTCTGATCTTGGGTGCTGGAGCACTACCACAGCCACTGTTACTGAAGAGGTCTGTTCTGCTTGCTGGTGGGGTGAAGGACTGGCAGAGTGGAATTTTGTGAGACACCTTTGCTGTTGTTTCAGCCAGCTTAAATCAAGTCCTTGGGGATGGAGAAGCCGAATGATCAGCTGTGAGGGTACGTGCTAAGCAGAGGTATTTGAGCCTGGTGTAAAGCAGGCTATGTCCAGTATCAAAAGCAGGAAGCTGCACTGCTTTCTGAGGTTATCTCTGAGCTGACCTCACATGGTTGTAAGCCCCAGACTGCCAGTGGTACATGGGTGTGCAGCTGCCCTGTGCCAGCCTGATGGATCCCAGGGGCTTTAGCCTGGAACGCTGCTTGGTTCTTTCACACCTGGTCACCATGACCACATATGAACGATCTGCTGCACTTCTTTTCCTCATTGCAGGTTTTCATGGCCTTCATATTGCTTGCCATCAGTTTTTCTAAGGCCACAACTTGTTTGTGCCATGCCCTGTGCCTGGCAACCTGCCTGCCACGTGGATTGCCTCAGCGTGGTAAGACACAGTACTTACCATCTGTCACTTGCTAATTCACTCAGGATCTTTTTTTTTTCAAAGATTTATATACTGGCCTCTTTCCCAAAGGCTGAATTGATGATATGATACTGTAAAGTGCCAATGAAAGGAAGAGATGAAAGCAATGTAAATAAGAGCAGTCAGTCTGTAAATATGTTACCCTCATGAAACGTCCGCATGTATCTAAACTGCATTTTGGGATTAGAATTGACTAGGGACAGGGAAGAGGCACTAAGGGACTCACTATTGCAGTCTCCTGTGAACAGCTTTTAGCATATGATTGATTTGAAAAAAATGAAGCTGAACTTATTCATTTTACCCTCGAGATAAAGAGGAGCGTTGGTTTATATGTCTGGGTTTAGTGGAAGGAAGCACTGAGTCCTGTTGACTCATTTGTTACTGGCTGAAAATACATGGTGGCACTCCTCTGCTGTATAAATTGTGATTAAAATGGGGCAGTTCGAGTGGCCACTCAGTTTCCACAAAGGCAGGTGGGCATCTGCCCTGTCAGTGCCAACACAAGCCAGGAGTGTGGGTCTTGGCACACCCCTCTGAAGCAGGGCAGATGCTGTGCTGCCACAGCACTCTCCACTCACTGGTGAGGGAGCCTGCAGGACTTGGCTCAGCTGTAGAAACCTCCTTTGCAAAGGTCTCTAGCTGGGGGAGACAGCTCCCTGTTGAGGTATCTCTGCTTGCTCTGCCAGCCTGCTCGGTCTTGCTAGTAACTGTTGGGATGACTTTGCAGTTAATCTTTTTGCAAGGTTAGCTGGCTGTATTTAACACACCCTGTGCAGAGATTGCCATTGTAAATAACTCATCTGGGTGGAGATGCAGTGTCTTTTAATGTCAGAGGAGAAGTCAAATGACACTTTGAAATGTGTAAATGTTGCCATCTGGTTAGAAACCTTCATCTGCTTTTAAAAAAGGATCTCACAGAAGGACACAGTGTCAGATACCAGGTGGGCAGAGTTCATAGGTTTGCAGGATGCTAAATTCAATCTAAGAGTGTCACAGGGTTGTAGCAGGAGCTTGCCAGGGATGTGGCAGGTGTGTGTCCTCTCTCAGTTACTGTAGCAGCCCTAACAGCCAGGTGAGGATCTTCTGAGCTTATTGACTCCCCTGCATCAGGACTCACCTCCTTTTCACAGCAGGATTGGTGTCCCCTAGGCCTTCATGGGATTTGCTGGCAGCAAAAAGGGCTGGAGCATCCCTGGACTTCGGCTTACAGCTGTATTTCATTATACTCTTTTCAGAAAGAACCTAAATTCCTCTCTGGCCATGCCTTTGCAGTACAAGATTTGGTTTGGTTGTTGTGCTTTCAGTGTTTCAAAGACTGTTTTTGTAGGTAAGGCATGGAAGGATTCCTTTGGGACTGAGAGGTGCTCATGCACTGCCAGATAGATGTGTTAAGTTGCCACTGTGGGTGTGAGTTGTACATCTGCATCATATATTTAGGGAAACTGTAGATCTCAATCCTCAGCTGCTGTAACATCATAGCATCGCCAACATTTGCAAGCTGATTTACCCCAGCTAGGAATCAGGCCTCCATAACTGCTCTATTTTGTTGCAAAATGAAAATTTTTAAAAAAATCATTAGAGATTTTATTTTGAAATACCTAAGGTGTAAATTAATCTCTTCCTACTAAAAGATAAAATATCCTTATTATCCTTCAAAAATTTATTAATTTACTCTTAAATGAACCAAATAATCCTGCTGACCTGAATGGAGCAGTGGTCTCAGCAGGGTTGCTGGTGTGCCTACAGACAGATAGGAAGATGTGGCTCACTGAGGCCAACATGTGCCACACCCACACAGAGAGTTACCTGAAGGGAAGAACCAGGTCAGTTGGATGTCAGCAAGCAAGTTGGCTCCATTTTCTTTTGGGAGATACATTGTAAAATAATATCAATAAAATGTCATTTAAACCAGTTTGGAGGGCAAAAAAAGCCCAAACAGATTTCACATTTGGAAAGAAAATATTAAGCAAATGAATTATTTGCATTTTAAATCAGTTCTCCCTTCAGCTGCCAGAAGACAAACACATCAAAGCATGTTACTTGCTGGGCTTTAGGACTTATCAACATTTTGAAGCTGCTATTAATATTTGAAACATTTTAGCTAAATAAATACTAATTGCTTTTTGAAGCTGTATACATGGATTTTAATAAAATAGAATAAACTTGTAAAGTTATTCCTGTTTGTGTAGTTGAGCAGTTGTTGTATCAGGCAAAACAAAGTTTTAAATGCATGAAGCTAATCCACAAAAAGCATTCAACTATTTATGAAAATATTCCACAAGGCAATTAAAACAATACCCATGTTTGGTCTTTTACCAACAACAGCCCCCAGTAATTTCACTGTTTGAAATATTTGCACTGAATTCTGCAAGCACTTCTATGTCTACTTGATGTTGCTGGCTGAAGTAGTCCAGATGAAATTAATGACTGAGAAGAAGAGAGTTGTGAATTAAGCATCACAGTGTTCCATACTTCTTAGTCTTATTTATGTGAACCAACTTCTCAGCGATTTATCCATTTCCAAAATTCCTTCTGGATGTATAAAAATCTTTTAGAAACAGCCAGAAGTGTCCTATCAGGATGGCTCTCTAATCTCAGAAATTGTATCTCACACATATGCCAGGGCACTAGAACTGGGCATATAGATGTCAAAACAGGAACAAAACAACCTCACAGTGTTTTTTCTAGGCTTTTCCAGCTATATATCACTGTTCTGTGTGCCCAATCATGAATCTTCTTGCCACCCTCCTGTTCTGGCTGTGAAACCACAGCCATACAACCTGAATAAAATTTCCTCAGACCTTTTCAAATTACTCAGAGACTGCTCTTGCTTCTATTACATGACTTCCTCAATGACCTTGCTCTGAACTTTGACTTAATCATTATTCACACCCAATTCACTGCTCAGGGCAGCAGTCTGTGCTTGCTCCCAGTACATCTCCTGAAGGCTCTACCTACTTAATCAACAAGCACTGCTTTGTTGTGCCTTGAGCCACCTTTCTAGTGTCATGCTCACTTTTTGCTCCACCCTAGGCTTATATATCCTAAACATTACTGACTGCCCAGTCCACACACACACAAGATATGGAGGATTTGAGAAGGTTTACATGCCATATAAAAGGGTTCTGCATGAATAGTGGTTTCAGTAAATGGAGATGTTCAGCTTAAAATAAACTGTCAGAACTGTGTGTGCTTGAATCATCTGGAAGTGACAATTTATAAAGCATAAACAAATCTGCATCAAAACTTGAATTAAATCAATACATTTTTTTAACGTCTCATGATTTTGCAGCAGCTGGTTCTTGATCCAGACTGATCTATGCCTTGGGCATTTTTCAGTCCAGCATTAAATGCAGCCATGTGCTTTTGTAAGGGAGCACACATAGCAGTTCTGAAAATTATGCTGATACTGTGATGGCACAGTAACAGGTATGTGTCAAAGGCACTGCAGAAACCATGAGAAGCAGGGGCATGCAGGTTAGCAAAGTGGGGAAGAAAAGGCACTGCTGGATGCTATTCAGAAGTCCCACAGCTGGTAGAGAGATAAGGAGACCTTCAGAGCTCCCCAACTGCCTTTTTTTGCCTTTGCAAAGGTTCTGCACATCTCCCTCTCTGCCTCCTGGTGGACTTGACTTCATCAAGCTTAATGGAGCTGTACCACAAGTGAATTTGGTTTGTTAGTTGCAGCTGAGAATGGATAAGGGGTTGGAACTGAACTAATGCTGACTCGGATGGAGGTCGGTCAGCACTTGCTTTGCAAACAGGAACGTGCTGGCTGTGCCCTGGTCAGGAGCTCTCCCAAGGCAGGGACCAGGGCAGGTCCCACTACTGGTCCCACAGTTCCTCCCTGTGTTGAAAACCAGGGCAGGAGCCATAGCAAAGGGACCCCAGTGCCCTCCCAGGGCAAGCAGCCCTCCACTGCTCATTAGACTGAGACCACAAATTTGTCTGCAGTGTCCTGGTAGTCACCAGGAAGGGAAACAACAGATAACATGGCAGAGAAACTTCCTGCTCCATGAGGAATCTCCTGTGCCGTTGCATAAAAGCCTCCATGTTTCTCTCCCATGCTGTCCAGTGTGAATCCTGGCCATGGGACAGCCCCTGGAGTGGTTGCATTTCCTGCAATGCAAGATGCCATGGGGAGTCCTCTGCTGCCTGCTGAAGCACCTGCACTGAGGCCACTGGCCCAGGGGTGAGAGGCACCTTTGCCAGTAGCAACAGCTCCACTGCTCACCCCCTGTGCCTCTCACTGAGGGTCCTTTCTGTGGAAGGAGACTCTGTGTGGTCACAGCCCACGTATCTCCAGCAAATGCAACAGCAAAATGTTTTGCCCTGGCTTAAGAGGTTCAACAGGTAAAGATTTACAAATGTCTCTGGGTCTGGACACCCATATCCAGACAAGGTTTTCCAGCTGTCCTGGGCTGTGAAACCCTGTAGTGTATCAAACACTCAAAGGGATGATGGTGCTTTGTGTGTTTCAAAATTTCCTGGGATTTCCTGGGAGCCTGGCCACCCCTAAATCTCAAAATCTAGAATTAGAAGCCACTGTTGAAAATGGCAACAGTGCTATGAGGACTCTGTTTTATTTACATGAAAGAAGAGCGGTTGAAAGGAAATACTAACTTTTAAGGAAGGTTTTTCTATATAGCTGCATAAGGAATTATCTCTATTTTGAGCAGCAGCTTCCATGTGGCTTTAAGTACAGATGTTTGCTCTGTGCAGTAATGTCTCCCTTGATACATGAAGTGCAGTGCTACAGAAATCCTTCCAAGATGAGGCTGAGCATATCCTCGCCAGGGCAGGCAAAGACAGCCGGGTCCTGCAGCCAGCTCTGCTGCTGGAAGGACTTCAGTTGGGTCAGCTCTAAAAGTCCTGCTTCATCAGCTCATCTTGCATAGTGCCTGTCTGTGATGTGGCCCTGTGCAAGATACAACTAAACAAGAACCTTCTTAAAAGCAGGTTAAAGGCATCAGCATTTAGCTTGCTCATGGCTTTTGCAGCATGGAAATACACAACGCATGGAAATAGTCTGTTAGTGAACACAAAATGCTTGAAAGAGCCTTCTGAGATACTTGGAAAAGTGTTAGTGAAGAGCTGGCCAAGGTGAATAAAAGCTGCTCAAACCGGGTGGAGTGCTCATTCCCTCCATAGGGAGGCATGCTGGGACTTAAATTCCTCTTCATTATGTGGGCAGCTCCCCTAGCCAGGACCGGGTGCAGGCTTCCAGAGGCAGTGTTGATTCAGAGCTGGACCAAGGAGCCTCTCACTTTGGCCCCACAACCCCTAAACACAGCACCACTGTTGCTAAAGTTAGCATTTCCTGGCCCAGAATTCCCCATGGTATATTGCTAATGCTTGTTCATCACATTTCCCAAAAGCTGCACATTTTTAAGTCTCCAGTTTATTCCTGGACCACCCATTTTACGTGCATGAAGGCACTGAATTGTCCCCACAGCCAGACTTGCTTGGATACAGTTCCTACATTTTCACCCTTCCTCACTTTCCTTCCCAAAACACAATGCCCACAAAAATCTAAAATCTACTTGGACTTTCAGAAACCCAAACCACAACAGAGATATTGCTCACCATTTGCACCCCTAGAAACAAAGCAAAAATGTGCTGATGAAATGAGCAGACTTGCCTCTTGTTTAAGTAGCATTTTGGCTGACACATTCTTCACACCCCCCACAAGTGCCCACTGAAGGACCTGACGCTGCTTCTTATCCTATTCTTTATGAGCAAGTGCTCGAAAACTTGAGAGCAAGAAGGGGGATATTGAGCTTTTCACTTTAAAAACCTGAAAATGCAAAGCTCTTTTTTTTTTTTTTTTTTTTTTTTTAATCAAATTGTTGATGAAAATGTGGGGGCTATATTTACAAAAAAACCCAAATTACCAACAAACTCTCAATCAACAGTGTGTACTGTTAGAGCTGCATGAACCATTTTTATCCCGAGTGGGCTGGGTGTTTGCAGTTTGTAAGATCCCTGTCATTTTGCAGACACAATTAACTTCATAGCTGGATTGTTTTGCTTAACACTCAAGAACTCAATAAAACCATTATAGCTAAAAGCTCCTTGTAAGATGATGGAAATAGAAAGTTTGAGTTGGCATCATCTGGAAACTGAGGGCAAATGATGACATCATGGGAGGCATTGCAGGCCAAGACTCCTCTCCCCTGGGAGGCCCATGGAAATTGTCCATCAGTTTTAGGTACCAAGACCTGCAGTTCCTCTGAAGTTTTCTGAGTTTTGAAGATTAAGAGTGAATTAACTCATTTATATCCAAATGTACTGGTGGTGTCTGCAACCATCAAAAACAGGTGGCAGCATTTCCTGTCCACTGAGTGCTGCTTTCAGCAAGGCCCACAGTGCAAGGAAGCCAGGCTCTTGGATTATTCAGTGCTAAAGAGAGAAAGAAAGATGTCAGCTTTTCCAAAAATACCCCTTGTGGTTTCGTTTCGTTCTGTTGGCTGCTGTTGTAGCCCACCAGCAACCGCCCTCTTGCCAGATGGCTCCTGCTCATCCAGGACTGAAGTTGAGTGGTGACTCCTGTCAGGAGGTTTTGGGGACACATCAAATGCTGAGAGGTCTCAGTGGATACCTCTGCCCCTACCTGTCCCCAGGAAGAGGTCACAGTGGGAGTGGGGGACTGTCCCAGCCCTCTCCCAGCCCCTGGCAAATCTGCACCTTCTCCACTGCCTGGAGCACCCTATGGCCCCACACATTCCCCCCCAGAGGCAGCAGCACAAGCAGAGGAAAGTCATGTCCAAATACATTTCCAACAAGCACCCATGGACCATTCTCCTCCCTGCAGCTCCCTGTTCTCATCCTAGTCTGATAGAAACATTCAATGGGATCTTGCTTCAGCCAATTTTACTTCTCCACATAGCATTACCACAATTTCATCCCATGTACTCCTGCCAGGGTTTGTTCTTTGTCCTGGGGGCCCTTTAGAAAAATAAAATACAAAATACCCTATTTTCAGGAAGGGTGACTGACAGGGGACAGCTCTGGGACACAAGTCCTAAGTCTGTGTGCACCAGGAGGTGCTTTACCATGTGAACAATTTTACAGGTACAGGTGCTCCACCAGTATTTTCCATTCTGTGGAATGTGCAGAGAAAACCTGCTTAAAAAATTAAAAGGATTCATCCCATCTCCTTCTCTTCTCCAGCGCTGCTCTGAGTGTGGAATTCCTCCTGCCTGGCAGCCCTGTGCCAGGGACAGCTGTGCAGCTCATCATCCTTGTCCACCCTCAAGGATGGGTCCACAGCTGGCACCTCTAGCACAGCCTGGAGGTCAGTGTCTCTGGCTGGGCCAGGCCAGAGGTAAATGTGCTCAGGAGCTGCCACAGCCCACTGCTGTGTTTTGAAGAGGAGAACACTTTTGTTTTTCAAAGAAAGCAGAAGGAAACATGCAGACCTCGTCATGTTTCAATAACAGACTTTTGAACACTACTTACAGGTAATTCAGTGTTGTCTGAAGAGAGAGGCAATTTACATTTTCTTTGTTTGGTGTTTGTTTGGAGCAGGAAAAAAAACCCCAAGAAATATAAGTGACTGTATTACCACACTGTGGCCTTTTCTTTTTAATCACCTGCTTGAAGTCCAAAAAGCCCTCGTATCCTTCTATTCCCACTCCTGGCGTTCATTTACAGCCACTTGTTATCTACAAAGAGAAAGTGCTTCTGCACAGAGGGAGGGAAAAAAAGTTCATTAAAAAAACCCTGCATATTTATTTGAAAGCAATAGGCGAAGATTTTAAACCTGTAACTAGGTATCTTGAGACAAAAGCTCAGCTTCAAGGGTCTTCAAGCAGGAAAACCACATTTTGCTCCCTACAAAATAAAATAAGAAAGTGCTAACTAAAATTTGTAATATTTTTAATTATATTTGCTTCAGATTTAAGTGAGGCTTATCCTTAAGAAACCTGTTTGAGAAAGGTTTGTTAAGACTATTTAAAAGGTCAGGATATTTTTACACCACTGTTAATCTGGAAAAAGACCATAATACATTGAAAATTGAGCTTCCCAAAATAGCACACACACTGCTAACTCACCCTATACTTAATTAGTACTTTTGTTCCACACTCCCCCCCTCCCTGTTTTTTAAGGGTGTGGGTTTCTGGGAGAGCTGTCCCCAGCCCAAAGGCCCCGAGGGTCCCTGGGCTCTGCAAGGGGCACACCCAGGGGCTGGGTGGTGCCTGGGCACACACAGCGAGTGCCTGTCTGTGTCAGGCTGTGACAAACCTCCAAAATAAACCAGCACACAAAGGCAGGCTTGTCTGCTGCCCCAGCCAGTCACTAAGAGTTTCCTATGCAGGGTTGCTCTGTTCTAGAGCTTTTCCTTGGCACTGCAGAGCAAGCAGACAGGCTTTAGACCCAATAAAGAAATAACAGGAAAGCCAGGAGAAAAAGAGTAATAGTGGGGAGAATTTTTGGGGTTTTTTTTCTGTCATCAAAAAAGTAAAAAGATGCCACAATGCTGCTGGGTTTTAGTAAGGTGTTTTCTTTCCTTTCATCTCCTTGATAAACATGTGGCTCCATAAATCTTGGCACTCAGCATTCCTCTCTGCAGTCCTTTGTAACCAAAGAGGAGACACGTTTATACCCTGGCCGAGGAGTGAGCCATCTCCCTGCACTAAATTACCCCAGTCCAAAGGCCACAACTGAATAAACCCCTCCACTCACATCAGGCTGCCATCTCTAGATGAGCCAGGGAGGGCTGGTTGGGAAGGCAACACCTTTCCCCTGCACCAGCACAGCCAGAAAGAGTAAATGAATTCTGCTGCAGTGACAGAGCAGCAGGCTGTAGATGGACATGATGGGATTCAGCAGGATGCTGCAGGATGCTGTGGAGTGCCACAGGATGCAGCAGAACCTGGTGGAATACAAGATGTGCTTGTGCCACAGATGCTGCTGTGGGCTCTCCAGGCTACTGGCAGGGACAGGATGTCACCCCTGCAGAGGCAGCTGCCATCATCCCTGTGTAAACTCCTGATGTGTGGATAAAAGCCCAGTGCAGGTGCAGAGGAGCTGGGCCTGTCTGAGCCCACTCAGTGCACACATGCCAGGTTCACTCCCTTGTGCAAATACCTGAGGGAGTTGCAGGCAGGTTGAGATGAATGCAATCATATCCAAGGCATATTTCTCATCTCACTGAAAAGGGCAGCGCAACTTGACATCTCATTTTGGCACCCAGCAAGGCTGCATCTTGTATTTGCAGGCCAGAGCAAATTTCCTCAAGGCCCATGTAATAATTATAGACTGAATTGATCATCTATCAGACCACCAGGATGGAGGCTCCCTGCTTGTTTCAGCCACTGGGCTGGGAGGAAAACTGGCTGATGACTCCCACTCAAACCATGAAATGAAACCCAGCAGGCACAGAGCAGCTGTCCTGACTCTCATGCCACCTCCCACCTCACAGCCAAAAAGTTCCAACCACCTCTCCAGACAGAAATTCTCCTTTGGGAAGCACCCAACAGTAACAACAGCAAAAACAGTAACAACAGCAACCCCTTCTTTTTTGTTCCACATATGCTTGCTCCAAGAAGGTAACAATCTTAATATCAAAGCAGGACCTTCTGTTGATTGTTGTTGATTGGGATGTGACATAACTAAAAAAAGAAAAAAAGGCTGAACTAGACTCACAGACTGAGACTACCCTAAAAGTGAAGTTTTTATGCTCAGCATCCAGCCTCTGCATCTGTGGAGACACACACACACTTCCTCTTCTTATACCCCTGTTCACAATCGTCCTTCTCTTTCCACCAACCCAAGAAGGCACATTGATTAAACAATGAAGCTATAGTTAGCTGGGGAAAGCTTGATTCTTTTTTTCCTGTTACTCCACAAGCTACCTTAACTTGGGGACACTCTAGAATTTTTTTCCACAACTCATAAAAATGTGTATGATTTTTTTATTGTTAAACTACCAGCACTGTAATTTGCTTTCTCACAAGTTGATTGATTAATTTGGGCTTGTCTAGGAATATCAGGGTTTTTTTTTTTATTTTATAGTGGGTTTTGCATGGTAAGGTTTTGTCAATGGGGGACTACAGGGGTGGGTGGCTTCTGTGAGAAGGTGCCAGGCACTTCCCCTGTGTCCAATGAAGTCAGTGCCATCCAGCTCCAGTAGAGACCTGCTGCTGTCCAAGGCTGAGCCCATTGGTGACAGTGGGAGAACAGATTCAAGAACAGACAAAAACTTCTGCTCAACAGCAGCTGAAACACAGCAGTGAGAATATGTGGGAGCAACAGCCCTGCAGAAACTGAGGTCAGTGAAGCAGGATGGGGNTTGCATGGTAAGGTTTTGTCAATGGGGGACTACAGGGGTGGGTGGCTTCTGTGAGAAGGTGCCAGGCACTTCCCCTGTGTCCAATGAAGTCAGTGCCATCCAGCTCCAGTAGAGACCTGCTGCTGTCCAAGGCTGAGCCCATTGGTGACAGTGGGAGAACAGATTCAAGAACAGACAAAAACTTCTGCTCAACAGCAGCTGAAACACAGCAGTGAGAATATGTGGGAGCAACAGCCCTGCAGAAACTGAGGTCAGTGAAGCAGGATGGGGAGGAGGTGCTCGTGGCACTGGAGCAGACCTGTCCCTGCAGTCTGTGACAAAGGCCATGGCGATGCAGCCGCGCCTCTGCAGCCATGGAGGGCTTCATGCTGGAGCAGGATACCCAGAGGAGCTTGTGATCCTGTGGGAAGCCCCCACTGGAGCAGGCCCCTGGCAGGACCTGTGATGTGGGTCCCCTGTTGGGTCACAGGTCCTGCCAGGTGTGGGACCCACTCTGGAGTAGTGAACAGTAGCCTGTTCCTGAAGGACTGCACGCCATGGAAGGGACCCACACTGAAGCAGTTTATGTGGGAAGGACTTGTCCTGGAGAAGCTCAGGAAACACTGAGTTTGAGCCTGGGAAGAAGAAAGAGGTGAGGGGAAGCTGTTTTAAAATTTGGGTTTGTTCCTCATTACCCTACTTTTATTTGGCTGATGATAAATTATAATAAATTGAACTAATTTCCTCAAGCTGAGTCTGTTTTGCTTGTGATGGTAACTGGTGAGTGATTTCTCCCTGCCCTTATCCTGACCCACAAGCTATTTTTGATGTCTTTCTCCCCCATGTCCAGCTGAGGAGGAGAGTGATGGAGCAGCTTTGGTGGGTACCTGGAATCCAGTCAGGATCAGCCCACCACATATTTATTCATCTACTCAGAAAAATGCCATCAGGTTTTTCAAGTGCTTGTTTCCCTAAAAAATATCCAAAAGAAAATAAATTAAGTACTTTTTCTTTACTTTGATTGCTGTAAGCTGTATTGATTTAGGACAGTGCCAGCTGATTTCTGTGCATTTTTTAAATTATTATTTTCTAACTGAGGTACTTCCAGAGTTACTGGCCACAACACACCCCTGAGGTAGATCCAGAACCCAGAACAAAGCATCCCACCCAAAATACTGCTTTTAATCCTGTCCACTCCCTTGTTTTTCCACTTTTTATTTTTTGGGGGGCCTGTATTCATACTTGCTTGTTGAAGGAGCACTTCTGCCTGAGGAATGGATCCTTCTTCATGCTCTTAAAAAATGAGGGCCCTGTTTTATTCCCTCTTCTCACTGTAGGAAGCTATAGTCCAAGCCTTGCTCCATGAGAAAATTCCCATCCTTCTGGTCAGCACTCTACATATAACAAAATCTAGGGCCATTTTTGCATTCCCTCACCAGAGCTGCCATTACTCTTATGAACCTCTCATCCTCCTGGGCAATGTCACTGTTGGAGATATCCTGGAAGCATAAAAAAGGGCAGCATGGCCTGATTCAGTGTAGATTAAAGAGGGATTTTGCTATCAGAAATTTTGACAAGAAGGGTTTTTCAAAGTATGGTCACTTGTGGTAGTCGGATCATCTGACAAAAGATCAAGGATTTAGGGGGCTTGAGCTGAAGCACTGCCCCTCTTTATGGCCAGGTTTGTCCTATTTCCTTCAGCCACTGACTGAAAAGGATCCTTTGTGCCAATAAAAATCCCTTAATTAACTGGTGTGCTTACTTGAAGCTCTGAAAATGCTGCCTGGGGTATTTAGATCACAACTACACCATGCAGCTGGGGAAGTCTGTGGGAAACCCTGCATTTTGCTGCTTCTTCTTTATTTTTAGGGATGGCTGTGACAGTACAGCCAAGAATTCTGCATGCTGGGGGGTGAGATATGCTTGGGCCAGGGCTGTGGGAGTGAGGCTGAAAAGCCACCATGGGCCATAAGATCAGAGGAGCTTCACAGCATTAGAGAAAACTCAGCAAAGGATTTCCTTCCTGGGGAATGATCAGGGTCTGAGCCCACTCTGGATAGATGCAGAATACAGGGTGCCAAGCCTCCCACATCCAAACTGAAAAGTCTCTTTTCTTTCCTCCAATTCTCCTGAACATGAAGTGCTTTAAAAAAAAACCAAAAACTACACAATCTGAGTACCAGGGCTGCTGAAAGGGTAGGGGATGCACCAGTGCAAAAGCATGACCTGCATGAGGAAACCTGGGAGGGTGTCTGCTTCACACCCCAGGGGAAGTCCTGCAGTGACCAACAAGAACTACTGGTCTTGGAGGAAGTTATGGCCCCTGCTGAGAAAGTTGCTGGATCTCTGGGCTTCACCCAGGTTGTTCCTGCCCTGAAGATTTGGGTTGTGTCTTGGAAAAGAGTCAGCTGCTGAGGAGACCAACAGTGGCAGAAAAATTTTTCTGCATAATACTTGCCCAGAAACTGAATACAGTATTTTCCTTTTTCACCTTCCCTCAACCCCATGCCCTCCCAATCTCTCCTTGGGAAAACATCTCCAACAGGGCTTTAATGATTTTCTTTCCTGGGAATCACTTTCTTCTTGCTGGCAAAAGGTGGGAAAACGGAGCTGCCCTGACTGAGAGTGAGAGATTTTTAAACCCCAAAAACGACCCTGGGGATGTTTCAGCAGCTGTGTCTGAGCACAGGGCTGAGGGTGCTCCCCAAAGCTCTCTGAGAATGTCACTATTTCAGTTCAGTCCATGAGAGAAGTGCAGGATGAGGCCAGAAGCTGAACACCAGGCAGAAATCCTGCAGCTTAACCCAGAAACAAAACTCTGCTTTCTGTGGAATAGCACCTCACTGCCCCAAAATGAACAGGAATTCATGGCAGGAATTGTCCTGGGTTTCTCTTAATGAAATAGTACAGACAGGACCTATAGAGCCATTTATTCTTGAGGTTAGCAAGAGAAGCAATCCTGCACTTTTATTTGTGCTAAAAAAGCAGATTTTTTCCAAGTTTCACCAGTTTCTGGTTGAAGTTTTGGACAGAGCCCATCACTGAGATGTGAGGAGGCAGAGCTGAACCTGTGCTGCTGCTATCAGTGGTACCCCACAGCAGCTGCCCTGAGGTGGCTGCCATGCCCCGAAGTGGCTGGAGTGCCTGTTCAATGCCAGAGCACACAACCCCTGTGCTGCTGACATCAACCAGCAGCACAAGCTCCACTCCTGCATGCAGGGCTAGGCAGAGATTGGCTCCACATCTTCAGGTTTCTTTCCTGCTTGTCCAAAATGCATCCATCCTGTGCCATATTTCCTGGAGCAGAACTTGCTTTTGCTTCCCAACCCTCCTCAAAAAGCTGCTAAGGGGAGGACAGTAGGAAACCTCTGTATTCCCCTTTTTCCCTTTTACCATTAAATAGAACACAAACAAGAAAACAGATTAAATAACATGCCTTTCAGGGCATATGTTGCATAATACTATAGAGAGCACAGGCTTTTAAAGCAAATCTCTCCACTAAAATTAAAACAAACTGCTCTAAATAGCATTTTCTAGGCTCAGCGGGGGCAGGGGGATGCCGATTTCCGTGCTACTCCTCTACAGCTTGTTAGCAGGCATTGTGAAACATATGCACTTCCCTTCAAAAATGCAGTTAGGCAGTTATTATCCAGCCTTCAAATTATCTGGCAACCTGTGCACTTCCTTCACCATGGCAAGGATATTCTGCACCCTCTTGTGTGCAGGTGTACAGAAAAGAAATAAATCAGAGTTTTATCCTTTTTTTTGTTGTTGTCCCAGCTCTCAGCACCTGGCCCTTGGCCCAAGGTGCAGATGGGGAGGTTGGTCCAGAAGCTGCATGTCTGTGGTGCATTTGTCAGTGGAGCTTGTTTTCATCCCTGCAGGGGCAATAATATAAAAAGCTGCATCAAGACTGAGATGAGATAAGAAACTGCAGAGGGCCTGGAGTCTTAGGAAGGCAGATGGGACATTAACAGTTGGAAATGACATGGGATTTTTCCAAAATCCACATGTTCCAACTAGATTTTTGCAAAACGTGCACATCTTTCAGAAGAACCTTTCCCCCCTCCAAAAAAAAAAGAAAAAAAAAAAAAAAAAAGGGCCTTTTTAATTTTTGAAAAGTTGATGGTAACAGAACTCCAAGTACAAGTATCCCAAGGAGAGAAGAAAATAATAATTAATGAATGTTATTTTCAAAAAACAACCTAAATTTAGGGCTCAATAACATCTTTATAACTCAGTGTCTTGCAACTTAGCAGGACCTGAAGTATTTGCTTCATATCCCTTGGCTAGAAAACACCAAAGAAAAGCTGAAGGACTTTCAGAGGTAGCCCACTACCCTTAGCACCAGCATTTCTCTAACCTCTCCCTCAGTTTGAGAGCAAACAAAGACCAATGTGAAATCCTAGACAGAGTAATTTTCATTTCAGACATCTTCCAGCAGATGTGTGATTTCAAAGAGCAATAGTGATCCATATATATTTTGATAACAAAAGTATGCACTATGTTTGCCCAAATAAAGCACTTTTGAAACCTTGCTGCTTTAAATTGTATTTTGACTGCATGGAGAGACACAGGTTATCCACATTTAACTGCTGTATTTTCACCCAGAGGGGCATTTTGTTCTATAGCAATCCTTTAATACTTTTAGCAACAATTAACTCAACATGGAGCATAATCATAGCAACCATCTAGTTACTTGGAGGAGATGGTAAACTGGAAGAAACACACAAAAAGGAGAAGAAAGGGGCTGAGCCTAGAGAGGTAGAGGAGCTTGCAGCTGCATTCTGAAATTACAGACTTTCACTGGTAAAAGGTAAAAAGCAGAGCACTGGATTTCAGGGACAAAAATATGACAAAGAGATTTGATTCTTGATCTTTGAGGCTACAAGTCCTGCAAAGAGGTAGAGATGATTGCCTTGAGCAATGAGCAGCAGAAAGCTTTCATGTAAAAGTGCAGCAGGAATTCCCTTTGGTACCTATTTGGTTTGTAGACATAATTCAGAGGCTTTTTACATGGTTAAACTGAAGATACTTGCTCTAAAAATAATTAAACTGAACCTGAATATCATCTGGTGCTCTGGGGACCATCCAGACTTCCCCAGCCTTCTCTGTTTGCAGACCAAGCTCAATTAGAGAGATTTTCATTCACTTCATTATCTTTAAGGTGGAGAAGGCAGCCCTCTGTCAAGGAGATGAGTGCTTTTGGTCAGCACAGTGGTTCTCAGCCCTGAGTTCCATGAAGGGCTGCAAATGTCCTGCCTCCAAGACACTGCTGGCTGGACCTCCTGGCTGAGCAACCAAGAACACACCCAAGGTAAGCACTCAGTAGGACCAAGGTTTCTTATTTCAAGTGCACCCATCCCAGTCCCAAAGCTCTTCATCCTTTTTAAAAGGATCTAAATGATGAGTATTAGTCCCCACTGTCAGATCAGAGGCTTTACTGGAGAGGGTTTCCTGGTTAGAGAAACAAGATTGTCACAGGCTTTGTGCCAAGGCCAGAGGACATCCCTTGGGCTGGTTGTGAAGTGCTTTCAGGATCTGCCCAAGAGGGGTATCAAGAGTGCTTGAAGGGATTTCAAGGAAAGTGCTGCACCCCCAGGAGACCCCCACAGCAGCAGTTTGGCTCCCACCTACTCTTGGATGTGCAAATTGCTCCATGCAACTATTTCCAGCAGAGCTGTGGCTTGCTGCTGTCAGGCAGTGTAGGCACTGGAGAGAGGTACCTGCTTCTCTATTCATTGCAGAGGAAATCTCCACTGTTCCTGTAGAATGATAAAGTGAACCTTAAAGGAAAAACTCTGTATTTGCTGAGGAATTTTCTTTTCATTTAAAAAGTTACTGATGTGAGGGCCAGCAGTCCCGAGCAACCTGGTTGTGCTTGGGAACTGGCAGGGTCAGCATGTCCATCCTGGGGTGTCTGAACTTCTGTGTGAGCTTGGGAAAAGGACACTCAGAAGTGCCTGGTCTGTTGAGACAGCTGCATGTGCCCCAGTGTAGTGGCTGCCATACCCTGGAGGGTGTTTTGAGGCAGAGGCAGCTCCAGGACAGGTGCAAAGGAGCAGCTGCCCCAGGCAAGCAGGGGGGTGGCCTCTCTCTTAGGGATTGATCTCTCCCACTGCTCAGTTATGTGGTCTGTGCCTACAGATATAAGGGCTTGAACTGCAACAACCTGTGGGGACATGTTTAAGCTTCCTTGAACACACTCTGTCCTGCCACTGCATTTGCCAAGGCATGATATCCTGCTGCTCTCTTTGATGTTGCTGCTGTGATCAGACCTAGGCTATCCATCCATCCAGACTGCCAGGCTCCCCATTTGCTGCTACTAATGCAGGTTTTCCAAAGTGCTGGAGAGGGTTATTACTATATAATGCACTCAGCCTAATCAGAGGAACTTGGTGGAGTTGAAGAGGGGTTGATGGAGCTTCCCCAGGGGAAAGTCACCTGCTTGGACCTGGCCTTACAAGCAAGGAGTGATATTTATTCACTCTATTACAAGACAAGAATAAGCTGTCTGGAGCAGATCCAAGATGACCTGCTTTGCTGCTAAAGAAAATGCATCAAATCAGACTGTTGCATGTGCCTCTGCTCCCAGCCATTAGTGGGAATTAGTGTTTCTCATGCAACCTCCTTCATGCAACCTCCTTCTTCAGACACTGGCACTGGGCTGGTGAGCTGGTCCTGCTAGCTGACCTGCATCCCCTGGCTTGTTTTACACTGTGGGAGTGCTCTGCTGCAAATGTGGGAAGGGGGGACCACTTCCTAATGGCAGAGGGAACCAACCAAAGCACGCAGGTGGAAAGTGCACCACACCACCTGCTCTCTGCCTTCCCAAAGAAAAACAACCTTTCCCTCCCCCAATGTCCCGAGCTGCATCCAGATGAGCAGTCCCAGAGGTGAGTCCCACTTATTGCAGGAAAGCAGGCAGTGAGGTTTGTGTAACTTACACCTCTGATTCTGTTAGAGGAGAGAAAAGTGCTTTCATTGCCCGATTCTCACTAGTCTGGCACCTGGATTTCTTGCCTGTTGTTTTCACCAAGCACATTTTTTCAGTGTGCTGGGTCTCACCTGCCTCAAAGAATAAATACAGTTAAAGTGGGTTTCACAAAATATGCTTTCCCTACTGCTCACAAAAAACGGGAAGGGGATAGTTTTGTCCTGGTATATAATAAAATGTCAATATTTTTCCTCAAAAAAATGTAAATCAAACTTGTTTTCCAGTCAACCCTCCTTTCTGAAAATCAAAAGCCTTCCTCTTTCATAAAAAATTCAAGACCACAAAACCCTGGTATATTTTAAGCAGAAAATAGTATTTCCCATAAGGACTGGAAAGCTAGGCACAAGGCATACATTGCTCTTTCTGCTGTGTTGTTCATAGACCTATGTACAACATATATTTTAGGAGCAGGTAACCAGAAAACTACACTGCATAACTCACATTTGTGGACATGTCTGTGGCAACAGAGATAGACTGGACTCGTAATTTCCCTCTGAGCCTTTCTGAGCTGCAGAAGGCTTGAGCCCATGTAAGACTCTCTGAGGCAAGGATCCTGCTGCTCCTCTGCATGGCCAAGTCAGAGCCCTTGATATATGATTTAATTTCAAACCCAGGAAAAAACTGGGAGGGGGCTTGTCCATTTCACACATTTATTTCTCTATATTTTTTCAGTGTTTGTGGAAATAGAGAGATATCATCCAGCTCTGGGAATATCTGGGATATGACCCAGCACAGAAAGGACACCAGCCTGTTAGAGTGAGTCCACAGAAGGGCTACCATGTTGATTAGAACATCCCTCTCAAGTTGATGGAACACCCCTCCTACAGGGAAAGGCTGAGAGATTCACAATTGTTCAGCCTGGAGAAGGGAAGGTTGAGGGCAGCTGAAGGGAACCTACAAGAAAGAGAGAGAGAGGAACTTTTTACAAGAGTGACAGTACCAGGCTTCAAACTGAAAGAGAGTAGGATTAGATTATGACGAAATTCTTTACTATGAGAGTGGTGAGACACTGGAACAGGTTGCCCAGAGAAGCTGTGGATGCCCCATCCCTGGAAGTGTTCAAGGCCAGGTTGGATGGAGCTCCAGTCAATCTGGTCTAGTGGAAAGTGTCCCTACCCATGGAACAAGGGTTGGAACAAGATGATCTCTAAGGTCATTCTATGCCATAGGTACAGGTACATGTATAGATATAGAGAAAATTTTTTTTTATTGTGAGATACACTTTTCCTCTTAGGAGATAAATAAATGTATCCAGGGATGCCTGACTGTACCAGCCTCCATAAAAATATATATGTATTCACACATACACATGTTGTCTGTGTGTAATATTATAGGAAGATTAGTTTCAAGCTTCCTCTGCTTCATAAATGCCTCAGCAGAACTGCATAAACAAGCACAATACAAGGATATAAAGGGTGTGGGAGTAATTTTTTATAACAGACAGTAACACAAGTAGCTGATAACAGCAAAAAAGAAGTGATTGCCTCAGAAACTGGAAGTCTCTATAGCTGAATGGTGCATTTTCTCCTTTTTGACCTCAAGAGCATTCAGGAGTAAAAGGTGATTGTCCTGCTTTGCTGTCTCATTCAAAGCTGGTGCTGCAGCTGAATTTGAGCACTGAACGTGTGCTTAAGGATGCATTTCTCTCCCATTTCTGCTCTTGTTTGCAGACAGTCAGAGCATATTAAATATTACCAAAAAAGGATGCCAAAATTAAATTCTCAGAGGAAGGCATTTTTCAAAGATTATTCATCATTGATAATAATCTCATCTAGTAATATTCAGGGGGAAAAAAATCAGAAGCGTTTCAGCTGGTACCTGAGTTCCATGAATGCTCAAATTAAGGAAGCTCAGAAGTGAAGGGTACATTATCAATAGTAATCATGTTAATAGATGTGATTGCTGATGGATGTGGCTGATGGCCTTGCAAATATTGAATACAATGCCCTTATTTTCCTTTTTTTTTAAATATATTGCTTGGCACAGCTATCACTCTCATTTTTCTGAATAGCTTTCAGGGCAATGTGGTCTCTGTGACATTGACATGGTGTAGTAAGGCCACTGCAGCCTCCACAGACCACACTGCCTCTCAGTAAAGCACCTCCCACAGCACACCTTGCTGTGCTTCTCAGCAATGACTGATCCACTCCAAGAGAGCTGCCCACCAGATGATATCTGTTACAAATGCTAATACAGCCCATGCTAACCCAGCTGCAGGATTTGGGTCTGTTGTCCCACTTCACAATGTCACAAAAATGTAGGTAACAAATGTCCAGGGGATGAGAAACTGCCCCTTTGCCTGTGTGAAGGGGCAGTGCAAACAGCAGCATTCGGGTAACTAGGAACAAAAGGCAAGGTCAGCTCCACATTCCAGCAGACGTGCAATGGGCTGAGTCTGTTCATGTGCTAAAGGGACTCCAGATGACTGTGCAAGATCTGAACTTAATGAGATAAATCCCACCCTTGGGAAATCCAGTGCTTTTTCTGTATTGCAATCACTTGGGCTCATGACTCGGGGTTTTTATGCTGCAAGTGCATTGTACTCTACACTATCACCTGGCTCCCCACGTTCTGCCATGGGTGCTCCACCTGCAAGCAGCATATCCCTCCTCAAATCTGCCTTGTTTAAATATTTGGTATAATTGTGTATCAAAGTGCCATTTACAAACAACCTGCGAGTTCTGCTGTTGACAAGATCTTATTTTGAAGCCATTTTAAGATACAACAAAACATATCTTTTTTTCCCCCCCAGAAAATATACGCTTACAAAAATAATTATTCCTCCCCAGCTCTGAAGTGTGATAACACAAATTGCAACATTGCAAACTAAAATAATTTCATTAGGAAGATAAGCCATATCCATCTCTCTTTTTTCGGCACTCTGAATGACTTTAGCACAACAATGAGGCATTTCTCTCCCTCCTTCCTCCACTCCAGTCACCAAGTATTCAACACACTTGCAGCTAGATCAAAGGCAGCAAGATGATTCAGAGATTTATAGTATTACTTAGTAAGGGCAAGTGAGAAAGTCAAATGGTAACTTCCCAAGAGACTGATTGCTCTGAACTGCAGCTAATACAATTCACTGACAGAGAGTTATGAAGACATTAGTTCACACCAGGGCAAAGTAAAACTGCCATGTGGGCTCTGGTGTTATTACCAAACCCCTACCAACACTGCTGGCAAGTTACCATTCAGAAATGTGGCTGTTTTCAGCACTCATGGACCTCAGTATAGTCCACCTAAAGTTTCTAGGAAATTGTGGGTTTTGCTTTATTTTTCATTGGTACAGGGTTTTCATAACTTGAAATGGTAAAGGGCACTGTTTGGCATTGCATGGCCATTTTACCCCTTCAAAGCCCTTCTGCAGTTCCACTGCTCACAACTCCATTTAATCATTGCAAGGGCAAACTTGCTGCGTGTTTCCATGAGGCTGATGTATCTCTGTGGCATTTCACTCCATCACACCATGGCTGGTGCCAACCTCAGTGCATCTGCTGTCACTAAATGGACAGCTTAAGCTGCTGGTGGACACACTGCCTGCACATAGGTCTGCACCCAGTGGTGGCCTGGGGCTGTGCTTTGAAGAGGAGACACATGTCTCCTTCCTATTGTGCACCAGCTTATCACGGGGCTCAGCATTCCTGCACCCACTTCTGAGACTGCTTCTCCTTTCTTGGTCAGTCCCAGCTGAAGGCTGGGTGGATGGCCTCTCTGTTTGCACCAGGGCTCAGCTTGGCCTTTCCCTTTAGTGAGCAAAACAGGAAACTCCTACCTTTTTCTATTTCAGTGTTAGGATTTTTTTTTAACAGGCCAGATGGAGAGGGAAATGACAGAGAAGGGTTGAACATTTTGTTTTCATTTAATGAGTTTTGCACCTGCCCTAAGAGTCTGCTCAGGAGAAAAACCCTTGCAAGCTTTAATTTATACAGCAGCAATAAGGGAAGTTATGGGGAGTGGGGGAAGGGTGAATAATTCTGTTGTAGCCTTTCTTCCACTTACAGAAATAAAATGTATTGAGATCGTGGGAATGGCTTTTGTCTTCTGGGAGCTCTAATTCTCTGCAGTATCACTCAGTCCAGGGAAGACTAATAGCTGAAGGAGTCCTCCACTGATCACCTCATTACCCTTCAAAGACCATCGAGGGAATAAGAACCTCTGGAGGAGTGAACACCATTTCTAGGGAGACATGGGGAGTTTCATTTTGCTGGGATACAGGTTTTCTATTTTCTTACAATAAAAAATAAAGTGCCTTGATTTGCAGAGACTTCCCTGTAGTTCTCTTCACAAGAACTGCAGGTGCTCCTCTCAGCACAAACCACCACGGTCCGTGTTCATGTATCTTCATTTATTCTGGCCACTTCACATCAAATTCTTCCTGCTCACTCTTAGAGCAGTGATTTTTACACCCAGCAATGAGACAAAAAAAGGAGCCTTATCACTGAATATGTTTGCTCTAGCTCTGTCTCCCTGGATAACAGCTATGCAAAACAGAAACCTATTTATTCCCTGTTGCTGCTATACAGTCTTTACCCTACTTTGCATTTTGCCTGAGAGAGTGAGTCACAAAGATAGCACCTCCCATTCTTTCCCAAATGCCCTCACAAATCAGACCCCATTTTCTGAAGCAGAAGAAGATTTCCACCTTGGCAAACCAGACGATTTACTGTCCTGAGGTGATGCTTTGCATCCACACAGAGCTGGCACAAGAACAAAGAGGCCCCTTAAGCCTTCAGAACAGCCTTAAGAAGGACTCAAAGTGTTGGAAGAAAAAGCTGTCAGAAATAGGTGCTGGGACTTCTTCCTCACATCCAAGACATCAAGCTTGAATCCCATCTCACAAGTCCTTTTGCCAGAGGAAAGGAATGAACCCTAAGGAGTTCAGCTAAGGAAGCACTTACATTTAATCCTGACCTTACTGAGCAAAGTTAGACCATAAGTGAAGACCTTTCAATTAGCATCTCATTAATGGATTGGGTGACACTGATAAAGGGAGGACCAACAGCTTTTTTGTGGTCTTCCAAGGTTAGCTGGGTTGTTTTACATACAAGATCAGTGAGACAAAACCCTGTACCTGTGACATTAATGCTGAAAGACAGCAGCATTTTATAGGAGCATTCATATAGCAGGGATAGCCTTGCAAAAAGAAATGAGAAAAATAAATAAATGTTCAAAGCACAAGCAAAAATTAAGGAATAGTTTTGAAGCACCAGGCTGTGTACCATTTATTCTGTTAAACATTCATCAGTGACTTCTCAATGTGACCTCAGCCAAAGACATACATTGCAAAACACAGGCAAGATTACCAATATTTCAGAGCCTACTCTTCATGACAGGTTAAACCATAATTTCACTGTAATTCATTCCATTGCTGAAGTTGCTGACATTTATGACTGTGCTTGGAAACGTTGATATACCCAAGGATTTTGCAACATTAGCTTTGACATGCTGAATTAGTCCATTGGCTCCTTCCAAAGAGAATCTATGATGCAGTGGATGAGGACACAGCAGCTAAGGGCTGTGTGATGTCAGACAAGAGCTGTACTAAAAGTCAGCTACTCAGAGCCTCATGTTCTCTTAGCAGTGTATTGGGAACCCCCTCTTTAGCAGTTCCCAATGCATTAAGCAAGAAAAAACTTGCCCACTGTTCATCAAAAATGACATTTAGCTGTAACACAGCAGAGATTTGGCAAGTGTAAGGTGTCAGCATTAATATTACTATAGATGTGAATTGTAGGAGGAGACCTCAAGGAATTTCCACCTGTGTAGATGATGTTCTGTACCATCCCTATGGTAGCTGAGAGAAAAAATAAGAGGCCAAAGACTAAATAGACAGTGGTTGGGGTAAGAAAACAGGCAAGAGAATAGGCGTGGCCTGCCCTTTTCAGGGTCTCACAGGGAGTGCAGCAGAGACCCTTGGATGTCCATCTGGGCAGGGAAAGCCACTTCCAGCAGCCACTCTCAGTGCTGGATTAGACCTGGCCCAATGCCAGAAAGCAGCCTCAGGTGTGTTTAATTCAGGTGTAACATCAATGTTTTACCCTGTTATGAATATCATGTTATGCATATCAGTGACTTGCTGTGTTGAGTCTATTGGGAATTTATCCTGACATGCCTCTGCTGAATGAGAAGGTCCTTAGAAAAATAAAGTACAGGCCATGCTGCAAACTCTTTCTATACTTTCACTGTAGCTTTAATAGGATATTTTAAAACATCATAAGTGATGGTTTATTTGCCCTGAATCTTGTTTTGCACTTCTTAATCAGCAGCTCAAATTCTGCATTTCTCTGATGAGCCTAGCACTTGGGTGAACTGTAATGCTGCTGGGTATTGCCATTGATAAAGCCTTTTATTTGGCCTGCAATTAGCCCCCAAGTAAAAATGAACCTTTTCCAGTGTTCCCTCACTATAAATTACAAAGTTACATTTTATTCAGGACAGAAGAAAACACAGAGGATTACACTGGTAAATTCATCTCACTTTATCAGTAGTAAATTTGTTGTTCAAGCCACTTAGGTCTAGTTACTGGAAATTCCTGTTTAATTATAATCCAGATGTTCTCAAGGCCCTCTTACCCTCCAGCACAACTTGACAAGTGCTTCACAGAGGAAATGCAGTTCTGCAGTTTTCAGGGTTAAGATGCTCTTTGGAGAACACACTAGGAGATCTACTCCGCACAGAGGAAGGGTGAGGTGGATCTTAGGTCATCCTGGGGGTCACTCTAATCAAGGTAAATTGTAATCCTGAGCCAAAAGTAGTCACCAGAAGGGGGAGAATAAGCAATTTCTCAGCCCCTCGCTGGGGTTTGCCATATGAGCTACTGCTGCCTCCTGAAATGCTGCTCCAGCACTGCACCTGCCAATACACAGGGAGGTTCATGTTTCATGGAAATGCCAGTGGCATCCCCAACCCCTCCAGAGATGTCCACATGACTTCTGTTTTATTTGCACTGATACTGCCCTGCTTACTTTCTCTTTTACTTTTTCTATGATATCATGTATGTTTTGTTGCTGAGAAAGTGACTCAAATGCATATTTCAGTTCCTATCAGTCTGGTAATTTGTCTCTTTTAAGCTAAAATCCCTTCAACTAAAAGCTTGGAATTCATAAATGACCTGTAAAGAAAAGGACAAAAATGCCATGAACAGAGACTTCTAAAGACATACTCTGTACAAAGTTATAATGGTGCTGTTGAACTCATTGCTGCAGAAGTCAAAGATACAAAGTGGATGCTTCATGCACTGAAACAACTTAGTTTATGACATACCTTGGTTTTTCTCCTTTCTTATCTATCCACATATTTTTTGTTTTCTTTATAAAGGCTAACCATTTGGGGAAATCTTTTCATTTGAACATTTTTTTAAATTTTCTCAAAAGAAGGATTGGCAAGTGTTGTGAGATTTATTTTGAAGGTCATTCAAATCTCTATGAAAACCTTCACATGGATATGCCCATGGAAATAGAACTCAGAAAAGAGTCAAAGTTTTAGATTCTTAACAATACTCAAGATTGCTTAATGGTCTCTGCTAATAGAAACTAATAGTCTCTGCTTGATGGAAACTAATTCCAAGCCCTCTGAGGTTAAGGATGAAGTTTTTCTTCCCACTTGGCAAGGGTGAAGTCTTAATTCATTTCAATATTCTCCTTTTTCTCAGGCATGTCTAATGAAGCTGCTCAGTATATACTATAAGTAAAGGAAGAAATGGTGAATTAATTTCTTTTTCCCTATTTAAAAGTAACTCCTGAAAAGTTCCAAAATTTAAAAATACCACATCCTCCCTGTAGATATTATACATATTTTTCCTTTTATAATATTTCCATTGATAGTCCAATCACTATATTAATTGAACTTTATCACTTGTACTTATTGTTTATGTTTTGAAGAGGATATAATATTAACAACTGTAGCATCTTCCTAAACACATCTCCCAAGTATGTAGTACTTACTTCCCTAATTCAGACATTTAATTGTGGCACAATATGGAATTAAAGAGAAAAAAATATTCAGTGTAGATATAAACACCATGTTGACAAGGTGACTAATGTTGTGGGACACTGACAAATCTTCAGAAGAGCAAGTGTCCAGTAACTCATGTGAACAGGACAGATATTGAAAGGTCAGGTGTTATAGTCAGAAAGGAGTTTCTAAAATATATAACTTCTGCCTCTGGAATTACATTTCTAGTAGATCCTTCCACTTTGGATTGATTATGACAGATCCAATTTCTCTTTAATTTTAGCAAATTGTTCTGCTATTAGATTGTTAGACCAGAGGAAGATTCTGCCATCCAGTGGTGAAAAATTGCTCTTTTAAGGTCACAGTTTCTACTAAACACATATTCCACCTTTAATAAAATGAACATGTTTGGGCAACTGTAAAAACTTTTTCTTTTAGTCCTGGAAGGACAAAACATTTGAGATAACAATTTTACAGGGCAGTACAGATACACTGGTAAAACTGGCGGGGATGTAAGCAGACCCTTGTTGATAACTTGGGTTTGTTCTCTCTTGTTTGTCTCTCTTGCACAGCTTAGAACACTTGTGTGTCATGCTTTTACAACCCTTGTGTGAGCAGGCCAGGTCCCAGGCTGTCACAGTCCTGTCACCACGTGTGCCACAGGCCCCAGCACAGAGAGGGTGTCAGGTATGGAAATGTTTTCTCTCCAGACAGGGAAAAAGGAGGACACTTGCTGGTGTCCTCTGCCTGAGGCCATTATCTGTCTGACCACACTCACAGCCTTGCTACAACAGCAGGCAATGTCAGGAATCAGTCTTGGACCATTTAACAACATGCAAATCCATATTATAGTTTCCCAATAGTTATAATACCATTGCATCCCCATTTAGTAACCTCCGTGACAAAAGGCAGAGTGGGACCTTCCCTGCTTGTGGCACTGGTGGGGGTGGAGGTGTGGTGAGTCCCCTCAGCCTTTTCACAGCCTACACCTCTCTTGTGGCACTTCTCAGAGCAGCACAGCCCTGCACTGGAAGGCAGTGTACCCTCCTGTACCCTGTGCTGAAAGGGCAGGGAGGCTCCACTATCCAGACCGTGGTAATTAAGCAAACAATCATCTTCAGAAAGCAGTCAGCAGCATTTCTGGAGGTGAGCACTGACACCCCGTGGTGCCCAGCAGAGCACTAAACCAGCCCCTATGAGTTGTGGGGTGAAAAATGTGGCAAAACACTTTATGGGACTCCAGCTACCACAGATCCCTCTGTGGAGCAGACCATGGCTGGGCAGGTCTCGTTTTCCATAGGAGAGAGAAGGGGGCTTGATTGCAGAGCAGCCGATTCCTGAAGTAGGCCAAGCAGGTGAAATGGAGGAGCTGAGCTGAAGGATCAATGCATGAGGTGACAAGAGCATTAATCAGAGCTGCCACTGTACCCAGCATCAGGAGAAGGCCCAGATCTCAGCTTCATCCTGTCAGCACAAGCAGATGAGGAGAGGGGTGCCATTCCAGTCTACAAGCACAGCACAGCTCTTCCAGGGGCTGCTGTGCATGCTTCCCTTGGCATTAATTACTCCTTTACCATTAATTACTCCTCCAATTAGTCCCCACAAGTCTTGCTCTCCAAGAGGAGCTGTCAGAGCAGTTAGAGTTGTCTTTGAGCTTTGGAGCAGACAAGGACCGCCTAAATCATTTTAGGACATAGCCAAGGGACACATAGAAGGCCAGGGAGACCATGTCAAGACAGCACTGGCCAGGAACTTGATCTATCTGACCAGAGCTGTCATGGTCCTAAAAACACTTCCCAGGCCTGGAAGAACAGTTTCTTTTACCAGATCTGGCCTACTAGGCTCACTCATTTGGGATATTACCAAAAGCCTGGTGAAATAGCTCTGGATCTAAAGTTTTTGAGCAAAGGATTGAAAGGAAAATGCATTTAATACCCTTAAATGTATGAACCCTTATTATTTTGAATATTGCATTTGCTTATACTTTGTTTCACATCCTAAGAGCAATGACAAGGCAGCTGCATCATTCTGCTTCAAATACCTTTGAGTATCACCATAATGATACTGGAAAAGTACTCAGAGCATTTTGAGGTGGGAGACACCAGCAGCAGAGGAGGATGGACTGCTCAAAAATTTTCTTCCTTCAGGGGAAAAAGGGACCTGCACCAGTTCTTGTGTGAAGGAACATCCTGGTGTCCCAGGTGAACTGTGAGCAGGAGTGATGGCAGCAACGTGCCCTACACCATTTCCACCACAGCTGCTTACCTCACAGATAAAGACATCTTAATTTTGGAGTTTTCATATAGGTTTGAAGAGCAGTTGCACTGACCAGATGGAGGCATCTCTTTTTAGGGTGCTGGACAGTCCTCAAACTGCCTTGAGGAGAACTCCATCACCAAAAATTAAGTTTGTTAATCAGGACTTTCCACTCATGAACAGCCAGCATGGGTTCATGAGGGAAAAGTCCTGATTAACAAACTCAATTTCCTTTTATGACAAGGTTACCTAATTGATCAAGGGAAGCCAGTTGATATAAACCTTTTGGATTTTAGTAAAACTTTCCAAAGTGTCTCTCAAAGAATCCTCCATTTTAGACCAATACTCTTCAATACCTTTCCCCAGCAGCCAGTGGGGATGGAGTGTATAAATTCATCAGACATTTCAGCTGCAGGGGTGCAGGGGGCAAACCCATCAAGTGGATGAGACATAAGCAATACAGAACTGCTCAGCCTTTCCAAGGCAGATCTGAAAGGCAGCATCCATCTGGATAGTGCCTGTGGATTTGTTAAACCTCCATGTTAAGACCCTGTGCTTCACTTTGCAAGAGCTTTGCTGAGGCTTTCCTTTCACATGCGACTTCTCAAAACATTGATTGGGGTAGTGCTGATTTTGCTCAGCTGCCAGTAGGAGAGCTGCAGGTGGGTGGACTAAAGACCACTTGGCACTCTGAGGCAATACCAGTCAAACAACCTATTTTTCAAGCCAAAATCAAACATTCATGTTGACTTTTATATGGACTGAATTTGGCTTTAGAGATGGTGAAGTGCCCTGGCAGAAAATTTATAGTTTAAATTTAATTTAAATTAAAAGAATGAGATTGCCTAATTTCAGCATGGCACAGTTTTTCTCCTTCCAATGTATTGAATACAATGGTTTGGTTTCATTTTATTTTGTGTCCAGAGTTCAGCCTATATCTTCACTCCAGGAAGAAAAAAAAGTATTGTGAACAAAGATGTAACTAAGCAAAGAGAAAACACAATTGAGCTATCTTTCCTACCCATTATCTAGGTAGATAGACAATACATTTATGAAGGAACTAATTTTTGGATAAATGAAATTCTTGCCTCTGCCATGCTAACTTGGGAGACAGTTTCATTTACCTAAAGAGAGACAAGCACAATGTCTTCCCATGCACAGAAGCAAATCTTCTTGAAGTAGAAAATGCTTTAAAAGTGAACTGCATCTCCCAAAGACATTTTTGGCTGTGGGATTCATACTTTCCATAAGGTGCTGTTCTTACTGAGCCTTATTCCTGCAACTTTATGCTCACAAGACAGTTTCTTTTGACTAAAGTTATACAGGTGCTTAATCAAGTATAGAATAAGACAGCATTTATTCACTATTTTTATAAAGCAATTATGAATGACTCACTTGCATGTGATTTGTTCAGTAAGAATTATGAAACTTTTACTTCTGTTCTGGCAATGTGAGAGATCTTTGCTTTTTGACTTATATTCATTATCTTGGGAGGATTTTTTCCCTAGGAAAATGATCAAATACTTGTGTATTTCCATACCAAATACTTTCGAGGGAGAAGTGCCCTCTCCCTCAGCTGTGAGTGATGACCCCACAAACAAGAGTAGTTCAGCTCCTGTCAGACCAGCATCAGATCTGCCCGAGTGCTGAGCACAGCCTGAGAAAAGCGCAGCAAAAGACATTCATGTCTGGGTTTGGACCTACTTCATGCAGCTTTCCTTATCAAGCAAAAGGCAATGCAGCTCACAGAAGAAACTGCAGAAACAGAGTTTCTGCTGGCGGATGCCATCAATGTCAGCAGAATTACACCCCCAGGGAACTTCAAACTTTCAAAGCAGTAGATATTTTCAAGGCTATTTTGAGAAGGTTTCAAAGAGGAACATTATTCAGAACACTTGATACTCCCTTTTTCCAAGAAGTTGGGAAAATCTAAATTCCAGAAGTGGGTTATTTCCTCTTTAAGGAAAAATGAGCTGGCAAAGATGCTGGATATCAGCAAGGGAAAGCAGACAAAATTTGGTATTATTTTGTCTGAATAGCATTCATGCCCCAAGGAATTGCTTTATTTCTGGACTACTAGCTGTGGAGTTAGATCAAATGGAATTTTTAAAGGATCCAAGTCGGAAATGCGAAACAATGGCCTGCTTAACACTCCAAAAAAAGTTCAAATCCTCATCCGGCTATCTTTGGTGACATTGCTGTTTTACCAAGGGTGAGATGCTGGAGATCAAAGGGTCCTCATTCATTCTAAATACTGTTTTGCCAGGAGCAGTAGGAGGCTGATATCATCATGAGGCCTCTCTTAGAGATTTTTCAGTCTTGGGAATTGGGATCCTGGGAATCTGGAGAGGTCTCAGTTGACTGGAAGCTGGCTGACATTGTCCCAGTTTTCAAGAAGGGTAAAACAGATGACCCTGGAAACTACAGGCCTCTCAGTCTCATTTCAGTGCCTGGTGAAATTATGGAGAAGATTATTCTGGGAGTAATTGAAAAACACCTGAAGGACACTTCAGTCATCAGTCACAGCCAGCATGAGTTCATGTCAAACTTAATTTCTTTTTATGACAAGGTTACCCATCTAGTTGATCAAGGGAAGTCAGCAGTTGATGTTATCTTCTGGATTTCCGTAAAGCTTTCAATACTGTACTGCAAATCTGTGTAACTCATGGGGGTTGTTGATAGCACTGGTGACCAGAAAGGAAAGGCCCCTTTCTTGCATGAGGCCCTGCACATCTTTGCTTTATTATTTATCCACCCCAGATTTTCATTGATTGAAGGACTTACTTTTATACAGGCAAAAAATAGAAAAGGCCTTGGTGTAAAAAAGCAGATCTGCTATCCAAAATCATTAATCTCAAGGATGGATTGCCCCACAAAACATGCTCTACTTGCTTTTCCACCATTTGAACTAAAAGGAAAGAACACTTTCTCTGTAAGTGAAGAAGATCCTGACACACCGCTAAATATTAAAAACAAACAAAAAACCAAACCAAACCAAACCAAACAAACAAAACAAAACAAAACAAAACAAAACAAAAAAAAAAAGCACCCTCCCAAGAAAAAAACCCACTACACAACAACAAAATGTAAAATTTAGCTCTTTCACCAAACATGAAGGAGTTCTTTCTGATTAGTTGGCAGGATAGGGAGAGGAAATTATTTGTTTCTGCATATGAGCTGATCAGTTGTGAGAAGAGCTTGCATGTGAGAAGACTCATTTGAGAGCAGACAGATGTGTATTACAGTTTTAATAAACTCACAACAGAAGTGTGCAAAATATTGTGACAGTGAAAATAATAACCCACACAAAACAAAACAAAAAACAAAACAAAACAAAACAAACAACAACAAAATCCTGGGCTATGTCTTTTAATCTTGAATTGTTAAAATGAGGCCATCTATCTTTTCAAGATTATTTGGTTTAGTTAAGGTGGGTGAAAATTTTTAAGTAAAGTCAATGAATTATATTATACAAGAGGTCATATTACGTATTCCCAATGTCCTTTCTGGATTTCAAATCTATAAATTTCTATTAGGACCATTAGTTTTCACAGGCTGCTAACTTTATGATAAACTCCCTAATGGGCCTCAAATTCTTCATGTTTAGTCTCAGGGGATAAAATTGTCCATACATTAATTTTGAAAGAAAACTTTCAGCTGAATAGAAATCGATGGAATATAATTTTTAAAAAAAAACCTAACACCACACACATAAAACTAATTCAGTTTCCTCTCTGGAGATCACTGCTCAGTCCAAAAAGATAAGGAACAAAAAATGGCTAATTTGTGTGGCAGAGGCTGTGCTACCACAGAGAGTCAGATTATTCCTTTCTGGAAGAGAAGATACCTCAAGGAAGGAAGCTGTGTAGGGAAGGCTAGGCAGGCACACGGGGCATTATCCAGAGTATCCAGATGCAGCTACACTGCACAGCCTGTCCTGGGACCCCAGCTCTCTAACTCTTATCCTCATTTTCACACAATTGCATCAGTTGCAGCCCTTGACTAAAAACACAAGGTCACTGGTGATATTATCCACCAGCATCTCTGAGTGTACAGGGAGAAGGGGGAAAGCCAAGCCAGAAAACAGATCCCTGCCCTGGCTGTGTTTCTGTCTCATGTTGTCAGAATGGTTGGTCCCAGCAGGAAAAAAACCCCAAGGAAGGGGCATGCTGAAGCCATGGAGAAAACCTGGCAGCACTGCACTCCTTTGGCCAGAAGAGAGCTGTGAGAGATCTGAAATGCTGAAGTATGGCCAGATCTCTGACCAGACTGCACCCACCTTTGCAGTGAACACTGAACACAATCCACCCTTCCCTTCAGACGCATTGCAGCAGTTAAAACATAAAAAAGCATTGGTTTGTAAAATCCTCTACATTGCTAAAATAGTAATGCCAAACATAATGCAGCAGAGCCTGCTTTAGCCTTCTTTTCTCAAATGTTCTTCATTTATTAGGTCTTTGCTTTTTCATCTTCATGAGAAATATCCCCATCTGTTTTGTGGCAATAATTCTAGGTTTCAGTGTTTCGCTCCAAGGTGAAGGAAAAAAGCAAACTATTATTCTGTTCACTGAAGACTAGAAAAATGGCAAATCTTGTAACAAACTCTGAGATTGAGATGGGACAGAATCAGTTTCCCTCTACATAAAAGATCGATTGGAAAAAATAATCTTTTTAAAAGACCATGTCTGACACTTGCTTTTTTCATTTTCTGCAGTTCTCTTCAGAGACTTATTGTGACTGTGGTTGCTTAAGGTACAAGGACAGTGTCATTTGCCACAGAGTAGCAATCCCTTTTATTCTGTAGAGCAAATTCAGTCTGCATAAATATATTTACCTCCTTTTCAATTTTTTTTCCTGGTGCAAACATCCCTGCTTACTGCAGGATTACACTTCACGCTTTGTCTTTATGAGACCACTTCTTGACTGCTTGACTAGGAATTTATGTACATGTTAAAAAAACATTTCATTTTATATGGGTTAGCTGGAAATGTCCAGATGGGAATGAAACTCCTCCTTAGCCATCACCTACTGGCAACTTCTTTTTTTTTATTTTCTCTCAACTTTGTTGCCCACTACATTTAACATTAAAAATTACTTCCCATTTTCCAAGCACTCTACAAATAGATAGAAAGTCCTTGTGTGCACTTTTTCCATGGTATTTATAAGGCTAAGAAGATGCACAGGGTGGTGAAGAAGCTTCTCCAGCACAACATGATCTGAAAATGCATGCAGTGAGATGCATCTTCCTGGCCTTGCTCTCTTGTCCTCTTGCTCGACAGCCAAAGTGAACTTTGGAGAGCTTCAGCTTCAGTCTCCTGGTTATGTTCTTCAAGTCCTGATTGCAGTGGGAGATGGACTGTTTCATGTGATTCGAGGAAGATTTATTCAGGATTTCTGGGAAGTTGTCTCCCAGTTGTTCAGGATTAGAGATGTTTCACTATCCCATATGTCTGGAACCATTTATGTGTTTATTGGAAGCATTAAATGGAAATATGGACTCAGTGTTCCAGGAGTAGGGAGGTCCTAATAGACACAGGCTGAGAAATTGTGTTGTAGCAATTTCCTTGTTGTCCATCACATTTGGTTTCCATTACCTTTAATTTGTAGAGGTAAATATAAGGAAGATGCAGACATTTTATAAATAATGACAGCAGTTCTTCTGAAGCCAGACAAGTGCAGATAATTCTTCTTGACCCAGGAAATAGAAAATGAGAGGTGATCAGTATGAATACTAAAATATAAGGGCAGGAGGACATGTGCTATATCTCACAACAGTACATAATTAAACACTAACTACAATTTAGAGCCAAGCTGGGGTGTATTTTTTACATAGAAGACTCTCCTTTCCAAAATGTAGGAAAGAACAAACACCTGCAAATAAATTTACCAATGTGGTACCTCAAAATTATTCTGAAAAGGGGAAAAAATTACTGGTATAAGGGATCATTCTTATTTCTATATTTCTTCTGATAAGCACAATATTAGCAGTTACATATTTGCAGAGTATAAAGTTAAAAAAAAAAATCTGTTCCTTTTGTTCTAGTTCAGCCAGCAATTATCTCCTTTTTCCCCCTTTAATATCTTTACTAGATTTCTCAAAGTGGCATCTGTTTTGCCTTTTAAAAATTAACTGTGCAAGCACAACAAAATCAGAGATATGTCAAAGCTGTGGAATTTTCCCTTGCAGCCACACAATGCCAAGTTTTGGATGACTCTGTTGCGAGACGATGAATCATCTCAAGTTATGGGATTTGAGTTCAGGTTCTCTAAGGTAGCTATTATGGAGCTCAGCAAATCTATATCCACCTCTGATCTGTCGTTGTTGTGCTCTTCAGGTTTTGGAGAGGGAGGGATATGTAGGAACTTGTAATATCATTATCAAAACACAAACTTTGCCAATTACATATTTTGAAGCCTTCCTTAAATGAACCAAAAGTCCTGTCCTAAACTTTTGATAACTCTGATCAACAAATTCAAACACAGCAAACCAAATAATTTAGGAAAAAATGTTCCACAGACATTTGCAGACAGCAAAAGAGTTCTTAGCTACAGTTCTCTGGGTAAATCCTGGCAGATGAACTTAATTAAGAGACAAAAACAATTAACCAGCAATGTGTGGCAAAAATTGGCTAAGCTAAAATTCTCTGTGAAATCTCCTTATTAGGAAACAAGAGAATTATCGTTCTGCTGTTTTCCACAGAAGGAAGGATGGCCTCTTTCTGTCTGTGCTCGTGGGGCAATATCAGCCTCTATTCACAGTGGTCCAGCTGGCAGCCCACAGACATGGGATATTTCCATGTGGCCCCAGCCTTCCCCCAAGAGCCTGACTATGTTCAGGAGGAAAGCAGTGCCTCAGCAGCCAACACATCCCCTTGCACGTGCAGTGCCAGGAATGGAGCTGGCCAGGAGCTATCACCCCAGCTCCTGGGGAAGGGGTGCAGGACACCCTGTACATGGCTCAGCACAGGGACAGTCATTAGCTGCTTTTGTCAAAAAAAAAGCATCTCAAAAGCAGCTCCAGCCACCACATCCCATCAGCTTTTGACCAGCTCGTGACTCAGTGGCTGACAGGCAGATGTGTAGCAAGAAACAAACGTCCAATTTAATCCTCTCTTTTTTTCTCCAGTGCGACTGCACCAGAGAAATCAAGAAGTATGCATCTGTTCTGATCCACACCGTGCAATGATTCTTGAATTCATTTTGGAAAGGATGCTACCTTTCAAATATAAATTACATGGAAGAGTCCACCAGAAAACTTCAGGTATGAGTTCCTTAGAGGATTGTTCAGCCTAGGGCAGTCCTGAGCCATGTCCTCCTCAGAAAGCTGGTGACCAAGAAGCAACGCTAGGAAGCATCCCTGTAGGAAACTTCAGAGTTATGAAAGCCTAAAGATCAGATAAAATATCCAATATATCCTGGTCCTCCTCCCAAGTCATCCAGGATTAACCTCTGTTGGGGAATAATTGCAGTCCATGAAGGTCTGACACAAAATAGTCATTTTTTAATGTTTATAAAGCAATAAGGGGCCAGTGGTCACTAAAATGGCTTACTTAAATGGACAATAGAATTTAAAAATTCAGATAGACCTCTGTGAATATGGAATGGCCTTACAATATTTTTTTTGCATTTATCAATCCAGTCTTATCGAGGTAAGAAAACATTTTTAAAAATCAGAGAACTTTAAAGCTCCAGAAATAAAGTAAATAATTTTAAACAATTTTAAAGTATCATTGCAAAAATAAATTATTGGTTTTCAAATACCATAATTTTCAAATCTGGCTGGGAATTTGGGACATAGTGTCTAATACACCAATGTAGACAAAAAAAAATCAGATTTTGCAAGAATATGAAAACTTTGAGGTTCTAATGTTTAAAAGAAGATAAGGAATATACCAACTCTCTCCACATGCCCTCCCTGCTCCCACCCCACCCCCCAAAAAAAAAATTAAAGCAAGTGCCAAGAAATCTCTTTGGCTTTCAAATCTTCCATGTAGCATGTATAACAGGATTAACATTGATTGCTTCCAGCCTATATCCAAAGATGAAGAACAGGATACCAGCTGGTAGTAATAGAGTGACCTCAGCAGTCATTATCTATTGAAAAACTGGCTCACAAACAGTTGTACATGAATTGGGTGCTTCTTTGGGTCATCCTTTTTAACCTCATCAGCTGTCCTAGCATTTCATAGACCTCTGTTATACCCAGAAGATGTGCTCAGGCTATTCCTCCTTCTTGTTTGGGCCTGTGTCCTGCAGGATTGGGGTGTTTTGCTCTTGCATTGCACCTAAGGAAATACTTGACAATACAGACACAGTTAGATCTGCAGTTTTCAAACTGGGGGCCATAATGGAGCAGTGCCAGACTACTAAGTATCTCTCAGGACTGAGCCTTTTGTTGGAGTTCTGCCACTTTTTCACTGAATTATCTCTTCCTCCACAAAGGAGACTATTTGTTTCAGCTGGGCTGCTCTAGTTATTAAATACTTCTCAGATTTAGCAGATAGCAAAACTATACTTTTGCCTATACACAGTGGGCTAACCAAAGAGAAAAGTAAATCTAGTGAATGGGTTCTCTTAGCCTGAAACCATTTTCTTTGCTAGAAAATATTTAAAAGAAGAAAAACTGTGGAATGTAAATGAGTAACATTTTCTACTGCTGCAAATGTTTCATATGACCTTATAAAAGGTCCTTTTTTCTCCTGGATGAACACCAACCTTACATATGCAATAGAATTTTCATCTTCTTTGGAGTAATTTCATTCTTAAAGAAATTTATCTTTTAATATTGCACTACAGATTCCTTTTCAGTAATAGAATTGCTCAGGTTTTTTTCTGAAACTAGAAATACGTTGCAATCTATCCCTCTGCTTGTATTTTTTTCTCTTTTATCCAAAAGTTTATTAGACCACAGCAGCTTCTATCTTTCTATTAAAAAAAAAAAAAAAGAACCCAATACAAAACATCAAGTACTAAGAAATATGGGAAGTTGGGAAATGACTGGAGTATGAGAAAAGTAGGTCACATGTCAAAAGTTCATACATGATATTACAGTGAAAAAAGCCCTGTAAGGTAAATGAGCCTTGTGATTTTAAGTGCCCTTGGAAGGGGCATCCCACCCTATGTGTTCTTGTGTCTTCTAATTTTGACAATTGGGGAAGAGGATGTCAGCACAGGATGTCTCTGGATCAGCCTATATAACTGTCCCTTTTCCATCCAGAGTTAATTTATTGCTCAGATTGCTGTGCAGCCCAGTGAGCTACCGCAGTGGATATTTAAGCAGAGCCTTTCTAGGCATGAGTTGTGATCCCTTTGCTCAGTTGGCACAGCAGCAATGGATTCTGCCTTCTCCTTTCTGCACCTCTGAAAGATAGAAATTTTTGCCTCACTATAGAATGATGGTTTGACAGCCTTCTGCACCACTCAGACATCTCATAGCAGGGTGAAACAACCCAGCTTCCAGCTGTTGCTGAAGGGGAAAGAAACTTTTTAGGACTTGCAGGGATCCTCAGGGATATCCAGGAGCAGAGATTATCACATCTTTGCACAGCATGCTGCATCTTGTGATTGCTTTTTTACCCCACCTGCAAAGCAGCTCTTCAGCAGCAAGTAAACTCACACACCACAACAGAGTCGTGGTCTGGCCCCGGAATTTCTGCAGGAGGGAATGAATTCCTATGGATCCCTATCATGAGCTTGCCCCAGGCAGCTCTCACCCCAGTACTATATCAATGCAAAACCAGGAGATTACTGCTGGCTGGAACACAGCTTGCCTCTGGTACCTAGGTAAATGGTGTAGTGATACAAGATACAATTTGAGGCCATGCTAGGAGAATTTGGCACTGGTACTATGGAACTAATACATCTACAGGTAATCAGCATTGCAGGTATAACTGAAATTCCAGCAAGGTTCAAGAAAATGAGATTTTCAGCTTGTGCTGAGAACACTAATGGCGCACACAGACCTCTCTCATGCTCTCTTGCAGGTGCCAGTAGAGTTCTCTACCAGAATGTTCCTCTTGCCTTCTGCAGAGCTCTACTGAGACTGGTCTCATGCAGAATGTGACTTTGAAATATGGCTCCTTTTCACTAAGCTGCATTTGTTGTATTCTTCCTCTTTAACTTGAGGATGGGAAGGTGTTCAACTGCTACCTAACAGGGTTTCAGCTGGACACCATGAAAACATGGAGACAGAAGCAAAGTAGGCATGTAAGTCAGCCAGCCCTAGGAAAATACAAATGTTTTACTCAGGCTACAGACTTTCACAAGGCCCAAAGATGTTATGATGTCCTGCTCATTCCCTGGCAGTACATGAGGAAACAGCTGCAGAATGATGGGGAAATGTAGGAAGAAAGCATTGAGGGATATCTGCCAAAGAACTTCACCAGTGAACATATCGTAAGCCATGGCAAAGCTCTGACCACAACACAAACTGCATATGTGAAAAAGCTGAAGTAAAAATTAAATCTTCGGAGCCTAAGAGGAGATGTTGTGGCCTGGATGGATTCTAGGGCAGAAGGGGAGAGAGGTGTATAGATACTGCTCCTCAATTTAGTAAACCTAGCTGCCTTGAGAGAAAAAAAATAAGAAAGAAATGGAACAGCTCTAGAGCATGATTCACTTTATCCTAAAACAGATGTTAAGATATGTCAGATGAGTCACAGCATAAAATTGCTTATTTCTCTCTATTGATTATAAAAGGGAGTCCAGAGTGATTTGTTCAGATGAAGACACCTACAATTATGAATATGTTAGATGAGTTGAATCTCCCCAAAAGGGTTCTCAATAAGGGTGCAGACATGGACACAGACTGTGATAGACAGCATTTAAATGCCGAGTCTTAAACCTACCTTTTCAACTATTGGAAGGGCTTTTATCTCTGAGAGAAAACATCATTTTTGAGTAAAAAATGAACCTGACATTAGTCATATAGGCATATGGATCACAGTTTCTACTTAAGGCTTTGTGGGGTCTCCTATCTGAACATCTAAGTCTGAACTTGGATACACAAACTGGATTTCTACACTGAACTGAGCTAATGCAGAAGTAGGAGTGCTAGCTCTTTATGTCACATAGATATTTGATATTTGGCCTATTACTAGTAATACAACAGAGTTTGTGAGAACAGGAATGATTCAATTGGTATTCTCTAGTGGAATGTGCTTAGTGGAAGAGTGGAGCTGGAAAAGCTAGAACCTGGCAGAGGATCAGAGGGAAGGCAGGACACTGGGGCAAGCAGTAGGGCCATCACTGCAGAGAAAAAGTTGTGTCTGTATCTGTACCAGGACCTCCTCTGATGTGAGCTGCCCTTTCTGACCTCTGCAGATAGGGTGTTTTGGGAGAAATTGCTTCCATAGCCTGCAGGAAGAAATGGCAGGAGAACAGGCACCCTGCCAATGGGACCAAAGTACTCTAAAATTTTCTCTCTAATTTAATTGTTTAACTACAAAACATTATTTGCACAGCTAGACTGCCCTTATCCCAGGTAGCTGATCTCACTCACAGGGTAACAACACCAAGGAATACCCATTCTGCTGCCCTCAACAGTCACTCCTATGTCTGGCAATATATTCTTATTTTTACGCTGCACGTGTCCAAACATAATTTCATGAACTTACATGGGCCTGCAACAACAAGGATGTATCCTAAACCTGGGAACTTGGTGCAGAACCCCCAGACCAGCACTGAGAGAAACAGCTGAAGGCAAGCAATATCATTCTGGAAGTAAACTGCTACTTCCTGGCCCATCATTCCTGATGGTGATGAGCTGACTGCATGGACAAAAAAAAGCTGTCTACAGCACCGATGTGATGCAAGTCTGTGGCAGATTGATTTGCATATTCTAAAGGAGTTCTTTGTGCGGAGACAGTCCAGACTTTGGGTTCTTGCAAAGCCAGAGTTACAGATCTGCTTTCAGGACTTTGTGCCCTCATTATGTGTAGATGGGAAGAGCTGTAGCCATCAACAAGAGGTGATTAAAAGTCTGAAAGTTCTCTAGCAAGAATTTTTTCTCACATTTCCAGCTAATTGGAGATAATCATAAAAGCTTCCCTCCACCCCCCATTCAACAGACTGCTGACATTTCCATGTCTGGCTCTTGGTAGCCTTGTGGGGCTTGACATCTGTGCATGGCAAAAGCATTTAGCTTCAGAGCTGTGTTCCCAGAGAGTGCTGTCAGTGCGGAACAAATTCTGTTCACTTAATAAATGTGCTGTGTAGTCTTGGGGGCTCTGTAACATTTGAGAAAGAGGGACAGCAAGGCTACTCCTAGAAGCATCAGGACAGCAGTCAAAATGGTACTCAGCACAGATGGCTCCTACAACTGTGAACCACACATTGGTTAATATGAAGCAGCTGTGCAGATGCTCTTCTGCTTGGGTGAAGTAAAAGCATCAGGCCAACAAGCCATGGGCCTGAGACACAGAGACTGCTGAGACAGACTGCAGGGGGAGGAGGTAACAGCACAGCTCTCTGAAGGAAGGCAGCAGCACGACAGAAGATGTGAATGCACACTTCTCTGCACTGTGCTGCAAGGGCCAGGCTTATTCCCCCACTGCTCCTTCTGCACCTCGCCCTTCAGGAGGGGAATGTGTGTCTCAAGTGTGTTAGCTGGCTTGGTTCAGGATATGACTCTTCATCCTGGGAGGATTTCTCCTGTTTAGTGCTCTGGGGCATGACACTGCCTTTATTTAGGGGTGGCCTGGCCGTAACAGAGGATTTTATTTTTCTCAGTGAAAATGTAGCTCAAAAGTAGTATCCAATAGCAAAATAATATCTTCCTTTGGTCTTTCATGTTTCCTCTGTGGCTCACTTGTAAGAAGTTGGTGGAACAGAGGGAGAGATCAGGAAGTGTTTAATAACCTCCTGGTTATTTAATCTGTAAATACCAAGCTTTGAGGGGACTTTGATGTGAAAGTACATCAAAAGATAGGGTTGGAATTCAAAATTATCTCAATAAGCAGGAGATGTAGGCTGAAAAAAATCCAAAAAACTCAGTAAGATAAGTGCAAGTTAGTTCAGGTATACAAAAATATTAAACTAGGGACCTACTGGGTTGGGAAAAACTCAATGAGAGTTATGCAGGAAATGATGTAGGGGTTGTGATGCATCCCTTGTAGACTGAACACAAAGCAGAACTGTTATGTGAAGATAATACTGAGGTGTATGAACAGGATTAGAAAGCATCCAAAATAACTTTTGTTCAAAGCCAAGATGTAGTTCAATGTCTGTGTATGTATCCTGTGTTTCAGGGAAGATGGAAACTGTCTGGGGAGAATCCCCCTGCAGAGAATGATAGATTAACTGGGAAGTTTAGCTCAGAGGGGACTTGTGCAGGTCATCTAGTCCAAATTTATGCTCCAAACAAGGTTAACTTCAAAACATTGTTCAAGGTCTTTCCCAAATCACTTTTGAAAATTTCCAATTCTGCTGTTTCTCTGGAATAGGAGAAAGACTTAAGAAATAGGATTTTATCTCTGAAGGACTCAAGTTCAGGGCATTCATTTGTGATTCACAGGACTTTGATTAAATATTAGGAGAAGCTGGGTCTTCAGTGAAGGTAGAGCAACATCCCCATAATCTTCAGACATTTGCATTTCCTCACCCAACGGAAAAATACATGGGATGGAATTCTTCTATTCTGTCTCCACCTTAGGAGTAGTTAATTTGCTCTTGTAGCCAGTCCATGTCATTGAGAAGTTCTGAAGCAGCCTGGTCCTGACTTGCTCAAGAATTCAGTTCTAAAGATATATTTGCTAGAATCTCTAGGAGAAAAAGGTATATGAATACCTGTATTTTTCTTATCGTATAATCTAAGCATATTTAAATTAAAAGAAAGCCATGAATCATAAGAATTCCTTATGAAGACAAAAGGATTATTTTAGAATCCTTTTCTACCTCTACCCTGATCATCTCTCTTCACTGCAGGTTCAGCCTAGATGACCACAACAAGTCTTGCCAGAGTCTGGGCTGTACCACTGCAAGTTCTGTGTCTTCACTTTAGTCATGCATCCAGCAATGTGCATTTGAGTCCTTCCTGCAAGGACCTTGACCCTTTCCTGGACAGAGCTTTCAGAACTCACCTGCCCAGGATGAATGGTGGTCAGAATCCAGAAGACCACTAACATTTGACTGGGCTTTAACTACTTATATAACACAGGGTTTCCACTACAATTTGGAAAAAGTTTGAACTAGTAGACTGAAGATATACTTTCTTTAATGGCTAGTAAATGCTAATGCCCTGCACACACACATAAACACACCCACACCTCCTTTTTGTTTCGAAGTGATGAACTCACCATCATATAGCAATTATCCAATTTCAAAATGAGTCATATTAACTACCAGAAGAGTGAAATCTGTCCATGCAGTAACTTTTGGCATTACAAATCTCTTTCAAGAATTTCCTATTAGATTATTTCTTTCTGCCTTTTAGGTGAACATGGAGTGACTGATTTAGTTTGGCAACATAAAGTTTAGCCGTGCAAGGACAGGCAAGAGGCAGGTGATCCAGGCAGAACCAAATTCAAGAGAGGTCTAAAAACCTGTTAATGAAAATTTCAGCTCAGTGCTGGAATCCGGTGAAACCTTCAAGCTTATTGTTATTCATTAAGCAGATTGAAGGAGTGAAATGAAATTCAGCAAATTGTCCGCCTCTGCAGAGTACAATATGTTCATTTTCAAGGGAAACTGGTGTATGGATGGGAAATGAAGCATAAGCCACTCTTACCTTGGGATGGCATGGCAGGGCACTCGGGGGTCAAAAGTTTTTCAAAAAGCCACGTCCCTCTCTCAATGCACTTGCAGATCCCTCACTGGCCTGTCTGACCCCTTCAATATGCCCTGGTGCAAAAGTCCAGCTGTCCATCCTCACCTGCTGCATGTGCTGATGCCAGGGCACCAAATGTTCACAAGTGGCAGCCACACTGAGCCCCACCCAAACTCTTCACTGATCTTTTTATTAAGCCTAACCTTTGCTTCAGCCTGTGGCATTTTCTGGGAGATAATTCAAAGCTGAGTGGCTGAACTGATTGACACACAGAGCTAAAGATGAGAAGGGAAGACCCTTCCTTCAGCCACTGCACATTACCTTCTTCCTGCCATTCAAGTGATTATTTTTGTTGTAATTACCCAGACAGATCAGTTTATTATTTGCTCTGTGACAGTCTCCAGGAGAGTCTAGAGGAATTTTTGTTGTGGAGACCCAGAGAAACAGGCAGTGTTCCATGAAGTACTCTGTTATTAGACAGGGCCAACAAGCAGAAAAAGAACAAAGAAATGCTTTCTCCTGTGTTAAGGGGGAGCTGGAATAGCTCACTGAGGTAGTCAGAGCTCAGCATCCTCTGTCTCCACTTAGTCCTTTTGTTTATCTCATGCTTTACTACCACAAAGATTCAAGCATAACTTTCTCCAAGGAAACACAGTGAGCGTGGCTGGACTTTGGCCTTTCCTGCCTGTCTGCAATGCTGCCTCTCTGCTGACCTGGACAGTGAGACCTGTCACCTGAGCTTGGAAATGCCACGTATCTAAGCTTAGAAGTGGCCAGTACAGATGGTGCCCATCTCCATTTGTGGCACCAGCTCCACCTGGGAAACTGGGAAGGGAGCAGGCACTTGTCAGGTTCATCAGACTGGGGTTGGATGTCTGCCTTGAGAGCAATGACTCTGTTTCTTCACTAACTACAGAAGGAACCTGAATATGAACATGCAGTAGCTTAAATGAACATGTTAAGTGAGATGTAGAGACTGGCACGACTCTCAGCCAAGGTAACTAGAGGTTAACAGAGTTGGGAGCATGTAGTTTAAAGCAGAAGTCTTTTTCCATCATCCGTTTTGGCTTTTTTTTTAAAGTAGAAACTGTAAGAAAGCCAAGTCTTCAAGGTCCTAGAGGCTAACAATTGTAGCACGCTGCTTCAGAGATTGCTTGATTAGTATTTAATTCAGTCAGTCATTTCTCCTAATGAAATGTCTCACCTATAACATTTCTCTGAGCTTTGGGGTTTATTTTCCATAGAAAATTATCTTTTAAAAATAATAGCACTGTGCAACTGAAGTTCCTTTCCTCCAGTGAGTGCACAGCACTCTGCAGTTGTCACCTGCACCTCTCAGCACATTTTGACCCTCTCTTGTTGCCAGAAGTACAGTGATAAATAGGGATTTCTCTCGAGGCCAAGTCTCTCTTGATGTATGCAATGCCTGGCAGGATGGGGCACCAATCAATGATTAAGGTCAATGTGTCACATCTTCGTGTGTGGTGCTCTAAAAACAAAGCAGCAGCTGAGCCAAGGAGGAGCTCTGGGTGCTCATTACACCACACAGTCCCTAACTCGATCGTTAATCGTGTCTGAGCAATGGAAAGCCCTTCAGGAATTAAGTTTGGTGTGGAAGTCCTCAGCCAAAATGTGCATTTGCTTGGGACATTTGGGAAATGAGGTGTTGGGAATAAATTGCCTGCTGATGGTCTCGTGGCCCCTACTTTGGAGTGGGTTTGGGCCACCTGCAAGGGTACCATGTGAATATTTAGGCGCTGGTGAAGGAATTCAGGGAAATGCCTTAAAAAGCCTACAGGTGTCTAACCATGACCTGTATGTCTGGGCACAGGAGGGGAGAGGCACAGCAAGGCACAAGGTGTCAGGGCAGCCTGGGCTGGCAGAGCCCTGAAGGCAGGCTCAGCTCCTGCAGACCGGCGCATCCAGAGCCACAGGCAAGCAGCCCAAACACAATCTGCTGGCAAGAAAATTCCCAGCCAGCATCATTTGCTCAATTGAAACTCCTTCCAAAATTGCTTAAAAAGTTAAATTACCCATCTATTGAATGGGGAAATGAGCAGGCAAAGTCCTGGGCCACCTGGCAGCCCCCAGCAGAGCACCCTCTCTGCTGTGTTTGCTCTGTACCTACTCCTGGGGCTTTGCTTCTCCAATGTAAGTGTGAAGTTCAATTGCCATGGCAACAGCATCTGGCAGGTGCAAAACACTATTCTCTCTGCTAGATGTAAGGGAAAACCTTTCTGCTCCAGGGAAGGGAACTGTCAGTTGTAATAAAAATTGTCCTCTCTTCTCTTACCTGGAAACATAGCAAAGAAAACACTTTATTGATTTTTCGTGAGAGGAGTGGGCCTCCAGGATTAATTATCTTCCACTGTTTTTCTTTGCCACACAATAGGTATCCGTATAGGTAGAGGCAGTAAGTGTTTGGGCTATATATAAAACCATCTACAAAGCAGCCAACAGAATTCTTTCCACAGAGGCAATGAGAAGGAGGTGAAGTTGCACGGAAAATGATGCTGCTTTTCCCAGTGTCCCCATGATTATCCTTACTGGCCAGACCACAGGCCATCTTTGTCACAGCAGAGGTGGCCCAGAGAGCTTCCTCCTTCCCTTTTAAGTATTTGGCTCTGGTACTTGGGCCAGATGTATAGGACAAGCCTCCCCTCTTGATATAGACCAAATTTTGCCCACACTGTGCCCCAGGAGCAGGGGGCACACACAGACATAATGTTGGGATGCACCCAGGGTTTGGGGCTGGAGGCAGGAGGTAGCACTGCACCTGCTGAGACATCCACCATCCCCTTGCCTTTAAACCCTGCACACCTTGGGAAAGCTGTGTCCAACTGCACAGCCCAAAAGCATGTGTATTGTCACTGCTTTACTCTCTGGAACAGGGATGATGGGGTCACCCAGCACAGGGGGACTGTGCCCTGAAGAGGAAGAAAGGCAGGTCTTTGGCCACATGTGTCAACATAACCATCAGTTAGCGTATTTTTTCATTTGTCATTCAATTTAAATATTTGAGGGCTGTCCCCCCTATTCCACAAAAATGCTCTATTTTACTATTGAAATTAGGAAATTAGGAGCATAGTTCTATGGTCAACAAAGCCAGCAGAACAGGGGAGGGAGTGCTATACAGATGACAGAGCTCTGTCCCACCAGGTTGCAGAAGAGTATTAATGAAATAGGCCCTCTATAAAAGCTTCTCAGTTCTTTCCACTTTATTTTTCCTGTACAAATGTAACTCAAAATTAATTTTGATTTGAAGAATGAGGTCCATGAAGGAGTTGGCATCACAGCTTTCCAGGCACATCTTGTATTGTAACATTATCACTCAAGTAAGGAAATGTACAGGTAAACCATGAGGCAGGTGAGCAGTGTTGGTGTGTGCTCTGACAATGAGTGTCTCTGTGATGCTGCATAATAAGTACTAATTACTAAATATCTATTTCCATGTTACACATTATGTCCTTCTGTTTTAGAGGGAGTCAAATCCAGGATAATCATTCTGTTTATTTAGCAGTGTTATAAACAATATCAAATATATTACAAATCAAAAGTGGCCAAACCCAAGGCTATTCCATTGATGGAGAGAACTTTCATCTGCCAAGCAAGTCCATAAAAGAGCAAGGAAAGAGCAGCAAGGCCATCCCCTTCAAAGGTGCTGAAGGCTGCAGTTCTTTGTATTCTGAAACATAAAAAGCACAAACTCAAACTAACACGTGTTAACAGCCCTCTCTGTAGCAACCTTCTAGCTAGAAACAATACATCTAAAAATACATCTGCTGATGAGGTCAGTAGGTTTATCCCTGGCAAGAGGCGGAAGGGCAGGAACTATGCAAAATCAGGAAAAAAAGCTACAGCAGTGGGAAAAGATCAAGCTCTTTGTTTGTATTTTCAGCTTTCCTGACCAGCTCCAATATGGGATCCCTTTCATGCTGTTGAAACTTTAAGTTTAAATTATCACTGCTCAGAGTGAAGCATAATTATTAAATTTTTTAAGGTGTTAAAAACCAATACAAACAGCTACTTAATAAAAAACAATTTGCAGTACAATATTCCCCCTTTCCACAACCCTGAGTAAAAACACATATTTAGAGTCTTTGTGGCTGATGGTAGTTAATTTACTCATCACTAGACAACAATGTCCACTAGACTCTATGTGTGTGGCTGAAGATGGTCAAACTGTACTCATAGAATCCTCTTCTCATTCTGTTTTGGGTTTATTGAGAGCCCGGTTCATATATGGCACATGAGACATTTCCCTGCTCCCACAGAACACTAGTGTGAAGAAGAAAATGTGGTGGCTTTTCATCCTGTGAGCACACTCTTCAAGCCAGAACCAAGAACCACAACCAAGCTGCCAGGAATTTCTAGTTACAGCAAAAGATGACAGAGCTTTAGGGCAGTCAAGGTTTGTCCCAATGAGTGAATAAAAGACAAAACTTAAAAACTGCAACTTTGAGGATAAGCAAAAAAACTTTGAGGATAAGCAAAAGAAGAGCCTGACACAGGACTGCTAGGGCCACTGCAGAACAGTAAGCAGAGGTGGAAAAAAGCTTTGGTCAGCCCAGTAGTTACAGACATTCACAGTGTAATGCCTTCCTGTGAAGAAGCACAAACCATTTTGGGCTTAAAAGCAGTAGCCAGTTTTAAAAGACTCATGGGAAGAAGAAGGAAACAAAAGAAAGAGAAAAAAATTTAAAATAAAACTCTTGACTTTATACTTGTGCCACACTGTCTGCTTGCTGCTAAGGCACAACCTGCAGATGTGTGCCAGGCTTGCAAATCCCACTAAAGCATCTGTGCCTGGGAACCAGTCCTGCTCCTCAGTCAGCGTTTTCTCACCCAGTGTCCCAGAACAAGAGCTGACCTTACTGACACTGCTGCTCTAAAAGAAATAGAAAGGACCATTTGTGTCTCTAAAGCAACTCTACCAAGGCAAAAGCACCACAGCAGACAAGGCAAGCCCTGCTTAATTCTGGGGTCCCCAAACAGAATCCTCTGCAACTCTTCATCTGCTCCACTGCAGTGAGTGCTGGAGATGCCCTTGACTTCAGCTACAGCAAGATCAGATTCTCTCTCATGGGAAAACAAGAGGCATCCTAACAGATAAAATCAGGGCTTATCAAAGGGAATAATTACAGAATTTGTAAAGGAATTTTTCAAGGGGATTTTTTTGGGAGAAAACCCCTATATTTCTGTTATTGCTATTGGAATCCTTTGATGAAACATGGGTGGCTGTGAAATTCCAACTCTTCCCCTGTAAGGACAGGGCTGGCAGGTTAAGACCCAGTTACTTTATAGCCAGAGTGGTTGTTCTGGTTTTTAAGCTCCCTGAATTCCTTTGGATAGCTGAGAAAAACTGACAAGGTTAATAAAATCCAGGCAGTTAAGAGGTAGCTCTGACATTGCTATTTGTGGGGAATCAAACCAAGAGGTCACTCACAGTGATTTCAGCAGGTTTCACTTGGATTAAATGGGACCCATGAGAATTTTGCTCCAGTCACAACTGCAAAACCATTAAAAGCCAGGGTCTCTTAGCCTTGGTACCTTCCCCATGTGAACACACTCCTGCACTGCTTTCAATCCCACACCTGTGCCTCGAGGCCCAGCAGCATCCAGGCACTGCCTCAGGCTTGTCTTTCCAGGCTCACCCTGGGGTGACCAGCACTGGGCTGTGTCATATCCTGCCAAAGGAGCTCCAGCAACGCTGCCCAGGTTCCAGGCACATCCCTGCCAACCTCCACCACACCTTAGGGCCATCTTTTCCTGTACACAGCCCTTGTGGGGCTGGCACAGAGATTCATGGCTTTATCCCTGCTGGTACCTTGTGCATGCACCCCATACACACACAGCCCATAACACACAACTCCTGCCAGAGCAGGGCTTTTGGGCTGTCTTTTTTTTTTTTTTTTTTAATAATTTTCTTTACACCACACTAGAAATGCACAACTCCAGCTCAAAGAAGAACTCATTATATGCTGTGCCATCCTTGCTTTGCCTCACTACCCTATTTTTTTGAAATTGAGGGAAATTCATCTCAGGAGAGAAGTGTCTCTTCGCTCTCCAGGCATCAGGAGCACGGCTGACCTTTGTAGGATGGAGGCTCTCTGATTTTGCTGTCTGTGTCTTTGAAATGGGCCCATGAGACATTTACACTCTTTTTCTTTCTACCATGAGGTAACTGTATGTCTGCTTTTGTCAGGTGATCAAGTTCCCTCACAGCACAAGCCAATTCTTAGGGAATAAAATCTCTTTTCCAAATATCACATACGACATCAACAAAATAAAGCTTATTTAAAGCACACACTAGCAAATTGCTATTTACCCTTGGAATTGTTTTCACAGGCAGAAAGTAAATTTTATTTTAAGCAATCATTATTGTAGATAAGGGGTACAAGGCTGTATTTGTTAGAGGAAAAAATCACACTGTGGAGCTATAAACAGTAAATTGAAGCCATGAACACAGAGGAAATCTCCTGATTGATAAAACCAAAATGAAATAAGCAGTTCTAAAATATTTTTGGCACGTATCTTATTCTAATCTTAATACTTGGACATATGTAATATATGCTATTCTGGTTTAAGCCTAAGCATTATCAGCTGTTTAAAAGAAACTGCAAAGCTCACCTCTCACAGATAGGCCACCCTTTGTAGAGCAAAGAGCAAATGTGTACCAGGTTCTGCAAATTCCTTGTCCTCTGCTTATCATTAGATACAAAAACTCTCATCAAGGGTACAGCATTAATCATACAAAAAAAGTATTTGCAGAACAGAGACACCATTTGCTCCAGCTGCACTGCCCAAGATAGGCAGCATTAGAGCCAGGAAACAAATCACAAAGTCAGGGCATCCTCTTTTAGCTGGATTTGCTCAGTAAAAAGCTCTGCTTGGAAATGGCTGCAGTCCTACCTAATTAGGCAGACTGGACCAGCTATGACATCCAGTGAGTCTTTTCAGGGAAAATGGATCTGGGAAGGAGTTGTGATTACACGTTTTTGACATTGGCTGCTGCTGGAGAGAGAATACCAGATGAGATGTACTGCTCCAGCAAGTGCTAAGTTCTTAATTTAGGCATTTTGTGGAAATTGTTGAAAAACATTCTAATTGGAAGGAACTTCTGCTTCTCCAGCATATAATTTCACCCATTTTTTTTTAGCACTGAGGCATTTGCATGAAAACAAGCTCTTTGTTTTTAAAATTCCACTGCACTTGTTGTTTATTCCCCACTGGAATTCATAATCCTGTGTTTGCACAAAGCACTATAATTGGTTGCTGTGGAAGTGTTTCTATCAAAAGGAAATGCTTATTAATAATCAAGAATGAACAGTTGCATAATAGAGATTAGTAAAATAAGCACCACTCTAATAATGATGCTAATCTCCATGAAACCAATCTCTTCAAATGCTTTGAAATAAACATATCCCAACGATAAAAATCATCTTTAAACATGAAGAGCAGTAAGAATCACAGGAACAAGTACAGGCAGAGGTTGACTCTATCAACAAGAGTGGTGCATTTTGCATCTGGCAAGTACAAAATTCCACCATGAACTGTATTGGGTTTGCATGGACAGGTTTTGGTGTGGGGGCTTACAGGGGTGACTTCTGTCAGAAGCTGCTGAAAGTTTCCCCCATGTCCAGCAGAGCCAATGCCAGCCAGCTCCAGGATGGACCCACCACTGGCCAAGGCTGAGCCCATCAGGAATTATAGTAGTGCCTATTTGATAATGTATTTAAAAAGGAAAAAAAAATATGTTGTGCACATGTAATTGGGACCAGAAAAGAGTGGAGTGAGAACATGTGAGAGGAACAACTCTGCAGACACCAAGGTCAGTGGGGAGGGAGGGGCAGGAGGTGCTCCAGGTGCCGGAGCCGAGATTCCTCTGCAGCCCGTGGTGAGACCATGGTGAAACAGCTGCGTCCCTGCAGCCCTTGGGGATCCATGGGGGATGCAGAGATGCACATGCAGCCCATGTAAGGGACCCACCCTGGAGCAGGAGGATGCCTGAAAGAAGGCTGTGAAGCCATAGGAGACCCATGCTGGAGCAGAGTGCTGGCAGGGACCTGTAAACCTGTAAAGAGAGGAGCCCATGCTGGAGGTTTCCTAGTAGGACTCGTGACCAACCCTGTGGGGGACCCACGCTGGAGCAGTCTGGGGAGAACTGTTGTCTGTGGGATGGATTCACATTGGAGAAATTCGTGAAGAGCTGTCTCCCGTGGGAGGGAACCCACAGTGGAGCAGGAGAAAGACTCCTGTCCCTGAGCAGTGGAAGATGCAACATGAACTGTAACCCCCCTTCCCATCTCCTGCACTGCTGCAGGGGAGGAGGTGGAGCCCAGGAAGGAGGGATGGGTGGGTGGAAGATGTTTTTGGGATTTGTTTTACTTCTCATTATCCTACTCTGATTTTGTTAGTAATGAATTTAATAAATATCCCCAAGCTGAGGTTGTTCTGGCCATGACAGTATTTGGTGAGTGATCTCTCACAGTCCTTATCTCAACTCATGATCCTTTTGTTATATTTTCTCTTCTCTGTCCAGTCGAGGAGAGAGAGAGAGAGAGCAGCTTTGGTGAGTACCTGGAATTCAGTCAAGGGTCAACCCACTACACTGCCCCAGACTAAAATTTTTAACACTCAGCTGGCAATTAATTACTTCATATAAGCAATTCCTGTTAGCCCAAAATGTAATAGTGAACTGATATAAACAACAAGTTTCTCCATTATTAAAATTCCCAAGAGAAGGAGAGGTTTACTGGTGGTTTACATAATTTTTTATATTCTTGCTGCAGACATAGAAAGCTTTTCTTTTCTTGTTCCTGAGACTCAAAAGTCTGGCATGGGTATTCTGTTTTTAAATGTTCTGTAAATCAGCATGCAAAGGGCTTTTGACCAGATCACAATCTTGAAGTCCATGTGATTCTGCTGGAATATTACTAACACCCTGTAGGGTTGAAGCATCTTCCTCCTTAGCACAGAACTTCCTAGTTTGCCCTTGTAAGAGACATTCCTTCTTTTCCAGCTCACCAATTTCATCTTTTTACCCAGACCTATTCTACTACAATGTCAGTAGGAATAACCCTTGTTTTAGAGGAGTGCACAGAGATCTGGATGCTTATTTAGGGCTCCTGGTCCCTGGGTTTGCCTGCATTAGGCCTCCAGAGGAGTCATCTGCTGCCAGCCAAGTCACTCAGAATCAGGTTTAGCCAAATCAGGATTTGAGAATAAAATGTTTACTTTAAATTGATAGGCATTCATGGAATGACATTATAAAAAAAAAGGTTTCCTGAACAAGGGCATGTTTAACAATAGATATCCACCTCCATAGCAGCTAGTGTCTACCTTTTTTTTTGTTCTAGGTCAAACAATAATCATGTTCTTTTTTTTGGTGAGATTATTTCTGATTCCTCTTGCACCTTTTCCTCAATCATCCACCTACCCTCTCTCTGGAAACACAGAGATCATGCCTTCATGCCAGCCCCAGACAAGATTTTCAAAGCTTGCTTGCATCTTCCTTGTGAAACCTCCCTTTTTGTTGCCTGTGTCTGGCACTAGATACCAGTTGGTGCTCCGTGTCCAGTAAAGAGATTAAAAAGTCTCTTTTTTTCCTTTCCTTTTCTTCTACAGGTGTCTTTACAAACTTTTCAACAGCCAAAGTTGAATCTCATGTTTTTTTGCTTCAGGCTGTGTGTCTGATACAACATCTTGAGGAAACAATGGTGAAAGCTATGCATGATATTGTGATAAGTATTAACATTTTGTCTTCTTCCTTTATTCATAACTAGCTTTTTTATGTGAGTTTTTGTAATAGCAGTTATCCACAATTGACTTCATGGCTGGCTCTTGGCAGACCAGAGGTTATTTGTGTTTTATGGGTAAGGCACAGAGGTATTTCCAAAGCAAACTCCATTCTAAGTCATGGAGATGAAAATAAAGTCCTCAGTATGGACTCTAAATTACTCTATGCATGCATGACAAAGACAAAACTGAAATATTTATACAATTTCCTTTTGTTACAAGGTTTGCCAAAGCCTGAAATCTGCCCTTTTATAAAAAGAAAGGCCTGTGTCTTGTCTGCTGATAATGGCATCTTTGGCATGGACTGGAGGTGATTGTTTTTCTGGTTTGACAGATGGAGAGTTCAAGGTCCAGGTACCACTTCTCTGGGTGCAGTCTTTGTCACTAAGAGAATTGTTCAGTGGTAATATGACCAGGATGGACTGGAAATATCCTTGGCCTGATCTCTTCATCAAACCCACATCATCGAACAACAAAGTGTCTCTCTCCTCTCAGCCAAATAAACTGCAATGATATAACCAAATTCAAAGCCAGCTGATGTGGGTTAACTTAAACTTATTCAGTAAACAGACTTGTAGCTGCAGCTACTCTTTGCCAATGATCTTCTCTGGCTGTTACATGAGTAACAGATCTCGAACCCTATGCAGACATGCAGGAAAATCATTTTAGTGTTCACAAAAAATGAGAAATACTCACTTCAAACCAAAGAAATGAGACATTGGTATGCAAGCAAATGGATGGTATCTTGGAGGTCTACACATTTTGATTTTCAAAAGGCTTTGAACAAGCTTCTTGCCAAAGACTGTTAAGCATCTGAGTTGTCAGGATACATGTGAGAACACACTCTTCTGAGTCAGTGACTAGTGAGAAGATAAAACACAATGGACACAGATATGGCCCAAGTTCCCAGTGAAGTGAATTTCACAGCAGGATCTGGCGAGGATTCGAGAGACCTGTATTAAATAGCAAATCTATGTAGGACCTGGAAAGGAAAAGGGGGATAAGTGAAGTGACAAGTTCACAGGGGTGCAGAGTGATTCAGAACAGCCAGACCCAACTGTGGGGAAAAGCTGCAGACAAGCTGATGCTGCAGAGCTGCAGAGCTGCAGAGGGATTACACAACATGGAGATAATGGCAGGCAAATTTCAGTATCTGTAACTGCAAAAAAATCCACCTGGGGAAAAAAACCAAAACCTTAAACTATATCTAATGGAGTCTGAAGAAGGTTGAATCAATCAGGAAAAAAATCTTTGAACCATGTGTTACTTCTATGGGAGTAACACCATGTTCAGCAGTGGTTTAAAAGGCACAGAAGGAATTACTAGCAAAAGAATAGAGAAAAAAAATAAAAAAACAGACAGTACTATCATGCCATTGTAAAAATCCCCAGAGTATATACTCATGGAATATTGAGTATCTCTCTGGTCATGCCATCTCAAAAGCAATACAAAACAGTTGGTAGCAGTGCTGGTGGGCAGCAGGATGGTATGACTTCCAAAGGAAACAATGACTAAAGAGATTAGGAGTTCACTTTGCAAACTGTATGATTGAAAGGGTACATAGAACAGGGCTCCAAAGTCAACACACTGTTGCTAAAACAAATAGGGAAAGTTGTTCCCTACTTGCTGCTTTTCTGGGAAGAGTAGCATGGTCTGCAAGCAGGTTTAAAACAAAGATTAGGAAGAACTTTTCCACCCAGCACATAATTGTATCACTGAACTCAGTGGCACAGGATAATGTAAAGTGAAGAAATGCTAATAATTTCAAAAGGGTATTAGAATAGTTCATGAAACACCACCAAAGACTATTAACATGATGTTCTGTCTGTAGCTACTTACTGAGGAAAACCCCTGAGCCACAGAGAGCGAATCCTAAAAGCCTGCCAGGTAATACACATACATCCTCTCTACAGGAACCTCATAGGAATACTGCACACCACATTGTGCTGAAAAAAAGGTATAAAGGACAAAGCAATCCCAGGTCTGTTTCTCTGCAGCACACCCAGCCCTCTTGTACTACTCAAGCTGTCTTTGTGCCTGCAAGCTCTTGTGCTGTTCCCCAGAGCCTGCAGCACAGACACCAATTTCACACTCTCAAAGCATCACTCTGGTGGGCTTCAGCATTGGCTTCTGCTTCCTTGGAAACTGCAAAAGCAAGATGAACACTCACACACCCCCACATAAGCACAGCCACAGCCACAGGAGTAGCCCAAGTGACTCAAGGAAAACCCAGGCCAAGTACTAGCTAATGAGAACAGAAGCAGCCTGCTCTCACAGAGGGGATCAGCACTCAGCTGGGTTGGCACACGTTGGTTTTGCACCGCTGGCAAATTGATCCCGAGGTCTCTCAGTTGAAAGCTGGGGAACCCAAGGGGACAAAATGAGAGTTTATTATGAGAAGGATGCTGAGAAACAGGGAGGTGAAGGCTTTAGACCATCCTGTGGGATGCTCTGCCTATGGGAAGTTCAGTTAAAGGCTGTGAAACTTCGGAAAAGTTCAGGGAGCTTTGGGGACAGAGAAATCACTACCAGCAACTACCCTCACCAGAAGTTTCCCTGCAAACCCTTCTGTGTCTCTGATCACCAAATGAAGGATTTCTGCTTTGCTGCTTCAGCTTATCTGGGAGTCCTTGTCCCAGCCAATACACTTACATTATTTTTAGCATACTCAGTAAAATTCCATTTTGTTTCTGAAACATCCAGTTCTCCCAGACTTCACTATGTGCTTTTGCTGAGGCCACACTGTTTTATAGGCTTATAACCTCTGCAGTTTAGCAGAGTCAGATTTATCAGATAAAATGATGGGTAAAACTGCAGAGTCCAAAAGAAATTATTAAAATCTCAGTTGAAATAAGATACTGCAGTTAACACAGGAATTCTTTTTTCCCAGCTTAAGCAATCCAGATAAGCACCTGAGCATTTAGGCTTTAGAGGCTGTAGAAGCCCGGCTTAGCACTAAGTGTGACAATGCATAATCAAACTGACAGAGGCAGATTTAGATTAGATATTAGAAAGAAATCCTTCACTGCAAGGGTGGTGAGGCACTGGAACTGATTGCCCAGAGAACTTGTGGTTGTCCCATCCCTGGAAGTGTAAAATACAGGCTGGATGGTGGGCTGAGCAGCCTGGTCTAGTGGAAGGTGTCTCTGTCCATGGCAGGGAGTTACAACAATATGATCTTTAAGGTTCCTTCCAAACAAACCATTCTACAGTTCAATGGTTCTATGGTTCTGTGATCATTATGACTATGGGAGTAACTGAGTTGCTGTAAACCACACCTTCTACCTACGTGACATTGCTGCAGAACTGTATGTGTGTTTTTAGACACTCATTGCTTAAAAGCTTAAAATGCATAAAGTTCATTGAAATAAAGGGAGCAGAAGTGCCTTGCCTTGCATTGCACTGAATCCCTTGCCCTAAGCTGTGGAGCCAGACTGGGTTTATGGTGGGTGTCTGAGGCAGGCAGGACCCCAAATCTACAGCACTGAAATAAGAACACAGGAAAACACAGGTCCCCATGCTAAGGGCAGGGCCTCCTACCCACACTGCTCTCAGACAGCTGCCTGGATGTGTGGCTTCTGCCTGCAATGCTGAACAGCCTCACCTCCCAGCCAGGTGCTGCTCTCAGCCAAGCAGTGATGCTTGTCAGCTCCTCTGGCTCCCCTGGATCCTGTAGGATCCACTCCTGGAGTGCAGCCCATTGAAGCAGTGGTCTGGATGTAGGGCACCTATGATGTCATCCTGTTCAGGAATTTTAATAAATCACAAAAGGCACCTGGGGGTATCTTGAGATGCCTAAACAATGTTATTAGTCAGATCAATGAGTAAGGATGGCTTGCTGTCTGTACAGGTAACATAAAGAATAATGTCTATTACCATGCTAAGCATCACTGAGTGCTCTTTGTCCTAACATCTGAAATGCCCAACAGGAAAACCTGACAGATACAGGTTCACCCACCCAATTCCAGCTACCTCTGGTCTTGTCCTGGAAAGGGACAAGGAAAATCAGCTTTCTGATGTCAGACACAAGTGATGTTGGAGGAGGAAAATTTTAAGGTGAGTCACTGAGATTCTGTGAAAACTAAGAAAGGAAAAAAAAAAAAGTAACAGCAAATAGCTGCAAGAATAGGTTTAATGATCTTGTTTCTCAGGCTATTCATAGAGGGTCATTAAAACCCCAGCTTGAGGCTCTGTTCCTCAGCCCCCTCCTGGAGGATCTCCTCTGATTTCTGGTTTTTGTGTAAGGAGTTTATATTTTGGTGGAAGATAGTGCTGACACAGTGGCACCCGCCAGCTGTCCAAATTCTGGCTTGGGCAGCTGGGCAAGCCAAGAGCCCTCGAGCTGTGCAGCTTCAGCTGGGGGTCTGGCACAGGTATGCAGAGCAACTAACATTGGTTAAAAGGAGAAAAAGTTATTCTGAATTGGTTCCCTGTTGTTTTTAATCACAAACAGCATTAGCCTTTGTTTTTGCTTTGCCTGCCTGATACCATTTTAAGGCCTATCCTACTTTAACTGTCATGATGGTCCCCTCTTAGGCTCAGCAAGTTCACGATAAAACTTTCAATTTTTCACTGGCAATACAGAAATTAAAATCTCAAACATCCAACTGTGAAGTCACACAAAGGCTGAAGGCTGATGAAGTTGTTGGCAGAAGGCTGTGCTGGCAGGATGTGGTGGGTTCACCTTGGCTGGCTGCCAGACACCCACCCAGACACTCTCACTCCCTCTCCTCAGCAGAACGGGGGGAGGAAATGAGATGGAAAAGCTCATGGGTTGAGTAAGAAAACCAAAAGCTGTGCAGGGAAGCAAAACTAAAAGAGAAATTTATTCCTTATTTCCCATCAGCAGGCACTTCCTAGGAAGCAGGGCCTCAGTATGTACAGCAATTTCTTGGGAATATGAACATCACAACCATGATGTCTCCTCATTTTGCCCTTTATCTCTGCCTTTATCACTGAGTACAACATCATGTAGTATGGGATATTCCTTTGGCCACTTCTCTCTCCCAGCCTCTTGCCCACTCCCAGCCTGGTCCTTTTTGGGGTGAGAGGATTGGCAAGGCAGCCTTGATGCTGTGCAGTCACTGCTCAGCAACAGCCAGAACACTGGTGTCTTCTCAGAACTGTTTTAGCCACAAATGCAAAACCCAGCACCACAGAGGCTGTATGAAGAATGCTAACTGCATCCCAGCCAGACCCTGAAAGACTCTAAATGTCTGTATTATGAAAGAAAAATGGAAAAAATTCAACCCAACCAAACAAACCAAATCCTGCCTCTTCTATAGACAAGCCTACTACAGACAACTATCACTCTAAAACTAATACAACTTCATAGGTGGCTACACTTCAGCATCAAGTAGTTCACTTGCAGCAAGATCCATAACTTGGATTTATACATCCTCTGTCATGCATGCGTGGAAGTTCAAAAAGATCTTTTACTTGTCTCTGGGATGATGGTTCTTCTAGGTTCATGTAACACATTCGAAAAACAGGTGGATTGTTTTTGTGTAATTTCTTTATGCAATAAGAATTATGATGATTCTTTCATTTTGCAAAGGATGTTCAGTTGGAGAAAGGATATGAAAAGGCTTAAACCCTACAGAATGTCTCTGATTCCTTTTTCACTCTGGAACCATGAGTCCCTGCAGAGCTGGATGAGCCTTAAAGGGTATTAGATGCTGGGCATTGGCTATAATCTCAGTGAGACCTCAGGAGCACTAACTCTGCCCTGCATGCTCAGATGTGATTTTGTACTGGGGTGGGACAAAATCCAGCACCTTTCCATAGAAAGAGGGAAAAAGAAAATCTTCTTTTAGATATAGTAAGCACTGGGGAGTTTGGTCTTAGTACAAACTTAGCAAAGACTGGCTCTAGTTTCTAAATAGCAATGTCTAGCTGAAGCCAGGTGGAGTACCAACAACAAGGGGAAAAAAAGGATGAACAGGGTGAGCAAGGCATGGTTTCACCTCACTTAGCACCATCATGCTGAACACACAGCATGCCCAGGTCCCACTGCAGCCACCAGAGAGGCACTTCTGAAAGCCATTCAAACACCACGTTGGCTGATTCCCCTTTGGGTTTGCCTGTCACTCTCCATCGATGATGGAAATGGTCCAGCAGGGCAGCAGAGCTGCCCATGGAGTCTGTCTCACTCTGGAATCTAATTTTATGGCATGCAGAGCAGGAGCCAATCCTCTGAGCACTTTTTGTCTTGGACCTAATTTCATCTTGATGACTAACAAGTGAAAGCATAAGAGTCATAAATTATCACTACTCTCCTTTGAACCTGGCTAATACTGGGCTCTGTGTGGAGCAAAGAAATGACACGTGGATGGGCAGAGGCAAAGCAGTCGCTCAAATTGAGGGCACACTGCAGTGCTACAGCATTCACACACTGGAAGCTAGTAATTAAAATTCGTCCTAATCATGTATCTTTTGTGGTCCTCTCAAAGCTGAATAAATGTTCATTCACTGCCTGGTAATAGCTGACAAAGTCTTGGATACTGGAACAAAGCACTCAGCCCTATTCAGTCATATTCTGGGAAGCCATCCTCTTTTTTTTTCCTAATTATTATTAACACTGCACCATTAAGAATCATGATCATCATTTGCAAACTAAAGAAGTGGTAAATGTCTGGGTTCAAAATTTATTAGTCAAAAGCTATTGCCTAATGTGAGCGAGAGTGCTGTAATTCCTAATTTTTCACACGAAACCTCACTTTCAATAGGGAATTGTTGAAAATTGTTGATAAATCATTGCTATGATATATTTAAAGGCTGCTGGTGAACACTGCAAGACATAAATCACAGAAGGTGGCATTTTAAACTAGTAAATAAAAAGTAAATGAAAATATCATCACATAGATTTATAGAGCACTTGACAACAAGGACCTCTGAGTGGTTTGGTTTTTGGTTTGGTTTTTTTGGGGTTTTTTTTTGTAAGAGCTCTAAAGGGGAAACAACGAATACTGGAAGTCCACATTATGATCCTGCATTTCTAAGGCAGCACTCTGTCACCAAAACTTGAAATACAACCATCTCCAGCTGAGAAGAATAGCAGAATCTGGCCCACAGTGTGTATCAGCATCCACTCTGCTCAATTGTAAAAGAGTCTGGAGGACAAAGCACAAAGTGGTTTGGAGGGATCGGATCAGGCAGACCCATTAAGAGAGCTTAGAGTATGTCCTAAGCAAAGGAGAAATCTTACCCTTTTGTGGGCAAAGGAAAACCCAAAAGGCAATGAAAACCAAGCTGGGGATATTCTGGCTGGAAAGCACCAGGCTCAAGCTGTGGACACAAATAACAAGAAGCTGCAATTTGCCACTCTCATTAAATAGTGCCTACATTATTTTTGGGTGTGCAGGGTGAGAATAACCTAATGTGGAATTTCCCCTCCTACCAGTAAAAAGCAGGTAACACTGCACATACACAACTCTCAGGATGAGCTGTGCCTTTTTTGCACGTGCTGCAAACTGTGATGTAACAGCCCAGGGACAAGGTGCCCAAAGGCCACCATCTGGAACCTCCCTTTCCTTTCTGCTGCTGGTGTTAAATGCAGGAGAGGCTCCCCTCTGCAGGGCCTCTCTGACACAGCTCCTCCCAGGGCATGGGACTGTTGGGAGAGGAAGACACAAACCACATTTTCCTACCATCCCTCCATCTGCACATGTGACTGCAGGAGGAGTGCTCACAGTCAGTGTGCAGTCAAAACCTAGCAAGGAAGACAGACATTTCTGCTCTCTAAAGAGATGCAGGGCAGCTTTTTTGGATCATGTGCAATATTTACAGTTTCTTACACATCACAGAGTTCTGCTGTGGTTTATCCAAGCTGCAGAAGTAATTTCATGAACATCTTTGCCATATGGACTATTTAAGATGTTAAGAAACTAATTTGAAAAATTAAGTTTTTCTATCTTCAAGTTTGTTCTCAGGTCTGGTACTTCCCACATCAAGGAAGATGCTTCTCACAAGCAGGACCATCAGTAAGCCTCTTATGGAAGAGGAGTTACCTAGAACAGCTTAGCCTTTTGGTTCAATAGTCCCATCAGTATTAGACTAAGCCAAGGTTTTCTGCCACAAACATTCTTATCTGAGATACATGTGCATCTTGATACATATCCTATATTCTAGAGCCTAGAGTGAAAGGGAAGGTTTTCCCCACTCTGTGGAAGAAGGTGGACTCCAGGCAAATTTGTTGTACTTCTGAAAGGGTCATACTCCCACTTTTTATACTGCCATGCATTGAATTTAACAGCTTTTGTGTTTCAAAATCAAATTCTTCACATGGAGTGGTGAAGAATTGTGTATGAGTGTGGATTCCCCTGGATGGGAAAACTAATGAATCCCACATTTTCAGTAAATCAACCCAGATTTTTACTGCACTGTGCTTTAACAGCATCAAGGAAGGATATAAGGCAGTAGAGCTCTGTCTTCAGTTCTGTTTTCTTCATTTGATTGAAATGATGTTGCCAACATCTCCCCTTTTTTTTTAATAAACACAGATAGGCCTTTTTATTAGCACCAAGTTTCTAGCTGAGGGAAAGGACGGGGGAAGTTAAATTGAGCTTAGAGAATGTTGTTTGCATAATTACTGAGATTATGCAGCTGTTACTATCCGCAGGTGTCAAGTGCTGGGCAGGATTTTGTGTCACTTTGAAAATTTTTAAAAGCAAATTTTTAGTAACAACCCTGCACATTTTGAAGTATTTTAGGTAAGCTTCTGTTTCTGATTCTTTTGGTCCAGTTATGGATTCACATGTTTGTGAAACTGAGTATCACACACCAAAAATACCTCTTGTACTGTGATGCCATGGTCACAGCAGGAGAGCAAGAGAGATTAACTCCCTCAATCTGCCCATGGACAATGGATGATCTTTCTCTGCCTCTCCACATTCTTTGTTAAAGAGAATTTTAAACTATCACCTTGAGAAGCTGTGACCTTGTTTGACTTCTTACCATTGAATCTTTAAGTTGTGGTCCATCCAAGTCCAGTGGGAGGCTCAGCAGGGCCATCAACTCCTGTGTACATCACAGGTTTGCTATTAGCCTGTGCATTGAAGGAAACAAGCCTAATGTGATCAGAGGGTTTTTCCTGTATGTCCATTTTTTTCTTAGCAGCTTCTGAACACTTTGACCAATTTCCTCTGGACCAAGGCAGTAGCAGTCTCTGCTGTGCTTCATAGATATTTCATCAAAAAGGGTGGTAAAAAACAGGAGAGAAGTCCTATTAATAAGCCTACAGAGGAATGGCAGGAGGAGTACAGCTTGGTTTTGTTTCACCTGGTAGCTTTGCCTTGACTTTTCTCAGTCTCCTTCACATCTCTAGCTTTTAAAAAAAATCTGTGTATTCTGGAAGAAAGTTTCTTTGTGAACTCTGTAATTCACTTTTTCAAGCCTCTCTCTCAAAGGCATTTCTCCCATCATTAGTATGTTTTAGCTCTGCTTAGAGCCACCTATTAAAAGAAGCTATCTTGCCTGCTCTGTGAGGGCAATCTCTGGGCTCCCCCTTCTGCCTGGTGTTCATAAACCCCTCCTGTAACTCAGACTGGATGTTGATGACTGCTGCCATCTGAAACACACTGCTGTTTCTGCCTTCTGCCCTGCTGAACACCCCTGAGCTGGAGTCCTTGCCTCTCCCAAGATGGTCCTCCCCAGGGCTGGTCAGAAAGAAAATTATTTTTGCAACCGAAATGTGAATAAATGTAGAGATTTTATGGATATTTCCATGGAAATTACCAACTTTCAGATAAAATATGAGCTTTCCTCTGAAAGTTTGGCTGTGAGTATTGCTGTGTTTCACAACAGCACTGATTCAGGAGCCTCATTTTCCTGCTGCTGCTATGGTGTGAGCAGCTAGCTAAGATGATCCATCCCACAAGACAACCTAGCAACCCACATGAAGAAATCCTTGTACCCTGGCTCTGTGCTCATTTTCTATAACCTACCTTTTGACAACAAAAATCTACATCTTACTGTGAGGAGGTGGCATTTTTCATGAAATAGTATAATTTAGCAAAGCACAAACTTTCCATCAAGAACAGCTTATACACATTTTTTACAGTTTGCTAGTCCCAAAACCTTTCCCTGGGGTCATCCTCAGGATGCACAGGAGCCCCAGGCATGTGCTGACAGACTGTTTCCAGCTTAACCCACCAACAGAGCCTGCAGCAAGTCAGCCCACCACCACTTGCTTTAATTGAGTTGGTATCTACAAAGTGTTTTTTAAAAGATGTATCAGTGGCCTTTTCTCATTGTATTTTGGTTACACTGTGAGTGAGATTCTTCCACCCAGGTGCCTAAATATGAGTTAGGGGTCAGTGTCCTGACAGCCAGGGCCCCTTGAGATGTCTTCAGCTGCCACTCCAGAAGGACCTGGGTTTCCCACTGGTCCTGCTACCTGTGTTGAGAGGCCTGAATCAAGCCCTTAGACTGAGCAGAAGATTTGGATACCTGGTTTCCAAATACAGCTGGGAGTCCACATGCACACATCTAACTACAAATTGCTGAGCTCTAGAACTGAGGCCCATACTATGTCTTTAGTCTGATGCTATTTAGATCCAATCTGCTCATGCCCATGCTTGCAATGCTCTATTTCGGGTGAGCCAGACTCTTCCTGGTGCTGTCAGAGGAGCACACACTGCACCAGCATGATGTGCAGACACTGAGCTTCCCCTCTTCACTGACTGCAGGTCTGCACTGCATTTAATTTACACCTCCGACACTGATAAATTCCTCTCCCAAACAAGGTGCTCTCCAGGGTCTTATCCATTCACTGCAGTGTTATTCAGTCACAGCAAAACCCAAGGAATGGAATATGTCTTCTCTAACTCTGCCAGACAAGCATTTTGCATTTCATGAGGGCCAATTTATAATGGTTCTTGGCTGAGCCGAGAGCCGGCAAGTGAGGCAATCTGATTTCAGCAGGGTAAGACTCAGATGATGAGGGAGAGCCTTTATCACTCTACAGCCTCAGCAAAATACTCACCCACTGTCTGAGAAAAGGAGGGGTTCCCCCAGGCAGCTGACTTGGGCTCCTCGCTCTCGGACACGGCTGGTCCCACAATCCAGGCACATGCAGGAGGAGTCACCCTGCACCCCAAAAGCACCTGAGGCATAATCTGCTCCTCCTTCTGCCACATTGCAGAGACCCAGCTCTGGCCTCCTGCCCTGCTTTGGCTTCTTCCTTTTCATCAGTATCTCACAGGCATCTCCTCCCTGACCCCAAAATGATCTGCCTCCAACATTTTCTGTAACAAACTCTTCCTGATCCTGCCAAAGTTGATGGAAAGCTCTCATGAGTTAGAGGGAAGGTCAGAGGCCATGTCAGGAACCCAGCCCCACGAGTGAGCACAGTCATTACATGGTTTGGGTACTCAATGATACTTTTGCTTAAACCAATTGTTTTTCTATTGAGACTTCACAAACAATGAAAGCAACAGCAATGGTTGAGGCCACCCATGGCATGTTTTACATATCTCATCTTCCACACAGAGCCACCTTCACTGCTCTTTCATAATGCTGGAAATCGATCTTACTGTCAGGACATGACCAGTAGATGAAGAACTATTTGGAGATGAGACTGAAGCAGCCCCATATGGAGAGCTCTTGAGCTAACAGGAAATCACTGGTGAGGTTCCTCGAGGAAATCACATTTGGAGCAGTCTAAGGGAGTGTCTTAGCAATAGCTTTCAGTCTGAATACAGACACTTGCTTTCAGACATCATTGACAGCTCAAACTTTTCCACCATGAGCTCTTTAAAGAAAAGAAAAGGCCTGGTAAAACAAATGTACAGGGCTCAAGTGGGGCTCACATAGCACAACAGTCCACTTCTGCTGATCCTCCTCACAAGGGGGAACATTAAATGCCCAGACCCCAGGTGGGCCTGCTAGGAGGGCCAGTACTGTGCAGCCAGTCCAACAAGCAGAGACCCAGAGAGCCTGGGTTGTTTATCCTGTGGAGGAGAGACAGAGGGGGATGGAATTGCTTTCCTAGAAATGCCTGCTGGGGGGCAGAGGAGCTCCTCACCTCAAAAGACAATGCTGGCACAAGTTTAAATGATTATGAATAATTCAGTTTGGAAATTCAGATGAGAGGAGGGATCCAGCATCAGATTTTGTGTAGGACAATGGGGAAAAGAGTCTAAACTTCTTCCTGACTGGAGCCTGCTGTGCTTATGAAAGCACAAGTATGTCAGTGGGGTGAGCAAACAAGGGAGCTTAGGCCGGCAGGAAAATGCAGGATTTTGAAATGGAAAAAATGAACACGTTTTCAGGTGGAGGAGCACTTCTTCCAGGGATTTTGTAGTGTCAGGAGTGCTCTGCACACAGGGGCCCTGAGATAAGCAGTGTGCAGCACACAGTTTTGCCCTTTGCTGCTCTGTGCTGCATGCCCCTATCAGAGTCAGCATGCTCCAGGCTAATGATGTCCCAGCAGTAAGATGATTGCTTTTCTCCTGATGCACGCCTTCTCTCCCGTTTTAAAATGCAAAATCACCACTGATGAGATTTGCAACTATACCATGGTGGGCATTTCTGCTGTCCCACGTTGAGCGTGCCCATTATCCCATTTACAGCCCCATCATTAGGCCAGCAAGATCCCAGCTTCCCTTGTCTCCTGTGTGCAGTGCAGCATTTCTGCTCGTCTGTCACCCGGGTGTCTGAGCTTCTTTATCGTTGTATCTGCATATCTCTGCAGTGATACTTTGCTTGCATGCCAGGAACAGCTCTGTCATACTGCATGGAAAACAAAGCCCTCCTAGAGCCTTTCTCCTGACGAGTACTGAAGAGTATCCCTATAAATCTTTAAAAGAGAATAAGAATGTAAGTTGCTTCTAGTGTAAATTGCCTAGTTTCAAATTGCTCATGGCTAATTTACGTACTGAGGGATAGTTCAGCTCTTCCAATATTGAACATGAATTTTGTATCTATATAACATCATAAGGACCTACATATTGAATAAATAAAGCGTGGGTAGGGCTAGTCATGATTTAATACCACAAAATTATGTCATGATTAAATCACTAAATTGTTAGTCATGATTAAATCCTACTAAACCCTGCAGTGCAGGAACATTAGTGAGACCAGCTAAAGCTTTCCTCCTCCACCCTCAGAGGTTTCCATGCACCCCATGTTGCCCACCTTAAAGCTGTGTGCCAGGTATGGCAGTGCCAGGCCAGGGGGCTGCTGCAGGCACAGCTCTCCTCCAGGTTTACAGCGAATTTCCATCCCATGGCATCTTTATAAAAATAAACTGCTCTCACTCTCATCCCCGAGTGGAAATGTTCCTCTGAGGCAGCGTATTTCATTTTTAAGTAATAGCCTGCGGTGGCTTTTTCCAAAAGCCCTTTACTGCCTGGGAGTGTTTGTATTTGGTGGGTGAACAGTGACATCTGCTGGGAAAAATCCCCGGGAGGTGGACTCGATTTTCGGGCCGTCCAGCATCCCAGCACATCTCCATCCCCTGTAACTCCTGTATCCCTCCCTCCCCTCCTTGCCTCTGCCAGCAGGGACAGACAGGGCTTTCCACTGCCCACAGGGCTCATTAGCTGCACACCATTCATTCCAGATAGGAATAATTAACCCTGTACAACAATTACCTGTCTGACTGTATTAAGGAGCAGTTGATAAAACTCGCTAGGATTGACTCTATTTTCTTATTGCTTTTTCAAGTGCTGGAGGTTGCATGTGTGTGGGACATGGGGTCATGGCACACAGTGGCTGAGGGGCAGGAGCTTCTATCCACATCTCTCTGAGCATTGTGGTCTTCATGTCTCTCCAACCTGTGCTACTCTGACTCCCCCACTGCCTCCCCTTTTATTATATTATATTTACAATAAGACTTATCTAAAAGTGAAATTCCACAGCAGAATTGCCAATAAAAGCTGACAGCAAAACTGAGTTATTCCAGGCACTGGGCTGCCTTCTCAGCCAGAGTGCAGCACATCTCTGATGTCCTGTATAAATGACACAATATTACACTTTGCCTCCCATTAAAAAAAAAAAAAATCTTTACATTAGGAAAAATACAATCTGCCACTCTGAGTGAAGCACTGGGCCTGCCATGCAGCAAGCTGTGCACTTTCTCAGCTTCTTTGAAGCATTAGAAATATACTTCTCAACAGCATTAAGACATTAAAATACATAAAAGCAGGATTCAGACACCACATAGGGCCTTCATTAGGGTCAGCAGCCCTCTGACTGTATGGTGGTGGTTAGGATTTTGCAAGAGCTCTGTTTTCTAGTTTTCCCTTTAATTTCCCAAGTGCCCATGGAGAGAGGTGTGTGCCTACAAGCCCACCCAGAGAGATGCTCCATCTCCATGCTGGTGTCCAGCTCCTGCCCCTGCTGCTTGCCATAAGGTGCTGCTTGTGAGGCTGTGCCCTTATGGAGGATACAGCAAAGCACAAATTTTAAATAGGAGTTTTCTGAGGAAAGCAGCTCTGAATGACTCTGCCCACTGCAGCCCAAATGCCTTCTGACTTGAAGACTTCATCACATAACCTACTTTCTTGCTTTGTTTATCACAACCTGACCTACAGAAAGACACAGATGTCTCAAGAAAGGTGAGAAATATCCTTAGAGAAGCTACTGAGAAACATCTGCAGTGAGGCAAACACCACAAGGTGGGGTGAAATGTTCAGAGACAGGAAGAAACAGATGAGAAGCAAGTGGAGAATTTGGGAGACTCTGTCCCCAGCTTTGGGAGAGGCAGAGAGGTGAAGGGGAGCACTGGGGAATTCAGACTGTGAAGGAAAGAAATATTGGAACAGGGGCCAGTCTAAAACCTCATTTTTCTATTTTCTTAACATGGCAGGGGGATTTTCACCTGAAATTACAGAAGAAACTATAATTTTTAAGCTAGGGAAAAAAAATTAAACACTTTTGACTTTCTGTTTGTGATCTGAAGAAGGAAAAAAAAGATTTTCAAAAGTAAAATCTTTCAAAAGATTCTTTGGAAAAAGAAACCTTCATTTTCATATTACTGCTCTGTGACTCTTCCCACATAGCTGAGCATTTTCATATGAATCACCAGTTTACTTAGAAGAGTCAACACTCAGCTCACAGCACTGAGAAGGAAAGCTGGGACAGCCAGAGCCACAGCCTTGCTTGATTTAGAGCACAGAGCTGGAGATGACACAGCAGGTGTCAGGAAGCCCTTTCAGACTCATGCACTGATACAGGGGGAGATCTGATGGGAACCCACAAGCAAAAGACAACTGAAAAAAGCACTTAAGACAGCACCAGAAAATACAGGTTTCTGCACAGGCAGGACTAACTTCTCTTGCTGTGAAGCAATCCACATGCATCTGCTAGGCAAAAGCTGGAGTTTAAAGCAGGCAGAATGATTGCTAAACAAACCTGCACCAAGAAGGAGGCTGAGTAACTGAGTCCCAAAGAGCTGCACATATATGCATGTGTTTGGGTGTGCACTCAAATTTAGCATATTGGCAACAGCACTTCTGCAAAGCAGTCAAAATCTTGAAGTTAGCACCAAAAGAGTCAGGTTCAAAAAATAGGCTGAGGAGTCTTTCTTCTCTTTGTGCCAATACAGTTTATACCTTCTTCATGTTTCCAAGCTTTTCCCATCAAGCTAGACAGGGTCAGCTCTCTTTCTCAAACTGAAACAAAAGATTTTCTGCTGTTTCCTTTGATTCTATCAGCTTTATAAAGACTGAGAACTGTAAGCTGTTGACCAGAGAGTAAGAAATGGCAGGCCTTTACTCCTTCTTAATGCACAAGTAACTTCAGCAAAGGACCAGAGAGACACAAAAGCAATAAACAGCCTCCTCTGATCAGGGACAAGAGGAAAACCCAAAGCAACAGCATGAGGAAAGTGAAGTTGAAGGGTAAAATGCTGCACCTCTGAAACATGGTGTGAAACAGGGATTAAATGTCTCTCCACTCTTTTGTCTTAATTAGCAGCTCCTGCAGAGGACACCCTGGCCAGCCTTTCCAGGCTATGTTGTAAAAGAAAAAACCTCTGAGGATTTATGTGAGGCAGCTGTGCTATCTGCAGAATCCCAATTACATCTAACTTCCAATACTGCTTCAGCATGTTTGAAGTCCAGAAAGTAGGACTAGAAGTAAATGTGCTGGGGTTGGAACAGGCTTGCTCTCTACTCAAAATTTCAGAGTTACCCTACTGTTAACATGCACTCAGGAGACTGCCTGGTTGAAATGAGGCTCAAAGCTTGTTTTAAATTTGTGAGCACTATCTGCATTGACTCTAAGACTCCTTATTACAGTTCACTGCACTAAGAATGCCTTGTCCCTTGAGTATTGTCCCTAATAGTGGCTTAAACGTGAGTCCTGCCGTGACACCTTCGTTGTTCCCAAGGCATTGCACTCTCCCAGATCACCAAAATAAATAATGAAAAAAAGCCTTGAAAGTAGCAAAAAATAAAAAGCTTCCCAGCAAACCCAGCTATCACAGACAGATCTTAGGCATGGTGCTTCTGCAATCTACCTCAGCACTGCCTCTCGGTGTACTGCACTCAGCACTGCAGTCTTTTTAAATACAGGCATGTAATCCCACAAGGAGAAGTTGGAAAATGAGATGAACTCTAACAGTGACTTATTCCTACTACAACAGCTGCTGTTAGGAATGTTAAGCCTGCCTGAGAGACTGGAAAAAGTGAAACAAGGTAAGTAATGGTAAGGCATGAAGTCAAGCCTGGCTTTTGCACTAACAAGTTCATTTTCTCCCTCTCCTCTCTTCTGCAGCCTCCCTTTATAAGGGAATGGTCTGACTGGGCCAGCTTTCTTCTCTTCTTCAAAGTGAAGTTCTTCAGCTTTTGTCACCCAAGATGCCTTTTATTCCCCTTAAACTGTAGCAAATTCCAAGAAGACCAAACATTTCTTATAAAAACAACCCACAAAAGACTGACTCCTGTTTTCCTTAGGCCAGGAGCATGACATGGTTTCACCACAGGACCAGAAAGAAGCAAAAGCATTGAGCAGCCTTCTCTGGTCATGTGTTTCAGCTGCCTCCAAACAGTTCAACTGGTGGGTTCAACTTCCAGTGCCCGTGAGCAGATGGTGCTTAGGTGGAGAAGCATTCCTGTTGTAACAGCCTATAGGCTTTCCAACAGCTTTCTCACTGTGTGATGCAGCGTGGCACAGAGCTGCACAGGGAAAATGACTCCCAAGCTAAAGGCAAGAGCATATGTGTAAGTGTGAGTTGTGGCTATCTGTGTGTAATGAAACAACATGGGCTGTTAGCCTCTCTCCTCCTCCTCTCCCCCTCAGGTGTCCGAGCACAGCCGCATATGCTGTGTCGGGGTGTTCTCATGGCTCTCCAGCTCTGGAGGTATCATACCTGCATATGATGAATAAACATCCTTATCACAGCTGGGAAAGGAGTGAGAAACAACCAGCAAACATTCCTTAAGAATAGTGTTATTCTTTTCACACTCACATAATGAAATATAAACTCACAACAACTAGAAATGCACACAGCAAGAGCTTGCCGCTTGTTAGCAGTCAGTGATTACTTCTAAAAAAATCCTGAAAAAATCAAAATATAGGAAGATTACACTTCAAGTGCACTTTCAATGGGACAGAGATGGAAAATTCAGTCCATTCATTATATCATGCTTTTTGGTAGTTGAGCCAACTACTTCACCCTCAGTAAAAATTCCTGTTTCTCTGACTACAGCTGATTCTGGGATAAATCCTTCTTGAAACTGTTAACCATGCACTAACAGTAGAAAAATAAGGCTCATCTTTGAGTAAAATATGACAAAAAATATGTCACCTGTCATTCCCTTTTTCACCCTGGAGTTCCATAACAGGAATTACCTTGATATATCTATTCCTGTTTGGATATATAACTCATTGCAAGCTCCATGACTTCTTATCAGTTTTGCAACTAATGCAACTAATATGTGTCTTTTAATGCCAGTGTGGGTGGTTTTACCATGCCTTTCAAGAAATACTACTTTTATGAGTCACAAAATAAGTTATTGTCTCTTTAAAAGCCAAGAAAAAACTTTAGGATTTTTGAAAAATATATTGGCATTACAATAATTAGAGCATGATCTTTTCTTGAAGAAGTACTTTTAACACCAGACTCCAAGCCAACCAATTAATCTGACACTAGGTTCAGGTATTCCTGCCTGGTCTAAACATTAAAATGTCTTAGGTAACATATTCAGCTTGTTTTAAAAACACATTTTTATCCTTTTTTAGACAGTCCAGAAGAACAAGTGTATCACTTAAGCAGCAAAGAATACTAGGACATTCAGCAATGTTATTCATAATTGGCTCCCATGAGCTCCAGTTCTTTAAATGTGGAAATGAAGCTAGCCATGAAATAGTTCATGGGTTTGGCTCAAGTAGAAACATCAGGAGTGTGACTCATAAAAGCCCATGTTGCTAACCCCTTCTATGCTCAGAGGATGTGTTAGCACAGGTATAAAAAGAGGATATGTGGGATCACAATAGCAAGGAAGAAGCAGCTGTTCTACCCATGCTTTTTTTATTCTAAATTATAATTATATCAGAGTGATAACAATATCCTAGGAAGCAGTGCAGCATTTTCAGGCCTGAATTCCTTTTTCACCTGAAGGCCTAGTCATTCAGCATGGCACCAACTGGAAAGTACTGATGTGTAAAACACAAGAACTGTCTTTGCCATCAATCGAAAGAAGATTAGCAAGGATGTTGCACTTAAGATTCACAGTGGAAAGATTTATCCCTCTTTTGAATGGATCAGTTATTGAAGCTTAAGGAGAACTACTTCAGATTTAGTTTTGCAAGCTCCCAGAATAGTTCTTATTCAAGATGCATGTAACATGTTCTGAAAACTCCTTGGTTTTAATTAAAAGGAGAAAATCCACCAGGACTGTAAAACTAGTCATCCTAAAATAACATCTCTGAAGTTTTGGTTCACTGAACCCAGATGACTCTGTTATATTCCCAAACTTTGTTTCTTCATCCCTTAAAGTAAAATAAATAATTTCTTTATATTGTCAAATTATTTGAAAACTGTTAGGTTCTTTTGGGGAAAAGGAATTTTCACATTTTTCCTGCACAGTGAATTAGAAGAATTCACTGTGAGCTTTCACAAATGCCATTTTTTACATCCTGGAGGAAGAGAAAATGCTCAGATACACAACACCCCTCAGTCTAGGGGTGGAAACTGGGAAACATCTGCTTTCTGCTGTCCCTGTTTACTGATACTCAGAGCCCCATCACTCCCGAGGAGCCACTGAAAGGCATGTCAGGGCAGCTGTCAGTCTTTGAGGAAGTCTCCAGCACACTTGGGACAAGTCCTGGGGACAGATGGCACAGTGATGTACCCCTGAGTGGCAGCCCATAAGAAGTTGCACAGCTGGGGGTTCATAATTACTAGTTCAAACTATTATGGTATGTCTGTTCTCAAATAACACAAAGTTCCTTGTTAAGCCCTGGCCTTTGATGATCTTCTGCTCTGGGTAAGTGGCTTTTGCCCTCAGCTTTGGGTGACAGCAGGCTCCAGGAGCAGATCCCACCAGGCAGTGTGGAAGTGGTGACACCAGCTTTGCATTTGTCTGCCCATCACCACCATCCAGCTCAGCCCCAGCCCATCCTTTACCTCCACATGCTCCTTCAGGTTTTATGCCCCAGCTCAAGGCATGAATCTCGCACCTGCAATTTCCTGACATTAAAGTGTTGCTGTGGTAGGTTAGAGAAGAGCCTTCAAATAACTTTGAAGGTAGGAAGGCCAGAAAGTCTCACTTCATCATCCTCATCACAATATCAGTGACAGTAATAGCAGCAGCAACAACAGTCCCAGAGGCAGAGGGCAGCACTTGATGCCCAGCTGTGCCATGGGCTGGTTCCAGTCTGCCCTAGAGGCAGCCAGCCTCAAGCCATCTGAACAGGACTGTTTTATACAGCCCTTCACTGCTGTGGGAGCATCCTGCCCTGGAGTAGCCAGGCCACAATGAATCTCTCACCAGTCACCCACTGGTTTGCCTGGACTAGTAAAATGGGCTGTGCCCTGACTCTAAGGACAAAAGGCAGAACTCAGCTCTCCCCTGTGTGTGGCAAACTCCTCCCAAAATTAGGGTCACCATGTTGAGTGTGCTTGGCAGGAAGGGTCCTTGGCATATGCTGTTCTCCTCACAGTGCAGTATCTGCAGCTGGTAATCAGTACTAAAAACCCATGGCAGCAGGCAGGAAAACCCAGCCAAGCAGTGTGGGAAGCCACAGAGCAGTACTCAAACACATGCCCTGACCCTTATGAACCACAGATGTAGCTCAGATGCCCAGTCAGTCGTCACAACCTGCAGTGTCCTCTGATCCAATTCCTGCCAGGGAGCCTCAGACACACTTTTTGACTTTATAAGAGTATACAAATCAAAAGCTGTCAGAAAGGTAGGGCTGCCTCTGGACTATTGTCCAGAACTCTGAGCTTGTGAGCTGGTGGGAAACTAAGCAGATTTCCTCTGGAACTAGGCATTCCAGCAGTCTAATGGTCCAGGAATTGCAAGCACTTGGCATTGCTAAAGCATATATCAAAAATAGCCAGGCATTGCCTATACCTCTCCACAGGAACTGTATGTTCCAATGCAGAGAGTGCTCCAGAAAGGAATGCAACAGGAAGGGAAATAATCTGATGTCTCTGTGGTAAGACAAGTAGACTTGAATTTGAAGGTCCAGAGAGGTAAGGGAAGCAGCACAGAAAGTTTACCAGATTTCCTGAATCCACCACCTTAAATCATTAGACAAAGTGCTGTGACACTGCTCTTGATGTAAAATCTGTCAGCCTGTTGCCATATCAGGACAGTGCAGGAGGCTCAGAGGAAATATCTTGAGCCACCAGCAAAGAAGAAAGGTTGAATGTGCTGCTTGTTAAAAGCACCAGGTCTGACAGCTCCAAAAGTGAAAGGGCTTTACCTCTCCTTTCCACTACCTGGCACTGGTAACACTGGGAGATGTGTTGCACAGCCCACCCACCCTCATAAATAAAGAGAACTCTGTGGGACCCATATACTGTGATAAGTCTTGAACCTAATAGCAGTGAGGTTAAGAAAAAGGTCTGAGAAAAAAGTAATCCCTGCTGGTCTTTGAAGCTGCACATTCCAACATGTGAGAATAATGAAGCTGGACACAAATTTTCCTAAAACTGTTACATTTATCCCAAGCCTCTCAAAGGCCAAACTATTCTTAAACACATCACCTTAGAAAATGTCATTCATGTTGTCCCAAAGGAATGCCCAAAAAAGCCAAACCAAACACTTATCTAGCTTAAAGGAAGCACATGGACCAATGCTATCTGTTGTCCAGTTACTCCAAGCTCCTCCATTAGTATTTTCATCTAAAAAGCACAAATGTGATTTTTTTTTTCCCCACTCTTCAATCTTATGTATGATATCAACCAACAATGCACATATAAGTTAGTTTTAAAATAATGTGGTGTATACTCATCCCATTATGATCCCATTATAACTGACACAATCATTGCTCTACAAACACAGGAAGAAGCAGAGGCTCAAATAGCCCTTGGTATCCCATGACTTTTAAAAGTCCTAAAATCTGAGTCACTACTACACCATGGCTTACCAGAGGAGCCAAACTGGAATGTCCAAGAGATGTTTGCTTTACCTGACACACTCTTAAAATATCTAGCATCAGTATAGTACAGAACTTCAGCTAGAGACTGAAAAAAAGCTGTTGTTTAAATAGTGTTTAAAGGTTTTGTCTGGTCTCAAGACTTAATTCCAGAAGTAACCACCAAAGCCTACATCTTCTGTTGAAAGGTTCTGTTGCAGGTTTTGAGCACCAAACACAACCAGCTCCTGGCTAAGGTGGAGCAGAGCAATGTCCTCACGGCCTCAGAGGGCAACTGAATGCTGGCACAAATTTTGTGCTGGAGGAATGTGGTTTTACAATGTAGAAAATAGAGCTGCTCCAACAAGAGGTGGTTATTTAATTATAGTACTTTAAAAGAGATGCTTTATCTTTAATAAACAAAGCATGTGCCTGCAATTACATAATTTAAAATATCAGCTACCTGTGCAGTGAAAAAAATATTGCTCCCAATTGCTTTTTTAAAATACAGCTCAGCTCCATGCATGTGGTTTGTCTGCTCTCCAGAGCACGAAACTACTCCCTGAAAACCGAGATAAATGTGCACAGGAGACAGGAGCAAATTGCCTCAGGTCTTTCACAGAGCAAAAGCTCCCAACCAGCTGTATTGTAACCAGCTGATATATATACATAAATATACTGGCATCTCTCCAACACTAAGTGAAACCTCTTAAGAGCTTCCTGGTGAATTTGTTGAGCTCCATGTGGAATTGCTTTCCCACTCCTCTGTCAGTGACCACATGTCTAAACCAGAGACAGTGGGAGACAGTAGGAAAGCATTGCTCACCTGCAAAAAAGCAGAATATCTTTAAGCTATGACAAAACATATCACATTTATCCATTACTGATGTTTCTACTGACCAAAGCAGAGAGGCTGAGGCAAAGAGGTTCAGTGAGTTCCCAGGCCTTACCTACAGCTACAGTTTCTAACTAGTGATGTCTTGAGTGTTCAGAGGTGAGAAACAAACATATTTTACCTGAACCATAGCCCAGTGCCCAAGCTAGCACTCCCACCAGTCCAGTGTGTACTCCACAGGGGCTTGTTGGGCTCAGAGACATGGCTATGAAAACTGGGAGTCACTGTTCCTGTGGTGTCTATGGACCTGGAAGTCATTATGTGAGAAGACCTTAAGTCTAAAGGCATTATTCTGGCTTTAAAAACCCCCATAATTTACTTACCACATTAAAACCCCACAGGTATTTGAAAAAGTTATCATCTGAAGTCAGGTAGATTTTTTTTTCCACAACTCAAAATCTCTCTTTTGACATTACAGCAAGGCACAATGTGTGTTATGCTATTTTGGATCTACACATGCCTGAAACGTACACATATTTTGACCAGACATCTCTCACTTAAAAGTATGAATAATAGTCCATTTCTCTCCTGTACTGTTTTTGCATTTTCTTCCCTGCCCTACTACAAAACAACAGACTGACAAACTGACTTTTCCCTAGGAAATCAGATTAGAAAATATTTCCCCAATTCTGTGGAGTTTAAAACTTCAAAGCAACCTTGGGACTACCGTGCAAAATTTTCTGAATATCTTGACAGCTGGGGCCAATCATAACCCAAAATTAGGGAATAGAATAGAGACTGGCAAGCAAAGAGCTGTCTTGGACACCCAAAGGGAAATACCAACTAGACACAGGTTACTGAATCCTTATCCCAAAAAGTATCTGAACCCCTCAGTCTGATCAGTATTCCCAGTCACGATTTTCCTGCTGGAGTTATTCTTATAACCAGCATAACTGTCAGCCTTTTCCCATGGAAAAAAAAAGGGAGGAAAAAAGGCTTCTTCTCAGCCCTGTTTAGCAAATATACAAGTGGCTTTTCTTCTAATAGATTTAGCTTTGAGTCTCTGTCTTATTTGCGTAATAAAAAGGATGAAATCTATGAAATCTTCATTAGAAGAAGGGCTCAAAACCTGTTGGTACAGCCCCAAGGTTTGCACTGCAATCCAAAGGCAGAGGTAGACTGATCTCTCTTTGCTCACCTCCCTTCCTCCCTCACCTGGAAGCACAACAGAGGCAGAATTTACCCCATGTTAATCTGCTGGTTCTCACCAAAAGCATCACTAGGCACGAGGATTTTGAATTAAGCAAATGAAGCAGAAGACAGATTTGAAAACAAAGAAATGCCCTGACTGCTCATGGGTGCAAGAGGGTACTTGGGTAAGTCAGTCCTTGCCTGTTCACTGCTCTTTTTTTTATTGTGAGAACTGATGTGGCAGATGTTGGGGAGACGCAGAAACTGGAGTGACTTGGTTTGCAGGAATGTCTACTCTGAGAGTCCCCTGGGGCTTGGAGAGGGGTGGGAACCCAATTAGTTCAGGAGGCTCTCTATGCTGAACCTAATCCCGAAGTAGCTCCAGGCAATCCTGGGATATTACAGGCAGGTAAAGACAAACCTGGACTTGTTCTACCTGCCAGAGTGCTGGGACAGGAAGGACAGGAGCATGGTGTGGAGGGCAGCTGGCTCAGTCATGCCAGATCACTGCATTAACCCAGAGTTGAACCCAAGCTCTGCTCCAAAAATACTTGGCTTTGCTCAGTACTAACACAGGTTTACAGCTTTCCAGAGCTAAGCCTGTAAATCCATATGGGGAGGGACACTTTGTAGATTGACAAACTCAGGTCTCTGGCAGTTTGGAAATCCTTTTGCTGTCTTCTATCTCACACTGCAGGTGCCTAGAAACTGAAACCTGTTTTGCACAATGCCTCAATTGTGAAGGTAGCCTCAGAAAATTATCAGCTGAGTAACAACAATAAAGCGCAACCAACATTTCACTGGAGTGTTTGCAGGGAACAGAGGTTTTAAGGCAAGTCCAAAAGAGCAGCTGTTTTCATCCTGTTACTGCTCAACTGTGGGGCTGCTGAGCATTTTCTATAACATTATCTGAGCAGGGGCCAGGATATCCAGCAAGATTAATATAGCTTGTTTCTTGGCTTTTCTGAGCCACGGCTTAATGAAATAAATTGGAATAGATTGAACAGAGTTGGCTAAGTGCCCAACACAAGCCTCCTTGCCACTTGAGGAAGAGTAACAGGCATCAGTATGAGAGGCCACAGGTTTTTGCTGCCAAGGGTTTTATTATATCTCTCCTGATTTACAGGGTCAGGCTTGGAGGTGCCTTACTCTGCAGCTCCATCTCTTGGCAAACATCAGGTACAAAACAGACTGCACAGGCTCTGAGTGCTTCAGGCAGAGATGCATGATAAGTACTTTTCAATGCAAAATGCTCCTCATTTCCTTAGCAATAAAGGAAGCACATAACTCTCACCTAAAATAGAAGAGGGAATTCTCTCGTGTACTTCCTTCAGTGTTTGTTATGTTGCCCTGGAAACAATCCCCAAGTCAGAAAACGGCAATTGAGAAAGAAGAAACAGACATTTGTGGGGAGGTTTTTCAGATTCTTTTTTAAAATACATAATTACATTTTTTTAACCAATACTATTTTACAGTAATGAGAAAGTATTTATCAATTCCTGAGTAAGGATTTTTATTTAAAAATAAAGTTTGTCTTCTTCTTTTCTGACCCACCAATATGCCTCTCTGATGGCTGATGTAATCATGACATATCCAGCTACACAGTTCTCCTTGTTTCTAGGTCATTTTGTCTCAGGGAGAAAAGCAAAAAGCCCACAAATTTGCCATTAATTATTACTGTTTGCAGCCCCATGGCCTTCTGCACCTGTTTGACTGATGAGCTGATGGGCACCTGTGCTTCTGAGTGAACTTGAGTGATTTATCCTAGTTGACGAAGTGGTTTTGCCATAAGTACAGAATAGACAAGCCAAGCTTTTTTAGATCTGCTAATAAACCATGGTAATGCCTTGATCTGACCTGGATTAAAAGTATTTTAAATATGTACAATGCTTAATGTAGAAGATTACTCAAGTTATCTTGTTATAAACTCAGGCTCTGGGAATGGAGAGGAATAAAATGTGGATACAAAACAGTCTTGGACAGCCAAGAGCAAAAGATTTTTTGCTGAGAAAGTTTGAAAATGAGCAAAGAAATGGGAGAGTGAAAATCATGAAAAGCAAAAAATTTTAAGTAAATCAAGAGAGGAACTCGGGTGAGATACCAGTAAATCAAGATGCCACCAGAGATGAATGCAGCATTTTCAAACAGAAGATGGTGCTTTTTGAGAGGAAGAATATAAACTACATCTTCTGGCTTCTAAATTTAACTGTGAAGAGTAAGAAAAACGTTTGGGTGTCACTGGCATTTTGTCAGAGATGTCTCGTAGTGCTAAAAAGAGGAACAGTTAGGAAGGGAAAAGAATAGAACAGAGAAGCAATACTGAAAATACTTTTTATTACCCAATGAGCACATTATGACCAGTTCTGGACACCTTGAGAAGGACAAAAGAGACATGAAATGTGTTTAGAAATAACAATGAAAATAATTAGAGGCATGAAAAGCTTCTAGATGAATAATAAAATCAAACCTGTTCACTTCAGAGAAGGAAAAGATAAAGGTGTTCAAAATTAATGAAAGGCACCAAAGAAAGTGGGTTCTGCTCATCATTTTCCATCATAAAGTAGCAAAAGGGCATCTGCTGAAAATGAAAGACAAAGGATGAAGAAAAATCCTTTCCCACAGCAACTGTCTGACGCTATTCCTTTCCACCAGAGACAACTGAGACCAGGAGTTAATTTTTGTGAATTAAAAAGGAATGGACATTTTCATAGGAAAAAAAAAAAAAAAGTTATTTTATTTTAATTAAGGCTATCTTCCACTATAGGCTGCAGGACATAAAGTGATGTTTGAAGGTGGGCAAGAGCAAACTTTTTCCCCTCCAAGGAAATTCTATTTAACTATCATGCTCTAGAATTTCTCAGACCTTTCACTGCCAAACCTGGCACTATCCACTGTCCCAGAGAGGATGCTGGAGCAGATGCAGGAGTGGCTGGTTATGGAGCAACAGGTCCTGTTCTACAGTACCAGCAAACGGGAAAAATCTGGAAGAGACTAAATGTGGCCACAGGGAGACAAAAAGAGACAGAGCTTGCAGGAGTGCAAAAATTAAAACCAGACCCGCAGTTCAGCTCAGTTCCCAAGCATCCAGACTTTGAGAGAATAATGCTCCCACTTGGAAACCAGTAGGGGAAAACAGAGACAAGGTCTGGGCAAAATAGTCTTCAGGATTGTCTTGGTTTAGGGCAAATTTGGGAGGAAACTTCCAAATGGGGTTCCTCTAGATAGCAAACTTAAGCGGCCCTTTTCTTTTTTGTTTGGGAGATATAAACATTTTTCAAGAGAAGTGGAAAAAACTGTTTATTTAACAAGCAAAGTACTCACAAATAGGAAAAAAAAAAGAATAATATTAAATAGTAGAACTTTTCATTGTTCTGAAGAGATGGTAAATTCAGAGACAGAATCTTTTTAGTGGGATGAAGCTCAGCTCACTTTGTTTTTCCAGGGCTCAGGTCTTTCTTTCTGGGGTTTGGGTCCAGTGTCCCGGCCACAGTGCAGCTTGGAGGGCCCCTGGACCATAGTCCTGATTTTCCCAGACTGAACAATAGCTGAACAGTTCCAAAAAACGTCTGGCCTCAGCTAACTAAAAAAAAACCTAAGAGCAAAGAAGAGCTCTCTGCCGCTGTCCATGCTGCAGACACCACAGTCCGTGAGAAGGAATGCAGGGGAGCAAGTGCAGTTTCTGCGAACAAACTGCTGCTTCTTCTGCTCCCCCTGCTCCAGGAACCATTAAAGGTGCAGAACTTCATATGCAGCATAAACAGAACAGATGATTTGGGATACAAGCATCATTAAGTCACCCTAGCACAAGGAGAGATTAACAAACTGACACAAGCTGCTGTGTGAAGACTGGAGATGGTGTCTGCTCTAGAGAAGAACAAAGATACTCTGTGTTTTGCTAACTGGTCTCACTTTCACCCCTGGCACTCACACATACTAACTCATACTCAATTAATTGACTGCTTTCCTGTGGTTTTGCTATTGTTGAAACATACTGTAAGAACAGATACATGCATTTCATTTTTTTTCTTAGTGACTTCGCTTAAACTAAATGTTTTTTGATTTTTTTTGAAGATATGAAATAGAAAAATAGGATCAATTTTGGCATAGCTGTCATATGTCACCTCTTTCAGCTCTGTGTTAAAATTTTCAGTAAGGCCCACTGTGCTGCTCTCAGGGATTACATGAACAAACAGGGTTGTTTCACCACTTTTGGAGATTCCAGCCAGGAGTCCCTCTCTCTCTGCTGCCTGTTCAGGAACTCAGGCCAAACACCTAGCCTACAAACAAATATTTGTGAACAGAAAGAGATAGTGTAACACAAACACAGAAAATATTCAGTATTTCAGAAATGTGCCACCTTCTTCCTTGTTTCAGCATGTTTTCAGAGAGATGTTCTGTCTTCACAAGCAGCAGAGGTTCTGAAATGAAGCTGCTACTCTTTTGTGTACATGGATGGCTCTTTGAAGCATCAGTTCTGCTCTATGGTTTTTATTGTTGCACTATTTTAACTTCACTTCTCTCACACAATCTTCTAATGCAGCATCCTCCCCAGGTAGCATGGTGAATTATGCAGCTGCCCTGCTTGAAAAGGTGAACATAACATAGGCTTTTACACAACTAATGGGTAACATTTTCCAAAAGTCCAGATGAAAAGATTCCCTTGACAGCTCTATCCATGCATTCTATGTGCTTCTTTTTGCTTAGTGACTTGAAATTCCATGACATATAAAATCAGTTATTTGCAAGTATTATTCCTTTCCCTTAAAAAAGGGAATAAAACATTACTTGCTAGAAGTTTCTCTATAAAGGACAAGCTGCTTTTTTTGAGGGTCATGCACTCGCTCTGAGATTTTCCCCATTTCTGCACGAGAGTTCATCCTCCACTCTCAGCCAGAGGGGAGAGCCAGCAGAGCAGCAGGGAAAAACAGCCAAGTACAGCTTGGGAAAATTCAGACACCTCTTTCCTTCAGGCCCTCGACACACACTGACAGAAAGAAATATGACTGAGAACACCATCAATCTGATCTGCTCTTTGATTTTTAATTTCTGTATAGAGGGACTGTTCCAGTACACAGATAATGATCAGAAAGATGATGAGGTTTTGCCATAATCACTATAAGCTTTGAACCAATGCTTAGAATAGTTAGCATTTTAATACAGACAGAGATATTTTGCTTTCCAGCATCAAGCCAGAATATTAACCAGTAGAAATACTCATTCACAGACCTTTCACAATCAGGTTCTCAGTCTGCATAAGACTTCTCAAGTCAGAGATAGGTACAAGGATTTCAGTGGGGAAAAAAAAGTAAAGCCAAAAGACTTAAAGCAGCTTAGATATATAAAACATTTTGAACAGATGATGAACATCAATGAAACAGAAAAGACAATCTTGTCTACACAATCATCTACAGCTCAAACTCCTCTGAAGACAACAGCAGGGTAAAATATAAACAGAAAACAAAAAACAGTAAGACTGGTATCTTCAGCCTCTTCACTGGCATCAGGTGCTCTCATATCACCTGGTTCTGCATCCCTCTCCCTGTAAACTGAGAATGTGCTTTCCTAGGTTTACTGAGGTCCAGTTGAGATGGGCAGCTTGAGTTAAAAACTTAATCCAGTGAAGACCAAAGTGATTGTGGCAGAGAATGAGCATGTGTATGAAACCTGAAACAAAAAGATCCCTCCTGCTGCTGCTCATCCTCAGGCTTGCTCTGCAGGCACTGCCCCCAAAGACTTGGACCTGGCCTTGGATGTACAGCTAACACGGGGCAGGGAGTGGGGGTTGGTGGGGAAAGGGAACAACTTTCCTTCATACTCAAGCCTTTACAAGTAGCAACAATTTCAGCTGGACAACTTTGCATCTGTGTCAATTAATGCAGCTCGGGAGTTAGGGAACTGTGCATGTTGTGAATCAACACTTGAGTGAAACCCCTCTCATCTGAAGGAAAGTAATTTATTTTGCCAAGCCAACTCAAATTGACTTTTCTAAAATAGAAAAATAGACCAGCTAAGCCAGAATGTAAATTTACAGAGTGATTTGGAGAAATTAAAAACTACATTTGACAATCAAAAGGAAAATAAGAAGAGGGGAAATTAGAATGTACCAAGTAGAGCAGAATGTGAGCCATCCATGCTAATGCAGAATTCTTTCTCATTTGTTTTCCAGGAGAGTCTTCAAAAATATTGAAATTTAGCCTCTACACCTCAGACTGGCAGCAAGAATGACAACAGTAATAATAAATCACCATATTTCAAAATCAAGAGAAAAACTAGGTCTTTTAGGTTTTATTCACTGTCTTAACTTGTACTTATTAAAACTCATAGAAACTTCAGTGACCTCAAAAATTCATTGATTTTTTGAAAATCAGCAACCAGTCAAGTCCTGTGACAATGCTTTAGGCTCACAAAAAGTCTGACAGAAATAAAAAAAAAGTGCTTGCATTTTTTTTCAGTGTTAGTTGCTATCAATTCCACTTCTGAATCCAAACAAGCATGTGTGCACACATGCCTGCATGGATATACAACTTACAATGCTTTCATAATTATTTCCTTCCACAAAAAAAAAAAAAAAAAAAAAAAAAAAAAAAAAAAAAAAAAAGAGGTTGTGTTGTTTTACCAATGCAAAATATTAGTATACTCTGAATTGGTTCATTCCTGGTAAAGTGAAAGTCGTGAAAATCCTGTGGCCCCTCACCTGCTCCATCTCGTTGCACTTTTCAGACCCACTGTAGCAAGCCAGCCCCTAGCAAAAGTTCAGAGCCTTATCACATCCCTGAACCAGGCAAAATCATCAGCCCTGTGGCTTTGAATGAGTGGGGCAGCCAGGGGAGATGGAGGGAACAGAGGAAAAACTGCTGTATCACTGTGGAACGCTTGGCACCCCATTGCAGGAAATGAGACAGCAAAGTCAGCTGCAGTCAAGCCTAATCCTCACTGGCAAGGGGGAGAGAAGCAAAAGGACAGATGAGGAGAAAACAGCAGGGATTTCCCCTTTGCAACAATGATATTTGAAAGCATACAGATATAAATTATTTTTGGGCTGCCTGGACACTTAGCAGGAGCTGGGGATTATGTGTGTGCAGTAGCTCAGAAGAGGCTACAAGAGCTTTGGGAGGATCCTGAACTGAGTGTAAAATGCATAAATCTTTGGTCTGCTGCGAGAGGGAAGCTGCAGTGGTTTATTTTAGATGAAAAGGGCTTCCTGAGACCTCTGCTTATCACAGTGACCATCATTGTGGCAATGTTCGAGGCACCTGCTGTCTTCACCTCCTGCTTCTCTCCACAAAGGGTATAACACAGGCACTTTTTTTGTCAATGCTCATGATTATTTTGCCTGTGAAACTCAATGCAAGGGTACCTAAATCCTCCTCTGTGAGCCTCTCAGCTCAAAAAAATACCCCAACTTAAGCTATCAGAAAGGCCTCTATCATTTCTACCTGTGCTTTCGGGGGGTCCAAGGCACATTGGAACAAATGTGTGCATTTGTTTGATGGGACAGCCCAGCTCCAAAGTCTGTCAGCAAGCAGAACTGACAGGCTCTAACAGAGGAACCTAGAGCAGGGACCCTAAAACATCCACACACCGCCTATTACACTGCAAAGATGTCTGACAGACACCACCACCAGGAACTCTGCCCAGATTTGTTAAATAACTCCCTACTGATAAGGATTGCATCAGCTCTCCAGATACAGCTTAATCATGCCAGTGATTTTTTGCTGTCCTTGAAATTCTAAAATACACAGTGAAAGTGTTTCCCCTTTTTTTTTTTAAAGCATTGTTAAAAATCAGATTGCCCCATGTATTTTATATTTTCAGTTCATTTGCTTGGACAGAGCATACCTTTGTGCAAAGTCTTTGCTTCCTTAAACTTAACTCAGCTGTGCTACCCATACAGATGAACAGTTTCCAGAAGTAAGGTAAGTCCAGGAGTAAGTACAGACCACTGTGGATTCTGTGGAATCTGTGGATTCTTTGCCATGTGGATGATGTCTTGCCTTGTGTAATTTTTCAGTTTCAGTATTCTTTGTCCTCAGTCTATGCACCATTTCCCCATTTCTCCAGCCCTCCTTGAACAATCTCAAAATAAGGGTTAGGTAGCAGCTAAACTGGAAGACTGCTCTGACCACCCCTACACGTCTTGCTGCAAATAATCTCCTCTGTCGAAAAATCTCTCCCCATTGTGAGGGCAGCTTCCCTCTAGCAGCAGTTCATGCAATGGGATTTTGTGAAGGGTCAGAGTATCCTTTGCTCTTCTTCACAAAATCCTAGCTGGATCATGTCACTGTGCATCAAAAAAAAGAGCAGGGTCAAAAGAGCACCAGCCTCCCACTGCCTTCCTGCCTGTGAGAGGAGGCAGCCCTGTGTGTGGAGGGTGCTGGTCTGACTGAGTGAAGGAGGCAGGGATGGATCAGGCAGGGATGGATCAGGCAGGAATGGATCAGGCAGGGATGGATCAGGCAGGGATGGATCAGGCAGGCCTGCCAAGGGCTTCAGCCATGTCCAGCTGCCTCCCTTTATGTTAATTCTTGCTGCCTTGGAGGGCATGGGAAAAGCAAACCCCGGAGAGGAGCTGGCAATAACAAGGCTGTCCAAAAGGCCACCTTGGAGGAACGGGGCAGTCTCCACCTCGGGCCCCTGCCCGCCAGCCATGCTCCCTCCCCACTATCCTCTGCCCACCATGTCCTCCCCAGACCTGCCAAAAGATCCTGTTTTACCCATCTTGCTTGTCCACAAGCAGCCTTTCTGATTTCCACAGCCCCTCTGGCCTCAGAAAGGTCTCCTCAAAGTGACTGATAGTGTTGTCACATGCTCAATCTGGTCCCTCGAGTCTGGAGCTGCACTTCCATGACTCTGGGACACTTCAGACTGAGCAGTGGCTGAAACTGAATAGCAATATTCCATCCAAGCACCATGTGAAAGGCACCTGAATTCAGACCTGGAGTGGATGGGGATCATCAGTCTGCAGGGTTTGGGGGAGGCAGGGGGCAGATGAGGACCAGCAACTGGACCAGGAAAAAGCAAAGATGATCAGGAGGACAAAATAGGGAACATGGGTTTGGATGCTGTCAAGACAATGAGGAAAACAACGTTCGGAGGAGTGGAACTGGAAAACTGGGACTGGGACTGAGTAGTGAAAGCATGAAAGGGCAAAGCACGGGCTGATGTTAGTAGGAAGAGTAATGCATAAATAAAACATGGTACAAGAAGCACAGAAGGCTGGGGAGAACAAGGGATGCAGAGAAAGGCAAGCATGTGGCATCAGAAGAGAGCAAGAGGTGCAAAGCAGCATGCAAAGAAAAAGCAGAAAGATTAAAGAAAAAGCTTTGGGAGCTGAGAGGTATTGAGGGTCTCTTTTTTTTAATTTTCTGTCCAGAAATGCCTATGAAAGTTTCTGACAAAGCATCCCAGATCTCCCAAAAGCCCCCAGGCAACCCACAAAGGGCAGCTGGCAGCTGCTGTCTGCCACCTTCTTCATTGCATACCTACCACAGGGAAATTGTTCTGCAGGGAAATTGACATTTCTGTCCTGGCTCTTAGCATGTCCACACAAATCAATAGTATGATCAATCCACATTTTTTCTTTGCTTTTTAGAAACCCAGGCTTACAATCATGTTTCCATCTGCTGCAGCAGATAGCATCATGTAACCCCTGTACAGAGACTGTGCATTAGGAGACATCATCTGCCAGGGACTCTGCTCCACTGTCCGAGTTCCCTTTGTTTTAGAAGAGATTTCAAATGAAATATTTGGAGCCAGTGCAACACAAATGTGTTCCTGTGAAATTCAAGCACATGGAAGGAAAATATTTTGATTTTATTCTTATGGAGGAAAAAAAAAATCATCACACTTCCAGAGTGACACAATCACACTTCCCAGAGTGGTTTCTAGCTAAAAACAAAACTATCAATGGACAATTTAATTTTTTTGAAATGGCACTTTCCCTCTATAAAGGAATAAACTTACTTAATTTTTTTACCTCAAACTTTCTGTTGTTAATCTGTAAAGCTCAGTAATGCTACCCCCTCAACATTTTGAGATGTTATGAAAATAAAGCCATGGGAAGCACTCAGTTGCTATAGTAATTAGCATTATAGGAAAAAGCCAATAAAGAAACAAAGGACTTTCTCTCCAGAACAAGGTTTAAAACATGCATGAACTGTGTGTTAACCATAAAATCCACATAAAACAATGGGGAGAAAAGAAAAAAGACTGAGGCAAAAAGCCTGCAAGAATAAACATAACATGCATTGGCATAATTAAAGGCTCTATGGCTCACACATATACCTCCTTTCTGACACTTCCTGAGAGACTTTTAAGTGACTTGGCAACCAGAAGAATGTTTTTATTAGTTAATGGTTTGTGTGTCAAACTCTATTTGATTTTCTTTATATGAGTAATTTAGTCTCTTGCCTGGATACTTGAGGAAAGTATGAAATTTTAAGTTTTTTTCCATTAGAGTAGCTACCTCATAAATATATCTAAACCATACTATATACATATATTTTAAAAACACAGGATAAAACCTTTCCATTTTTGTTCCAACCTTTGTTCACAATCTATTGCTTTTGCTCTGAAAGGCTTTCTTTTTGCCTTTTTGTTCCACTCTATCTTCAATAAAGAAGAAATGCTTCCTAATCACAAGACATGATGGGTCTTGCTACGTTTCCAAACCGTCTTATGCTTGGGTGCTTAAGAGCATTTGGCTTTGTGCTTTGCATCTAACAAACAACGCACCCAGGTGAGCTTCTATTGGGCAGGGACTTAATCCCTGTCATGTTTAATCACTACATTAAAAGATTTAAAGACTAATGTTAAAGCCATTCAGTTTGGGCACCACAGACCTACAGGATGCAGTCAGGAAAAGCCACTTGGTTTATCCTGACAAAACCTGTTATAAATCTTTGAGAACAAAAGCCAGGAGAGCTGAGAAGGAAACTCCTTTTCTGTGGCACCCACTCAGTGTGTCTCAGACATCCACCTAGACACCCTGGGACTTCCTGCAAGTTTCACACATGAGGTGTTACTTGCACCATTTACTTAAATAGCTGCACTAAAAGGTTAGCTTTGGCCTACTTCTGTTCCGTGTAACACCAATAAGAAAGTTATTAGGTCAGTACTGAAAAATTCCATCCCTAGTCAGTGCATAACTCTGCAGAGAGGATGACTCATCTGTTACCCAGTACAGAAAATGTGAGGGGGCCATTTTGCACTCCCTCAGGAATCTGACCCCCAAATGTAAAATCTTCTGCTTGGATCCCACATTGTTGGGATACAATTGCTAGCAGCAGTAGTCAGGGATGTCCAGTTGGCTGAGGTATTAGAAGCCCTTCTTGGAGGTGGGGACTTCGCTACAATTCCCCAAGTGCTGTTACTCTGTGCTTAACTCAGATCTCAGGCAGCTGCACACCCAGGTTTGTCCCCTGGGGCCACACGACTCCAATGCTGCATAAACTCCACTGGCTTCCAAATCCAGTTCTCTGGTCCAAATCCAATACAAGGCATTTTCAGCCCAGTAATTCATCAGCTTGAGGATCCTGATGCTTACAGATCAACAGAGGCTGTCCAAAGCCTCTCACATTGTTTTCCCAAGTGGGTAAAAAATAGTATTGTGATAGCAGTACATAGAGTACCTTTATAATTGCTTTATCTGCAGATAAAATTCAGTTCTTCATAGACAGCCCTACAGCAATCACCACTATTTTCAGCTACAACAACCTGGCACAAACGTTCAGTGAACAACTCTCTTTCAATAATCAACTTCTGTCAGCACCCGCAGAGCAAAGATATCCCTCCCTGATGCTCTCCCTGCTGCCCTTTTATCTATGCTGCCTTGACTGAAAACATTTTCACAGCCACAAAGTTAACAATATCACACATCTTTTCAAACACCAAGTCATTCCCCCCCCCAAAAAAAAAAAAAAAGAAATTGTAAAACAGCAGACTAGACAGTGATAACCACTGATGTAGAATCTACATGATATAAGTGTCTTATCAGTCAGGTCATTCCTTATGAATACTAATTTACATTGACAATGTCTCTATATAAACAATTAGAAATTTATTCCAGTTATCCCCACTTCACTTTAATGGTATATGGATTCATTCAGATCCTTTGTTTAAAAAAAATAAAAATAAGCATCAGGATAAAAATTAAAATTTTGTTTTTCATAGATGCATAATATCCCAATACAGGTACGTTCTAATACTCCAAAGCAACCTTTTCAAATGTTAGCCTTCATCATACATTTTCCTTCCTTTTTCCTGCATCAATGTCCCGTCCGTTCCCTCCCGCCCCACATAAATACAAGCAGAAAAGCTAGGGAAAACAAAATAATTTCTAGACCAACCACTGCTAGCAAAAGACATTTTAAAATGAGACAAGTCATGATCTCTGTACACAAGAGAATTATTTGCTCAAGTAGGGCAGGAAAGACTTTGTTTAATGTAAATGTAATATAAAAGACCTTGCAGTTCAAATATTTCATCATTCACATGACTTACACGTACTCTGTAGCATAAATACTATGAAAAGTGGTCTTCTCTTCCACTAGATTTATATTTATTTATTTATTTATAATTTAAGGGAGTGGAAACTGAAATATGAGCACAAAGGAATTGTTAATGGGTGTCAGTCTGTGAGGTGGCCTCTCCAGTTCTCACTCACCGTAAACGTGCGCCTGTGCAAGGAAGATAAGGCACACATACCCTCTGTGTCTCTGATGACATCTCATGATGTCCCCTGTGGGACAGCAGGACAGGTCTGTTCTTCTTTTAAGGTGTCGTGGTTTAACCCCAGCCAGCAGCCAAATCCTACACAGCTACTTGATCACTCTCCCACCAGCAGGACTGGGGAGAGAATCAGAAGTGTAAAAGCCAGAAACCTCACAGGCTGAGATAAAGACAGTTGAGCAGGGAAAGCAAAAACCATGCATGGAAGCAAAACAAAAGGAGAAATTAGTTCACTGCTTCCCACAGGCAGGCAGGTGTTCAGCCATCTCCAGGACAGCAGGGGTCCATCATGCACAATGGTGACTTGGGAAGGCATATGCCATCAATCCAAATGTTTTTCCGTTCCTCCTTCTTCCCTCCACTTTACATACAGGGAAGGATGTTGTATGGTGTGGAATATGCCTTTGGTCACAGTTTGGGTCATCTGTCACAACTATGTCTTTCCCAAATTTCCCATGGACTCCCAGTCTTCACACCAGCCTGGCAGTACGAAAAGCATAAAAAACCTTGGCTCTGTGTAAGCCCTGCTCACCAATAGCAAAAACATCTCTATATTATCAACTCTGTGTTTAGCAAAAATTGAAAACACAGCCCCACATCAGCCACTGTGAAGAAAATTAACTCTACCCCAGACAAAACTAGCACATAAGGAAAGTTCAACATGAAGAAGAAAGCCATTGTTCCTTACATTTCCCATATTTGCCTATAGTCACAGTAAAATTGAGGCTCAGAACTTCACTTAGTGTTAAAACTTCAGAGCCCATATCTAACCCTGAGTGTTTTGACACTAATTTTGATATTATTTTCATCTATTTTTAGTTCACAGATTTGGCATAATTTTTCAGAAAGACAATAAAAAGGGAAAAAAAAGAAAGACTACTTAGACATGATAGCTAGTTATATCTTAATTACTAATGAAGCATATGACATGCTGTATGAAAATACTATTTCCAGCATTATAAGTATTATAGCATTAGAAATAACTCCATAACTTTAATTCCAGTTCATAAATTATTGCAAGCACTGACTGTCCTCTTAGCTGAGGACCCTACAAACAAACTTTTGAAAAATCTGCAGCTTTGACAGGGAAATCAAGCCACAGTATCCACTCTCAGGGAAAAGATTTTCTTGTGCAAATCTTGCTTTTGAGTTCAGTAGGAGTATTTTTATGGATAAGAAAAAAAAAAAGTAGTGGGGTGCTACTTACTACATTTAGAGGCTCATTAATTTAGTTTAAGAGTGAAGAGCATAACAGTATTTGTAAGCATGGAATTAACCAAAACTGGAAACTGAAGAATATTCCTTCTGGAATGTAACATACAAGTCTTAGTAACATCAGTTCAGTGTAAGTATTTTAATAAAAGATAACCTTCCCATCCTACACAATGCATCTTGCCACATTTCCATTTATTCCAAGGAACAGATTCTTCAGCAATTTCAGCTGTTCACTCCAAGCTGGAGAGCATAATCTGTGCTTTGAAGGAAAATTTTCCATTCCAACACAGGAGTTTGTGACTGAGTTTCAAAAATGCAATTCTTAGTACTTTGGGTCCAACAGCACACTAGTTGAAAATTAACTTTTCATTTTCACCTCCTTTATGGTCAGTACAGGTAAGAAGCCCTAAATAAAAGACAAGCATCCAGTCTTGTTCATACAGCAAATAAAAGAAACTGCAACCCAGCAGACCATGCTGTGTTGTTCACTGTTACAGAACCTACATTGTTTAAGGGTCTTACCCTACCATGCCTTGTGAGCACTCATCCAGCTTTACAATGCCTTAAAGTCTGCAATTATATCAATTTTGATCAATTTAGAAACACGAGATTACATTCATTTTCAATATCCTCTCTGGAATGATCAGGGATACTTCTTAAATCAGGTGTTACTTGTAAAGAGTCGTGAAGCACTCCCCAATTGCTTCCTTCTGCAAAAGTGGTGTCAGTTCAGCCTTCCAGGGCACAGAATCACATATCCTCTGTGGCTTTTAAAAATATTTCTTTCCACAATTGCAAGGCTGTCAAGGAACTTTTAGGCTTACAAAGGAAAACATGACAAGAAGTCACAATTAACATTCATTATATCTGTTTGAATCTGATTCCCATGTGCATAAATAGTTCTATATTTCTTCTTCAGTGTCTCCAAACAAAGTGAAGTAGCTGGTTTTATGTTTAAATACCTGCAATAAATGAGTACCAAAGGTTAGGAAAGAACAAAAAAGCTAAAAAGCTTATCAGATCTTTAGCAACACAATAATTTACTCACAAGCTTGGTCTTTTCCATGTAAATAAAATAAAATCAGCATTTCACAGTTTACACTGATTAAAAACCAGCCTAGAAAATCAGCACCAAAAACTGTATCATACCTTAGCAGACTTTCTGAGAGACCATAGAATGAGGATCCTGTTTTAAAAGATATTTATTTTTAGTTCAAATTAGTCTCGCATCCAGACAGCTCGTGTCATCATATTTGAAAGAGAAAAGCAGTGGGAGCAGGGATCTCTGAAGCACCTTGGTAAAAGTCCAAGGTCTATGTCCATCCCAAGGGCAAAACATTTCAGTGTTTATTCAGGGAAAAACTCACACATATTTCAAGCGGATTTTCCTCTGTCACATAGGATTTCACTTTCTCAGTAAAAATAGTTGTATTTCTTTAGCATGCCAGACAGAAACTTTTATTCTCTGATCTTACAAAATGCAAAATTAAGAAAGCAAAACTGAAAGCAAAAGAACAAATGCAAACAATACCCCTTACCATAGATCTCTGTTTGGGCAGTTGTTGGATCAATATGAATGGGATGGATGTTCAATGCTCTGCCAGATCAAACACTTATTGAATGCTTTTGCTGGGTACAAAGTATCTTATCTGCAATATGGGTATTCCCAGTCTAGTATAAATTCCAGTTCTGGGGTTAAGAGGTGTGACAGGCTCACATGACAAGTTCACATGGGTCAGATTCAGCCTCCAACACACTCTAGTAGGACCCCAAGCATAAAACTTCATCTGTATGGTGTCTCTCAATCCCACACTTCTGTGGAGAGCTCAGCACTGGGGACAGTGGTTGTCTCAGGACACATATGATACTACTTTTAACCTCTGGGTTCAAACACAGTTCATACCCTCTTTGATAATAAATTAACATTTTCATCCTCTTCTCCCCAGCTACACTCTTCAATGATCAATGCCTCCCAGATCCTTGTTCTTCTTCCTCCTCCTCTGATGCTCGTTGGAAGTAAGACAGGGAGCAAGACACAAAATACAGGAATTAAACTTTCACCTGATACTCAACCCAGGCAATTCACTGTGACAAGGCACATGAAGCACCTTCAGCTCTCCATCTTCTTCCCTGTTCCTCTTGTTTCCCTAAGAGGGGCAGCCAGCCAAACATCTGATGTTTATACACTGATGAAGTAATACTGTGAGTTGTACATTCTACCTTTAGAGTAAGGTCATACTGCAGGGTAGGTCCTTATAGTTACAGGAGGTTGAACTTGGTGTGTAGCTGTAGCTGTTGTGATCTGCAGTGGCAACATCTACAGCAAAATGAGTACTGCTGCTGAAGAAAAGAGGAGACACGGGCCTCTCTTCTAACAACCTCTTGCACCTAAGACAAGAGATGTTGGAGCTGTGGTTGATGCTATTTCTTCTCAAGCTAAATAAGGTTTCATCTTCATGCAGACACCCCTTGTGACTGCCCTTTCCAAATTAAAACCTCCCCAGACAACAGTAATAGTAAAGCAGCTTATAAAAAATTGGGTGGAGAAAGATGAATATTGATGCTAATTACCTGAGCCTTCAGCTTTCCAATTATGTCATGATGACCTTTTAAAAATCTCTTATTGACTGGAAAAAATATGGAGAGCCGGTTGAACCTGATTTCACCAAGGTGCCACTGCACTGCTAGTAACCAAACCACACTCTGTATTCAAGGAATGAGCTGTTTAAATAGGAAAGTAATAATGACATTAAAATTCCAAAGAAGAAAAAAAAGTCATAAATTGAATTTGTCGCTGTGTAGGATAACCCAAGGATATAGTGAGTTTCTGGCATGACACAAGTTGTCTTGAAAAAATAGAGAGCTTTGTCTCAAAAGCAACATTACAACTAGGTACTACGTGGTCCCTTTTTGAGAAAAACACGTGTTTGCGCTGGGATTGCTTGTCAGTTTGTTGGGTTTTTTTTTTAGCCATGGCAGGTTTATAAATGCAGTTGCCGGCATCCATCCAAGCATTATTAAGCATGTCACATTAATTGCACAAAGCCATTTTGCTCCACTCAGCAAATCAGACTTCTATATATATCTTGGGAAAAAAATGTAGGCATGTGGTCAGAAAAACAGCTGTCAGTCAGGCTCCTCTTCTACGACCAAAACAATGGCTAGCCCAAACCTGCATAGCTATGTAATGTAAGGCAGCTTCAGCTCTGGTGAGTGCTGCAAAACATACCAAGGTATCCCCACAAAATCTCTGAGTAAACAAAAGCACTGCTCCTAAGCATCTTTCACAGCGACAACTGCTCAAGACTTCTTTCTGGGAATAGATATGTCAGGAACCAGGGCCAGACTGTGAACATAGAAAAATATGTAATATAGCACAGTAGCAAGCAAAAAGGCAAAAAAAAAAAAAAAAAACCAAACAAAACCAAATAAAACCAAACCAAACCAAAAAAAAAAAAAAAAAAAAAAAAAAAAAAAAAAAAAAAAAAAAAAAAAAAAAAAAAAAAACACCANAACAAACAAAACAAAACCCAAAACCAAAAAAATAAAAAATAAAAAACCCACACACACACCAAAAAAAACACCATGCAGAATGGCCAAAACAGGAAAAACAGGAGCATTTCCAGTTCATGTGTGCAGGTGACCAACAGAAATTCAATGAAGACCTGCAACAAACCACAAACCTTTCACCCCCTGAGAAAGAATGAAAGAATTAAAATGCCTGTACTCTGCTCTGTCTACAAGAAGACTGGAGGACCTAAGTGCAAGGCTTGCAGAAAGATGGTACATTGGACTTGGAGAAAAAGAGGTGCATATGAGCTGCTTCTCCTTTCACCCAATTTCCTTCCAGAGGCCACTGGGCTGGGCAAAGCATTCCAGGAAACAAGACTCTCCCTGACAAGCTTATTTCAGCAAATGCATTGTGAAACTTCCCTCAGCTCGGAAGGAGGAACTGAAACAACCTCCCTCGATTGAGATAAGTCTTCAGAAACGGGAGCCACTTCAAGGTGACATGAACCTTCACATCACAGCTTAACCAAATCATCTATTTGTGTGGAGAAAAGGGAGAACAAGTATGCTTTTCAGGACTCAGAAGTATGCATAGCCCTTCAGAAATGCCTGCAAAAACGGGATTTCTTGAATCTCCCAGTTGCCCAGACTAAGCTCTAACTCAAAACTTCAGTATTTCATTCCATCACTGATGACCTTTTCCCATCCCTTATCTTTTTATCTGCAAAGGGATGCTGAAGCATTTGGCTTGACTCACAAAGTCTCTGCATACTTCAGCGCACCCCTATCTCCTAAGGGGTTACACTTACAGAGCTTCACTATCTAATTTTCACTCACATAATGATTTGAAATGAATGCCAAAAAAACTATTATCAAACCATATATACATAAGGGGTTTCAAATTAAATGAGAACAGAACACACACAGCACTCTGTGTGTGTTTACAAAGACAGGAAACGATTTGCTACAAAGTTCTGAAGTGAGATATCAACATTACTGAAATTAATATGCAGCAGACTTGGTTCACGATGGCATTTCTCCAGCATCATAAGTAAATTGTGGATTTCTATTTTTAAAGTCTTTTTCCTCCTGCTGGGAACCACTGCCTATTCCATACAACTTGTCTATGAGACAAGTTGTATTTGTTCCCTTCAGGAGTTAAAAAAACCTGTTTGTTTCCAAATATTCAGATGTTAAAACTAGATTTTCTGTAGTATTTCCACTTCATGACCAAGTTATTAGCCATAATAGTTGATTTTTACTTTTTTATCAAGCATTACTTCAATAATGTAATTGAAGCATCTCACCAGAGCCTGCTCTGTGAAGGGATCACTGAAAAAGGAAGTCAAACCATTTGTTCTCTTCAGCTGCAGTCCATATGCAGGCCCTAGAGTTGCAGGAATTAGCAAGGAAGCAGGGAGGGAGTGGTGGCTTTTCCACTGGGAGTTCCAGTCACATTTCTACAAATTCAGATTCTGCTCAGCTGGGCAGATCCAGTTGCTTTCCAGCAGCTGGCTATACCAATGTAAAGTAGCTGAAAGCACTCATGTCAGCAAAAGAATTTCTGTACCCTAGAATCTCATCACTTCAGAATATGTAACACACTTAACTGAGGTGGAAAAGTACAATCATCCCCACTGTAACATACGCAACTTAGGCACATCAATGGCCACAGTTTGTCTACTGCTAGTCACGCTATCTCAAAGTAAAAAATGAAGCCCCAAGCACATGCTACAAAACCTAAAAGTGATCTAGTATTTCCCCCAAAATGGCAACTTGTCCCCGGCAGAATCAAAACTAAATCCGTCATGCAGCTTGGTCATCCATGCAGCACCGCTATACTGCAATTAGTTTGGGGTATATTCCTTAATGTATCATTCTTCACCTGTCCACTGCCAATGTGATTTGTCCCACATCTTAAAACAGAAGGAAAGGTGAGTCTTCCCACACCTGTGTCCTTTTCAGAAAGGTCTCCTTCCCCTACATCTGCATCTAGCCAGTGCAATAAATAACCACCAGCATCCACATCGGCTCGTTCCATCCTGCACATTTCCTCTGTCCACTATCATCTGCCCCTTCCTCTTAATTGCTTTGGTTTCTTCAGAAGAAAATATGTGACACATCTAAACTATATTAGCTCAGGGCAGAGATGGGTTATGAACTGCTCATTACTAACATGGGACAAGATCTCAGGATTGCAATCCACGGAAAAAAGTGCAATTGATGGTCTCCAACAGCCAAAAAACCCAAACAACTGTCAGCTACTATTTGGAAACACTGCGGGTTTAAAAACACCATCATTATATAAATCAACTGTGTTCTATCTTGGATACTGGTCTTCTCTGCTATAAGGAAACAAGAAGATGACCCAATGTCCTGATAAAGGTTATGGAGACAGCTCTCATGCAATAATTGACTGCCATAAATTCCAGGAAGGTCTTTAGGACTATCACCTCAGTATGCAGGCATAAAATTGTGAAGGCTGGAGTTAAACTGCAGTTGAAACGGGGTGAGGGATGTGAAGGACATGTAAGAGCATCAGTAGGTACATCAGCAGCAAAAAGAGGGCTAAGGAAATTGTGGCACTGCTCCTAAATGGGACAAAGCACCAGCAGCATGGTATCCAGAAAAGAGTACATCCGTGCCATCGCTGCTGGCATGGTGTAGTCTTGGAGCTCCCAGATCCTTATGGAGAATAGCAAAACTTGAGGGAGAAAGATGCTGTTCTTGGATGAGGAGATGAAGTTAGAGACCTCATCAGACTTTACCAGTTAGGTAAACTGGACATATGTAAGCTCATGGGATCAGATGGCAAGTGATTACAAAAACAGAGCTGGTCAATGTCACTGTGAGGCCACCTTCTGCCATCTCTCAATAAACACAGTATCTGTGAGAGGTCCCCAAGGGCTGCAGGCAAGGAGATCTGAGGTATGGAGATACAAGGAGGATACAGCTGAGCAGCTTCATCTGAAAGTCTGGGAGATTATTTCCAGACACAGTAAGATCAAGAACTTCCAGGCTGGGAACAGCCAGCATGGATATACCAAAAGCAAATAATGGCTGACCAGCCTGAGCTGAGAAGAGAAGGTTCTGTAGGTAAGAAGAGAGCAGAAGTTTATTTGGACTCAGCTTGTGACATGCTGCCCCTTAGCATCCTTACAGTTAAGCAGGAGATAAGGACTGGACATGTGGGCTCTGCAACAGAGCAAGGGAAAAGTAGCAAGACGCTGCATTTCCCAGGTGCAGTTTTTTCAATATTACTACTTCTGAGGTAACAGGAAAGATCATGGCACAATAAACTTTGGCCTGAATCTGAAATTTTAATACATGAAAGTTGGCTGGTTTTGCTACTGTGTGGGAGCTTCCAGATGCAGAAGGCTGTGTTCATGCCAGTGATTATTTTTAGATGATTACCAATGTCCATCTGAACACAGCAATGTACCCTGCTTTCAGACCACACTGAAGTATAAGAATACTTCATTCAGTCTTAATATGTCAATGATACACTTGCCCACCATGTCGTCTGCAAGCACCAGGACTCTCTGCACTAGTTTGTAATAATGCCATTTGAGTGCACTGGTCTTACCAGCTACTACCCTGCAACAGACACAATAGGTCTTGAAAAATTGTGGCAAAGAAGACATGTCCTAAACACCTATTTCCTAGCCCAGAACCTGGCTTTAGTATCCTATTTTTGAGAATTTGTGTTTATGGTTTTAACAGCTTATTCTAACATTTGTGAACTACCCATATTTCTAGTCTATGCTTTTCAAAACAAAACAAAAAAGCATTATCTCTACCAGGATAGAAGCATCTCTATTTAATTGCCTTTATTAAGGGATAATGCAGAAAAGAGTCTGATGTACTTCCTTTTTTTTTTTTCTACTTACTCCTTCCCCCTTTCTATGCTTGTAGCTCCACATATCTAAAGCTTTAAAAAGTCAATATCCAAAAAAAGTAAAATTTTGCATAGATTGCCCAGTTTTAAAATTATTTGACCAAACTACTTTTAACATTCCCCTGCCAAAACACAACTTTTACTTTTAACATCACACAAAAAGTGTACTTGCAATGCATAGGCCTGGTTGTAGGTAGGGGAAGGAACAGAATGGCCCAATAAGACACGAAAAAATTATGCAGGGGCAGAGGGGAGAGCCAGATGTCAGGCAGGGCTGCACAGGACCAGAGGGTGTGTTGCCCACCCTTCGGGCTGCATCCCGGGGTCCCAGTCCCTGACCCTTCCAGCCCCACCAGCCAGCTCTGCCCTCTGTGCCCCCCAGGGTGCTAGCTTTGAATAACACCAGGCATTTGATGACCTAAATTTACACCGTGGTGGCTCTCTGCCCAGCGCTGCAGGCTGGGACAGCAAAGCTGTCCCTGTGCTTTGCCACCTACGGGTCACCCAGCTCGCGGTCTCCCCGTCCTCTCCTCCCTTGCCTGGGAGGGGCCAGACCCGGCAGGGCTGGCCAGGCCTGGCACTGCCTGTGCTCTCAGGCCTTGGCTGACTCATGCCTCCAGCATGGGCTCCCCTCCAGAGGTCACCCCCCGGCCGCTCCCCTTCCACTGTTCCCTTCTGCCAGCCGGCCAGGCCCCCTGCTCAGATTAAACCCGATAAACCCTGGGCGGGCAGCCATGGGGCGTGCCGGACAGGCTGGACTCCGATGGGGTCGGTGGGGACCTGCCGAGGGACTCAGAGCTGGTGGCGGCCACTCTCCCTGCCCGCGATGG